>OX418216.1:12662793-12833593 GCA_948455865.1 Conomelus anceps
ATATTCAGAACTTTGTAGGGCCCTCATTTAACTGCTAATTTTGTCAGGTTCTGAAAATCGGATAAAACAAGTTAGAATTTGGTTATTATTGTTAATAATAATTATTGTTTTAACTTTCTTAGTAATGGCGAAGGTGATATTGTGCAAGGTATCCATAATGAATAATAAGACGAAATTGTCACAACCACATTTATTGAAACTTCGAGAAACTAGTTTCGGTTGTTACACCATTATCTCTCTCGGAGTTTGATTGAGATTGATAATGGTGTAACAACCGAAACTAGTTTCTCGAAGTTTTAATAAATGTTGTTGTGACAATTTCGTCTTATTATTCATTAATTATTGTTATAGATATTCAACAAAATGTGCAAGAATGACCCCAAAAACAAGTTTTTAGGTACAAGATTAAAGGTGAATAAACTTGAACAAAAGTTCTTATCAAAATTTAATATTAACATTTCAACTGTTTCTAGTGTTCCGTTTCGAATGAACTTTCAAATGAATGATAGTTAAGTGATAAAGAATAATTTTGTTATTTTTCGAGTGAAGTTTTTTAGGAAATCTAAATTTTTAGTCTGTGTTAACCTCAATATTTTGGACAATGTGACATATTCAAAATTTGTGAAGAGAGTAGTTTTGAACTTGAGTCTGCTGCTGCTTCACATTCAAGTAAATAACAATTGCGCAATATTAGCCTGCAGTTTTTTTTTTAACAGAAAATGTAGAGAATTTAATTCTACAGTAATCAAAAACACATCTAAATCTTGTAAAATAAGGATTTCAATAAATTGAACCACATAGAAATAGAAAGCTGTGCAAAATTGATATGGAATTAATTTTTGACATTCCTTTTGAATGCGACAAATCATGCCGGAAACCGTCAATATTCGCAGGTCTTCTCCAATGAATATCGAAAACTAATATCTAGTTCATATTTAGCAATGTTCATTTTTAACAAACTTGCAGCATTTTCTAATAAATTGAAGTTCAAGTTCTGATTAAACCCCATTTCATGAAATCAGGGTGCGTTTTTACTATTTTACAATTCGTAATTTCTCTTCAGAACTGAATCAATTCTCTACGTTTTGTCAAAAACTATAGGTTTAATGCAAAATTTACCAAATTTATCCACATTTGAAGAATTTGTTTTTGGTTTATAATAATTTTATTTATTTGCCAATACAATTTAAAAAAAACAAAGAAACAAAAGTCATTAATGAAAAATACTAAAATAAAATGCAAACTATAACTAGGATTTATTTTATTTTTTTCATTACTTTTGCATATTTTTCAAAAATTACTGTAGTTACTGACTCCTAGTTTGTGTTATTCGATTTTGCAGCCTATTTTAAATAGAACTGGCCAAATTACAGGTAAATAAGAGGCAAGACAAATTTTTATGAGTGAATTGATGAGGCTAGTTGCTAACTGCCGCCATTTTTAACTCTATAACAAAGCCCAATCCTGTAAGTATTATATTTTTTCATTATTTTAGTGAGCACAATAAGCCCACGAAATATTGCTGACTATGCAAACCCTTTATTGGTGAAATTCAATTGATTGGGGCAATTGTAATTTTATTTAAAATCGATAAAAATAAATCTAAATTTGAAAGACATCTATGGAACTGAACAACAAAAAATGGAAACAAAGAGAAGTAAGTGATAAAGCAGTAAATGAGTAAGCGTGATTGAAAGTACCGACTAGAAAGGAAAACGTGTCTATCGACAATGGTTGAGCAATCCTAATGCTCTGACGTCACTTCTAAGGACACCGAGCTGATAACACACCGATTTTACTATAGCTCGCCACGTCATTGGGCCCGAATTTCCCACAATACACTCAAGTTTGTAATATCAACTCAGTGTTACCATCCGAATTCAACAAAATGCAAAATTTACCAGTTTTTTTCTATTTTTGATTAGTAATACAGTAAAGCTTCATTAAAGCTTCAAGCTACGAAACTCCTAGGCGCTCTTTGTAAGGGTGACCGATTGGATTGACCATAAAAAAAAGTTCTCTGCTGTAAAATCACTTCCCGATGGTTCGGAATCCACCTAAAACTGTAGGTCCAACTCATCAATCACCATCATCCAATTCATTACCCACGCACAGGTCTAGATCCTCCGAGAAAAAATAATCCGGATTGATCGGGACCGGAGCCAATCCAAATTACTGAATTGTCCGGTG
Organism: Conomelus anceps; assembly: GCA_948455865.1. Lineage (NCBI taxonomy): Eukaryota > Metazoa > Arthropoda > Insecta > Hemiptera > Delphacidae > Conomelus > Conomelus anceps. Next base: position 12,664,984 of record OX418216.1, read on the forward strand.
CCTGAGTAATAAAAAATTGATTTATTTTTTATTCACATTGTGTAACAATATTATCTGTTTTGTGAATGTATTTCAAAAAAATAAAATAGGGAAGTGATAGCCGTGAGCCGTAGCAGGTATCTGTTCAAACAGATTAGATGAGCAACGCACTCCTTAGCCCTCTCTGCAAGGGTGACTGATTTGATTGGCCAGCAAAAAAGACTCTGATCTCTATTGTAAAATCACTTCCTGGTGGTTCGGAACCCAGCTAAAATAGTAGGTCCACCATGTTTCCAATAGCATGGCTCAAGCGACGAGGTGGAACTACCCGTAAGGGTCTGTCTCCCCACCAGTCAAAGCAAAAAGCTATATTAAAGCTATATTATACGGATTTACTTTTTTCAATATGATAAAGAATTCGAATTTGAATAACCATGGACACTAGGATATACAAATATAAATACATAACAGTACCTATGTAATGTACGGTACCGAGGAGAGCGGGTGACGGTCACCCATACAAGCGCAGTCCCTACTGATCGTGACTGAACATCATGACCGCACGTGTTTGATTTCGTCACTGCTATGCTCTCGCTCTTTGTCACTCTACTATGCAAGGACCCTGGGGAAAAAGGATGAAAATAGAGAGAAAATGAGTAGCAGCCAGTGTTAGGAAGCTTTATTTGTGCTCGGGGGTCAGAAGGTGGGTGGAAGGGAGACGGTGTAGCACCGGCGAGAAAATGCGGCGTTGCCAAACTTCCAGGCGTCACTAGCGTCGCGTGTAAACGAGGGGGTGGTGTCGAGATGCAGCGTTGCCACGTTGTGGGCGCAGGATAGAGAGTGAGAGAATGGGCGGAGAGAGAGAGAGAGTGTAAGAGAAGAGTAGCAAGTTGAAAACAAGTCCATTGGGAACTTGGGAGAGGACTTGGGAGGACATTACTCTCCAGCCGTGCAACCCTGCAGGAGCTCGAGTTCAGGGGACTGCAGAGGCTGTGTAACTCCCATGAAATAGGATAGCCATACAGATACAAAAAGAATCTTTTGATCTCTGTGTGTAATATTCAATAATTCCCATTTATAAGGCTGTAAATTTACATTTAATTATGCGCTCTTTGAGTATTGAAATATTCAATCCTTCTATTTATAAGGCTAATTTACATTATTTTATGTGATTTTTCATGCTGATGATACCTACATGAGTATGAGACTTTTGCATGGGAAAATGAGTGGATGATAATGATCCATAATGATGTTATGGATGAACTCAAACTTATAGGAGGTTTCCGAACCACCGGGTGAGTTAATAAAGGCATCTGTTTTTTTTTGCAGGTCACCCTTCCAAGCGCAGACACGATTGCCCGGGCACAGCGCTCGAATAGCGGCCATCACTCCGTAATTTATTTATTATAACACAGTGACCGAAGAATATCTACATAATTTTGCTAATAAAGAATGAGTTTTTTAAATGGTTGGTCACACAGGATGATGCACAAAACATTTCCCAGTTTTATGAAATTTTACAGTGGAGATAATGGAATAGGTTAGAATAAAACATTAATCTTAGTGATAACTTACAACATAGATTCAGGCGCAAATCCAGTTCGGAACCCACCTAAAAATGTAGGTCCAACTCATCAATCACCATCATCCAACTCATTACCCACGCACAGATCTCAGACCTATGTGGGCTTCATCCGCAGAAAACAAAGGGAAAAAATGTATCCCCCTCCCCCGAAACTAAACAAAAAAACCCAATTAATGTGTTTTATGGGGGTGAGCGAATAATTCAGTCTCAATAGTCCCAGATTCCGTTAAATTCGAGCTACCAAATGCGATGTGGATAAGGTTGAGTAAATTGAGTGAGTGGACTGTGTTGAGTGACTGGAGTCAAATGTTGATGCGTTGAGTTTACGGGAGTCTGATAAGGAGGCGTGAGAAACAGCTGTGCTGTGTCTTAATTTTTATTCACATGAATGCCGGTATCTATGAACACTCCTTAAGAGTCTCTTGACTCTCGACTCGAAATGCATTACATTCCAAGAGACACTGAAGGAATGTACGTAAATACGGTCCCAAAGAGCAAGAATCCTACGCTGAGCCAAAAATATGAAATACTCAGCTGTCTCAACTTTATAAGTGCTGTAATAAGAGCATTCTTCGTACAAGCGTAGAATAAGGATAATCAAGTTGAAGTATCAAAGATAATCAACTTGATGGTTGGTCTTTGGTAAAAGTTAGACTAGTAATACATTTTTCAATTGTACACCTATTTTTCTCGGAGTGTTCCGTGTCATTCGAGTTTTTCGTAGTTCAAGGTAGTTGCTTCTGGTCCAATTCAACTCGTATTATCGGGACTACTTTATTCTACAATTTCAAAAGCTTGAAATTCAACTTCAAGTACAGTGACTTTATATAGACAGTCACCTCGCCATTGGATGCCACGCTTCTGATTGGATAATTCAGCCACATGTTATTAATTCACCATTCGGTATCCAAAACAAGTGTGGAATACAGTGAATGAGACGTGTCTCATGTAGCAGTTTGTAGGATGGACCATAAGATATTCTATTGTATCTAGGCTACGTTGGAGGGAACGCAAAGGTTGACACGAGTACCGTGTAGTCGGAGCCGTGCAGTCATGTAGAAAACATAGGCCAGTTGCACAAAAAGAAATTTAAATTTAATAACTGTAAGATGACGTCGTCATCAAAAGGTGCTCAAAAGGGAAGTCGTTGCACTGGCTCCGTCAAATGACGTCATTACGATGGTCAAATGTAATTTTCTTTCGTGCAACTGACTTTCGTGCAATAGATACCTAATATCAAGCCTATATAGATAAATAGATAGAATGTCTTTATTAGGGCGAAGTTAGGACTCGCAGATATAGATATACAATCAAAATAAAAATTGAAACAATACTATGGCAGCGGATAGCAATGGCCACACTTCCTCTATGAAGTCAGATATTTTATATAATCATGCGCTTCAAATTAAATGTACTTCTTTGTACAAGCATGCGCTTAAAAACAAATGAAAATTTATTTATTAAACTCACCTCAACTGGATCCGACTTGGAGGTGAGAACCTCGGACGAGAGCTGCTTAAGAGTCTGCGTGAGGTTACGGGAGGCCTCGGCCAGAGCTCGCGTGTCCAGGGTGGGACGATTCGAGGTCGCCGAATTCGAAGAGGATCCCGCATCCGTCTGAGTGGAGGAGGCAATACTCGAAGGAGATCCACTCGGCGAAGAGGACGTCGTCGAGCTGGAAGTGGTGTCGCACTTACAAGAACTCGTGGGAGGGGGAGGAACTGGTGGTGATGAGGGAGAGAGGATGGAGGGCGGCGATAGAGAGGTCAGTAGGGTGGGGGAGGAGTTCGTCGAATAGGAGGTAGTCGCCAGTAGAGGAACAGAGGATGGCGCATCCTGAGACCCGGTGGCATCCCCCTGGGCAGCGAATCGTTTCGGGGGTGAGGATGACGACATAAAACAACGCCGGAGGACATCGGCTGAGGTAGGAGTCGGTGAGGATGAGGGAGTTCGTCGTTCGTCCATTAGTGACTTGTTCACTATGGACGTAAGCGACGCTAGAGGATCTTTGGCGGTCGTCTTCTTCGAAGATGTGGACGTGGAGGATGTCGTCGGTCGAGGTTTGGTGGCGGATGATGGTGAGGTCTGTGCACCGGGTGGGCTGCTCGTTGATGTAGAAGTCGTGGACGACGACGAGGTAGATGAGGATGTCGTCGAGGGTGTGACGGTTGACAGTTGTAGCTGAATGAGCATCATGTGGTCCCCAAGGCGCATGGTCAGGTTGAGAGGCGCCTTACCTGACAAAAAGTCGTTAACCTGCAAAAAAATATTCGATTTTAAAATAAAATATAAAAATAAATCAACTTTCAAGTTAATATCCTGCACATAGAACAAAAATGTTAATTACAAGTGGAATTCACCAGTAAGACTACATTTTTACAAGTTTGCTTGGAAGTAATTGACAATTTATTAAACTGAATCGAAACGAATATAATGTATACCTGAGAACAGCTCTTTGAGGAATCCGAAATTGATAAATTATCATTCTCGGTATATAGCTTCCTCAAAGTCCACGTGACATCGCTATTAATTTTGGGAGTTTGGTGGTCGAATATAAACATATCTTGAATTAATATAAAATTATCTTGTAACACAGATTTCCACTGCAGCCTCTAGGTTAGTTATGGCTAGTGAAAATCAAAACATTGACAGCTGTTGCTGTTTACTTGAAAATCGAAACATTGGAAACTATGAATACTGATTCTTAGACAAATTATCAACTTTGTAACAGAGCAAACGTTGATATTTTCATTTTAAAATATTATTTTAAATTATCAAATTAAAAAAAAAAACAGAGTACATTAATGCATGATATATTATACCTGTCAAATAAGAAGAAAAAACAAAATTCTTTTTCAAAAACTGACAATGCACATTTTTTGTAAATTAGGAAGCATATCATCTATATATATAAAAATGAATGTCTGTCTGTATGTATGTATGAATGTATGTATGTATGTATGTATGTATGTATGTATGTATGTTCCCTATAGACTTCAAAACCACTTGACAGATTAGCATGAAACTTTGGGAATATGTTGTGTGAATATTGAGGATGGTTTCTGACCATAAATTTTAATAGAAGAGCTAATAATTACTATTAATTAATCCATTTTATAGACCTAACCTACTGAACTTGCGGCCAAACAGCTTAAAGGAACAGCTGATAGAAGTCAACAGTTTTTAATCATATGGCAGGCCCCTTAGCGGCGTTATTTACGCTGTCTTTGAACAGCAAAAGACTTTGCACTTTGCATGTAGGCTACCATGCAGTCGGAGCCTTGCAATATGCAGGAAACATACGACTGGGTATGATGAAATGTAATTTATTATGCCAGGTTGATGACATCTGTTAACCAATGAAGTGCTAGCTAGAAATTTGAAATGCAGCCTCAGCGGGAGGTGGCGAATAATAAAATAAAAGACTAGCTTCTATCCTTATAGTCGTAGGAGGTTTAAATTTGAAATGTTTCTTCATTCAGAGGTGGTGATTAAGAAAACAACGAAGCCTCTATGATCAGCTGGAAGAGCCCTAGGACTAACTTCTTTCCTAATTTGAAATGTAACCTCAGTGGGAGTTGGGGAATAATAAAATCAAGGAGAAATTTTATGAGAACGCAGCAACGCGCGTCGAGCCAGTTAGTGTTTATATAAACCAAAGCAGTTGAATGGCCAGTATACCTTGGTTGGATGGTGCATATGCCTATCAGGACAGTTTATGATAATAATAATAATTACTTAATTCGTCGAGTCCTTGGATACTCCGCTGCATCGGTTTATCACTTTCAGAAACAATTTTTCAATAAAAAAATGTCTATCTCAATGAAACAAGTCAGATAACTGATTAATTTTGCTGATTGAAATTGCTGTCTCGTGTCCTACCATGACCACTGGCTCTAATCTGGTGTCGTCCCGTGCTATAATGAGCGAATGGAAGACCACACCCCATTTAGAGTAAGAGTAAGGACCACACCCGCCCCAAGGGGACCAAGAGGGCGTAGTCCCCACAGGGTGGAGTACACCCGGCATTTTTATCAGACCTGGATCGGTTGTCCAGCTTACTGGCTCACAATAGGCATTAATTTTTGTAGCGTGGGTTATCTTATAGAAGTCCGTCAAAAGTTCTCAAAATCTGTTATAAAAACGTCTTCCTGTTGTCCTCAGTCGATGAAACTGCAGAATAAGGGATTGAAGAAAGAGAGGAAGAAGAATGAGGAGAAAATTAAAGAAGACAGAAGGAGGAAGAGGAGGAGGATGAGGAGGTGGAGAAGAAGAACAAGAGGCAGGAGAAGAAGAAAAAGGAGAAGAAAAATAAAAAGAATGAGTGGGGAGAAAAATGGGAGGAAGAAGAAAAATAATAATAATAAGGAGCAATGGGAAAAAGTAAAAGAAAAGGAAGTGGGATAATGAGAAGGAGAAGATAATTAAATTTGTAAATACATTAGGTAATTTCACGTTCTTGATATTTTGATTCAACAAAATCGGGTAGCCTGCTATTAGTTGAAAAAATATTGGGCCAGACACAGTATACTATACACAAACGCAGTATATTATAACTACGATCTAAAATAATTAATCGGTAAAGCGTTCAAGAGTTTAATATATGATATCAAGACTTAACATCACAAGCCGACATGTAGTGCCCAAGTCTAGGAGACTAGTAAGCCAGTAAACTAGCCCAGTGTAATCCAAGCTTAAAAGGAGCCTGGCTTTCGAAAAGCTGATCAGTTGTTCGATTTACGGCGTCAGTAAGATTTTTGCCAATAATTTTCAACTTCAACTAATTACTTATTTAAAAAAAAATCCTATTTTTAGGATTTATCTATATATTATAACAGTGAGTGGGTGTGTGTGTGTGTTTTGTTTTACAGATTTTATAAAAACGGCAACTATTTGAAACTAATTTGGCACACAGCTTCCTACAAACTCGATTCAGTGCTTCTCGAAGCCCGATTTAAGATTTTCCTTTCAGAATTTTCAAAATTAATGTTCAAATTTCACTTATGGACACTAATTAATGTTTCAAAATGTGTTTTGATGCAGCAATTCCGTACAACAGTTGATAACATGATACGTCACAATGGTGATACTATAGATGTTACGCCGATGTCTCTCAAGCCAAAGCATCAGATTAGCTCTGTATCAATATTACAGCTGCTAATTGCCCAGCGTCATGCGAGCTAACTTATCGTGTGTATTGAGTTTTACCTGTAATGCATTATTCTAAAGAACTATATACAAAACAACTATGCAGGTGGGTAGAGCTGCAAAGTTTTTAAAAGGGTAGTTTTCTTTCTTTTAAAAAACACTAAAAATTCACATTATCAGTGCAGCAAAAAGTGTTTTTTTTCTGTGAACTTTTCTTTTCAAACAGATGAACCGTATGATATCAACACTATCGTATTTCACCCACCCTTCCCAACTTCGTTATTTTGTGGCGACTACCGTAAGTTATCTACCATAAAGAAAAAATCCAAACTGGATTCCCGGGCAAGACCGTGTGAAATGCTAGTTTAAAATACAGTAATTCTTTTATTCTTTAGTAAAATATCAATTTAATTTTTATCAGTGTGTCTATATTACAGAAAGGAAGTTAATCCCATAAATAATCAACATGTTCTTTGGTTCGTGTCAGGCAGACACATTTTCAAGTCAGTGATCCAGAAATTGTCATGTAAATGACTTTTAGCTGTGTTTTATGCAATCAACAATATTCTTGTCATGAACTCACAAGCAGTCACAATAATTATTTATGAATCCATACGACAGTGAGAACCTGATTATAACGCGATTTTGATTTTATCTTAGCATTGAAATTTGGACTTCTTGAACACAATCAAGAATAATAGGATATCACAATGCGGAGCCCACTTTAAATTTTAGGTCCACCAACCATAACGTCATTATAATACATGCATTACCCACATACAAGTCTCAGACGCATATGGGCATCATAAGTGCAAAAAAAAATGTGACTAAATAATAATAATAATTGAAAAATATTAAGTATGTGGTAAAATGCATTTTTAAAAATATTTTCTGAGTATTTTATTGAAATCTCTTATTTTATGATCATTCCCATCAGTTGTTAATAGAAAATGGAAAAATAAATTGATAAAGAAATAAAGTTATTGATAAAAACTTTCTGTACAACAAAATAGATGACTAACCAGGCAAAAAATTCGATCCAAAGAGGAATTCATTAATGACAGGTCGCCTTCCCAAGACTGCAATGTCAACGACACCATAAAATTTTTCCCGTAGAGGATTTCGCTGTTTGGAAGCTCTTTATGCATAAGTTTTAAAATGGGGGTCTGGGGTACTACACCAGAATTTTTGGAAAATAATCCCTTTCAAACCACATTTCTAGTTTTGAAAACAATCCCTCTAAAACCACATTATCAGCTATTCAAAATGTCCTTTTGATTCTTGTCAAAAATTATTGTGTCTCAGGGCTTGTTAAAATTCCAATTTTATTTAATTTTTTTCTGAGTCTGGGGGGTGGGGGTTTTACCCCCTGTCACCTCCCCCCCCCCCCCTAGGTTCAGCCACTGTTACCTCTTTATTCTCACTGACATCTTCCTTTTTAACGTCTCATTTCTGATATTCTGTCTTTTCTTTCTCATACATCGTTCATCCATCTTCCTTTCCTACGCCAATTTATTCCAATTCTATTCAACAACTACCTGTCCCCCCCCCCCTCGTAAACCACAAAAAAACTTGTAACTTTGCCCCTCGAAAGAAAGACTACCATTGTTCAAGGGCTAGTCCGAAAGGTCATCGGCTTTCTATTCATACAAACTATAATGAAGCAGCTGACAGCATATATATATATATATATATATAGCACCAGAACTACAGATATAACAAGACATTGTGTGTGAGTACATATATAGCCCGACATATCCATATATAGATATAGTTAGGGCGTCTGTTGAGAACAGGACAGGTAGAAACAGAAAAAGATGTCACAAACATAGCTAAGCATAAGGGAAGGGCAGATGAAAGTTGGAGCAGACGATGAAGAAAGAACTCCCTCATTTCCTTTTCTTTTTCTTCTTCTTCGCCACTACCTTTATTCTTATTTTTGCACTTTATATATTATTCTTCTCAATTTTTTGTATTTTCTCAATAAGCATTTCAAATTATTAACATTTTTCAAGTACCATTCTTCAAATAAAATTTTCATTTTCGTACTGTTTCATTATCATATTTTGGTTTTGTCTTCTTATTTTTCTTCTACTTCTCTATTCTTTTTCTTCTTCTTCTTCTTTACCCCTTTCTTCTTCTCCACATTCTTTTCTTATTATTCCTTTCGAATATCTTTTCTCATCATCTCTATTTCCTCGTTATTCTCTCTCTTCTTCTACTTCTTCCTCATCACACTTCCCACTTTTTATTCTTCTTTTCCCATTTTTTCCTCTGCTTACCTTTTCTTCTCCTTCTGCTCATAATTGTTCTTCATCACCACTTTTCTCTTTCTCTCTCTCCCTCACTCTCTCTCAAACACACACAAACACATTCTCTCTCACTGTCTCTTAACTAGCTGCTTATCGCCAGTTTCTCTGATCCTCGTGCGTATTTCTTCATAGAAAAAGAGGCAGAAAAATAAAAAGGCGAAGAAGAAAAAGAGGTAGAAAAATAAGCAAACGAATAAAAAGATATAGAGAAATAAGACAAAAGAAGAAAAAGAGGTCGTAAAAAAGACGAAGAAAAAGAAAAGATGGAGAGAAATAAGAAGACGAATCAGAAAAAGATAAAGACGAGGAGGAGTAGTGCAGAAGCAGAAGAAGGGAGGATGGGAGGTGATCTGGTATCACCTGGTAGTCTGGTCCGGTAATTTCATCTCTCCAGCCTCCAACGCTGTCGCATTGCCCGTACAGTGTTGCCGTTGTTAACAATAGACGGCTTGCTGCTGCTATAACATGAACCCATCTCCCTGCTATATCCTGAGCCTGTAGCCTATATGGACGGAAACTTGCCTCATATCTTTCCATAGCATAACTCCTCATCCTCTCTAAGCACAGACACAGTTCCACGTAAGAGCAACTGCTCCCTCATCAAGAAAGTATTCACTAATAATCAGATTCGCTTCCGTTGGAGATGACGTTGAATCACCGAATATCTCTATCTATAAAAGGATGATACCCTGACTCACTCATCAACGCAGAGCCAAAACTACAAGGCCTATGAACTTGAAATTTCGTATGAACAATCGAAATAGGATTTCACCGTGCAATAAGAAATTATTTTTCAAAATTCGCAATTTTAGGGGTGTTTTTAGGGGGTTGAAGTTTTGGCTATGCAAAGCATGGGTACATGGCTAGCTAGCTTACTGGGATCTTTTAATCATATGGAAAATAATTTGAAATTTTTCGATCTGCTGTACACGCTGTTTCGATGGACAAGCTGTTTGTGTGTTTTGCAAATCATAATTCACCTAACCTACTGAACTTGCCGGCCAAACAGCTTAAAGGAACAGCTGATAGAAGTCAACAGTTTTTAATCATAAGGCAGGTCCCGTAGCGGCGTTATTTACGCTGTCTGGAACGCAAAAACTTTGCATGTAGGATACCGTGCACTCGGAGCCTTGCAGTATGTAGGAAACGTATGACTAGGTATGATGAAATGTAATTATGCCGGGTTGATGACATCTGTTAGCCAATGCAGCTAGAAATTTGAAATGTATTCTCAGTAGGAGATGGCGAATAATAAAATAAAAAACCTAGCTTCTACCCTAATAGTCGTGGAAGGTTTAAATTTGAAATGTTCATTGAGAGGTGGTGAGTAAGGTCTTACTGTGTAAGAAAACAACGAAGGAGGCCTCTCTGATCAGCTGGAAGAGCCCTAGGACTAACTTCTTTCCTAATAGTCCTAGAAGGTTGAAATTTGGAATGTAACCTCAGTGGGAGGTGACAAATAATAAAATCAAGAATTTTTTATGAGAACGCAGCAACGCGCGTCGGGCCAGCTAGTCAGTCTATATATAGACTTTGGGGGCCTAGACAGTGATTTGAGTGGTGGATTTGAATAACATCCGAGGTACTGTCAGGTCGGACCTGAAGCAAGCATTTTATTTGTCATAAGTGACAGTACAAGTACAAAAAGGTACTTACGTATTATACGGAGGCCACTGTTTAACAAGCTTAACCTAACCTCGCAGTTCTTAAATTCCTAGATATCGAATTCAATAATGGAATGCTCTACCACAAGCAATCTTGTTGGAACCGTCCAGGCGATATCTTTTGAAAGAAATATTCTAGACTGTCAAGGCTTGATATTATAATATAGTCTCCTCCGAGTCCAAGTAAATCCCTATTGATTTTGAACTTTGTGGGTCAAATATAAAATATAAAAAAAATTATGATGATCGACTCTATAGCGTTTAGGTTGATTTAGGCCAGGTTATTAAAAACAAGGTCGTTCCGTTTTTAGAGAGCTAGAAAAATTGTGGGGTATGACGTATCCAGTTCAGTATCATTGAGTAACACATATCACTGGCAGCTGATCAAGTTATAGATTCAAATCTGTGAAAGCAAAAAACTTTTAAAAGTTTTCAACTGAAAACGTGTAGCAATAGAGCTGAAATTTGCAAGTTAAGGGTAATTCTGAACAGAGTGACGTCATGAATTTTCTATTCTGCTAATTTGAAACAACCTTGTTTCTATTAACCTTGTGTTTAGGCTAGTCATTAGTTCATTTGAAATAGACATGAACCAGCGCTCCTTCATCTCAAATGCAAACAAACATTTCATGCATAACAATAATTGATTATTCATCTCAATTTATATAGTGTATGTGTAACCGCTAGGTTTGTATTGAAACTTTTCCATCAATTTTAAATCGTAGTAATATCACCACATAAATATTGAGGATTTTTATGAGAGCTGTAAATCAAGAAGAAGAAACGAAACGTTATTATAAGAACTACAGTGCGTCACTATGAATCACAAAATTAAAATTAAATGAGATTTTTACTGATGCATTATCAGTTTGATAATAGAGATGTTTCGCCAATCTACGCTAAAAACCCGTTAACGATAAAAACAACGATAATCAGTTTCAAGCCACTCAAGAAAATGCGAGAAAGCGTTAACGAGTTGGATGTGCATAACCTCTCTAATAATTCAATTTCCTTGCCGGGTCCTTGGATACTCCGTTGAATCGGTTTATTATTGAAACTGTCAACTAAGTTGAAGAACCATCATATTTCAATTGAATTAATCTAGTCTACATTCTGAGTAATGAATGAGTAGATATCGACCGTTGAATCTAAGAAGATTGTAGGGATGTTGTGGATCGGTCACGAAATAATAAATATTTCGCTTTTATTTTAAGGCATCTTCATTTTCTTCATCTTTTTTTTAGTAAGCCCAATTGTGTCAATGAAGAAATAGTGAAACATTTGTGTTCTGTTACGCTCATGTATTGAAATTCCACTGTTTAAGTAAAATTCCTACTGTAGTTTTCATATAACTTGGCAGCAGTTGGGTTCAAATCTAGCAAGTCCTCCCATCTTCTACACGCTGCCAAGTTATATGAATACTACTATACATTCTATGCTTCCTGAATCTACCATATAGTATGTGTAATAATGTAAATATCCAAATGCAGTCTCTGTATTAATATATGAAATGTTTTTCAGTAGGCCCTGAGGATGCCTAAAATAAAGGCGAAACGTCGTTTATTACTTCGTGTATTGTTTGTGTATTACTTCGTGACCGATCCTAGACATCCCAACAATATTTCAAGTAATAATAACTTTTTACTTATTAGCAAATTCAGAGGGATATGAAATACAGTGTATATAAAAGTTCAGAAGTGATGGAGTTAATTCAATAAAAAAATGAAATTTCACCAAATAAATAAATGAAATATTGAAAAATAACTATGCAGTTAATTTAATAAATGCATTAAAAAACAATAAATAAATGGATTAATGACTATTTAATACGAAAAATTATATTTCTATGCATCTTTGGAAAGCAGTTTCTGTAGCAATAAGCTTATTATTATTATTATTATTTATAGAATGAAGAACGACATGAGCGTAATTGAGTTATAAATAATAAGCGTATGGCTTTTATTGGTGGGTAGACCCTTACGGGTAGTTCCACCTCGCCGTTCGAGCCATGATACGGAGTACCCAGAGAGAATAGAATAGTAAGGCTACTATTTAACCCTATTAACCTTACTATTCTATTCGCTATGGCTGTACCTACAATTTTAGGTGGGTTCCAAACCACCGGGTAAGTGATAATAATGCTTACAAACATCAAGTCACACAAGTGATTAAACGCCTCTTTTCAAGCAGACTTTCGTCTCTTTCTCTTCATTTCTTTATCCATTCCTTCATGTCGCCTCAATTTACAATCAACATCTGCGCATGCGCAAGCGCAACCCTCGAGTCGGGTTTCAACTTTCAGTCAGCTGATTGGGCCCTCAAAACTCACAAAGGGCAGGTGTTTCCTTTTTGGCCACATTCAAGGTCGAGACCTTTTGTATTCTTCTTCTTCATTTATAGCCTCTTTTTTCTCTCTTTTCCCCTCCCAAAATGCTCTCTTTCACACACCCTATTCTCTGCCTTTTATTCATAATCACTCATTCATTCCCTGTCACTACTCAATCTCTACCAACCACTTTTCCTTTGTTATCGACTATTCTACTCCCCCATAAATTCTTCTATCCACCTTCTTTTTTCAACAATCTCTCTCAGTCCTACACTTTCTCTTTCCCAAGTATTTCCCTCCCTTTTGCATAAATTTTTTTGCCCGTATTTATGAACGTTCCTTCAGTGTATTGACTCGAGGGATTCTTGAAATGCCTATAAATAAATTAGATAGTATTTTTCGGCTCATAAGTTTCATCAAAATTTAATATTATAAACTATTTTTAGTGTTTCGTTTAGAGTGAACTTTTAAATTAATAGTCGAGTGAAAAAATAGTTATTTGTGTAACTAGAGCGCAAAATGGGCAATTGCTGCACCGAGAGAACAGTTTCTCGAGTGCAGAAACAATACTTTGCGCTCGAATTACACATTAAATTTTTCCTACAGTAATGTATAGAGTATTTTAAACAGAACAAAACAGGAAATACATAACCTGACAATTCCTCACATAACCTATCTTCGAATCAAATCGATTTCAACAACTACAGCTGACTGTGAGCTTGCTTTTTGTGTGGCTGAAGCAGGGTAGCCAACCTATTTTTGAATGCAGAATAGGGAACCTGCGTATTACATGCTCACTATTTTGTGTTGTTAGGTTGCAAATCTGCAGTGCGGAAATAGTTATTTGTGGAACTAGTGAGCAAAGTGGCGGTTTTCCTGAGAAAAAAGTTTCTCTAGTGCAGAATCAATACTTTGCGCTCGTATTACACATTAAATGTTTCCTACAGTAATGTATAAAGTAATTTAAACAGAAAAAAAAACAGGACATACATAACCTGACAATTCCTCACATAACCTATCTTCGAATCAAATCGATTTCAACAACTATTTCGCAGCTGAAGCAGAGTAGCCAACCTATTTTTGAATGCAGAATAGGGAACCTGCGTATTAAATGCTCACTATTTTGTGTCGTTAGGTTGCAAATCTGGAGTGCGGAGTACTTTGTCGCACAGGAATTTACGTTCCCGCACTGGTGCAGGAATAGACTATTTTCCGTGCTACAGTTAGTGCAAAAATAGGTACGTTTTTGGGTCACTGTAGGAAAAGTATTTTCGTGCACTGGTGCAGAAATAGACTATTTTGCGTGCTACAGTTAGTGCAAAAATCGGCACTTTTTCGGGTCACTGTAGGAAAAATCACTGTTATTTTTCGAGTGAAGTTTTTTAGCAAATCTATATTATTTTTAGTCTGTGTTAACCTCAATGTTGTGGACAATGTATCATATTCAAAATTTGTGAAGAGAGAAGTTTTGGACTGACTGGAGTCTGCTGCTCCATCAGATTCATTCTAATTTTGTCATAATAAATAAATTACATTTCAAGAGTCGCTCTAGTCAGGAGAGGCTGAAGTGACGTTCATAAATACGGCCCTCAGTGATAGAAGGCTATTATGCCATAATTTCGTCAGAGCCAAAACAATGGTTGCTCCTCTGTTCAAGCATCTTTAAAACATTCAATACAAACAAAAGTCGATTTGTAGAACCGAAGATAAATAACAAAATTTTAGTGTCTTTGGTCTGTGAGATTGATTATACAGAGCAGTCAACACTTGATACAGTATGCCAAGGCTGAAATTTTAAAAAAGAACAATAATTCCCTACATACAACATAACAGCCATACTCCACAATGCAGTATTTATAATTTATGTGTCTTTTTGTAGCATGTTCCAGACCATAAAATTAATTTTATATGTGTTTATCTTTTTCAAATCTCTGCCATCTTGTACTTACAATCAACCTTACTTCAAAACGTGTCCAAAACGAAAGGAGTAATAATTACTTGTTCATGGTTGTAATCTATTTTCTGAGTCTCAAAACAGACCGAAACCCTCGTTATCATTCAAACTTTTCCTCAATTTCAAACCTATTTTCCATTTCCTAATAGTTTTTCTTTTAGGCCAGTAGACCCATCACCCATTATTTTCCATCATTCAGACTTATAATCATTTTCGAAACTATATTCCTTATCCCATTAACCTTCCCTCTTGTAGCATTCATTAATTCCTAGGATGTTTCCATGCTGGTGTAAACAATAATCATTTATTGATCTGACAGTATTTGGGCTGATACTTGGATGGATACAAAGTTCAATGCCCTTTTAGATATAGAGAGGTTCCAATAATAGTTTCAAGACAATAGGTTCAACAAACTAAAGACACTAATGGCTAAAAAAATCGTTCCAAGGGCCGCATTTATGAACTCTCCTTCAGTGTCTGTTGGAGGTAGTCGTGTATATATATATATTATATTAATGCCTATATTTATATCCGTTCAAACATGCTACGAATATTATTTATAATATTTATATAGGCATTCCAAGAGTCCCTCAAGTCGAGAGCCTGAATGAAAGTTCATAAATACGTTCATAAGTCATGTCAGAGACACTGAGCTTATTCAGGTGCGTCCTGATAACTCTGACTCCAGACCTGAGCCAGCCACATCACACTATATTACATGTTCATGGCACCAATCAATTAGTACACTTCAGAATAAGTCTGATTCAAGAAATTAATTGATTATAATGATAAGTAAATTACCTGAGAATCGTTCAGGCTTTCTAGTGCTTGCATCACACTTTGTTCAGGTCGCTGAGCCTATAAAACAAGACAGACAAAAGTTATTGGAAAATCTGTCCTGAAAACAGTAAATCAGCAAATAAAAGCACAATGTAAAAAAAAATAGATGAATATAGTAAATAAGAGAGTAGAGAATGATTTTTTACGATGATGTGGAGGGGGGGAACAGCCCCCTAAACATCCAATTTTCAAATATGTACTAAATTTTCATTGTGTATTATTACTTTCCTTTCCAGTACATAATACTTGAACCCACCTTCAGGCCAGGGCGCTGTAGTAATACTAATAATATAGTAATACAGGGCGCGCCATAACTATAACGCCTTGCCTTGAGGCTACCTTCAATTAAGAGCCTCCCTTGACTTAAGTGGCATGAAGAGCATTCACTCAAAAGGCTTCAAGTCTCAATTGAGTTACAGGAAATCTCGAGGTAGGTTCATGAAAAAATACGGACCTTAGTCATCAAATCATAGGCCTGATCAAGACTGCTACAATTTAAATTATAGCATATGAATATTAGGTTATTAAAAAAAAGAACAGATTTCAAACATTTAATTCTTATAAACTATAAACGATAGAAACATAGCTCCAATGTTCATAGAAAGAGAAAAATTCAAAATTATAAACAGCCCAAGAAGTTCCCATCATGAACGCCCGGTTTCTCAGCCATTCAGTAACTCATTCAATAGCTATAAATGCAATAGCGTCCCTAAGGCTTGTTTCACACATACCTGGCAATCAGGTATCTGGTGTCGGTGTCTTTTACCAGGCATAGATTGTATCATGATTTCAAAAGTCGGGTAAATGAGAGTAAAAATCGGTCCATACAGCAGGGTTAACAACAATGATTACCCGACTTCCGGGTATTTGTGAAACAAGCCTTAGGGCCGCTATTAAATCAATAGATACTAAATGATTTACTGAACGACTGAAAACCCGGGCGTTGTTGGTTGTCTGCAGTAGAATGGCAAAGGAACCATAATTTTGGGTGCTTCAATTGGCAAAATTAGCAATTACAAAGCTTGTAGGTAGAAAGTTTTAGAGCTCGTAATACATTCAGTTTAAGAAACTAGTCTACTTTATATATGGGGAAAGAAGGATAAATTTACAGTAGATAGTAACATTACTTTATACAATTTTAGATTAAATTCACATAACAAATAAATAATAAATTACTCTCGTTTAACAATAGTACGCAGACAGTTGAGATATCGATAAGTACAAAACTAATAAATTGCATTTCAAGTAGATTTTTCAGTTCTCTAAGGGTAGACACAATGATGAACAGATAATAATTGAATAGACAATTTTTTCTTTAACATAATTATATTATAATTCCTTTTTTTGCTTCTTTTTCTTTTGATTTTCTTATTCAACTTTTGACTATTTTTTTTTCTTTTTCTCAATCGAGAACAGGGGTTTCCCTGGCTGGGTGGTGCCAAGAAATTTTAATTTTATTGCGAAATTGTTTGATAAATTTCCTTTTGTGTATTGAGAATTCGTTTTTTGTATTTGTTTTCTATTGGCAATAAAAATGTATTGAATTGTATGTTTAATGTCAAGTTCCTATATTGTTCAAGATGTCGTTTTTTATGAGCTAAAAAACACAAAATGGTCGTTCCCGTTGTGTGGTCGCCATTTTCCTACAGTCAAACAACAGCGCCAATGTGGCCGAGATTGGAACTTCGACCACGGTTGAAAGCTTCAAATCTCTTCTTTCCATGAGCATTGGGTTTATGGTTTTACCATTTCTAGTTCAGAAGAAAAATAAATTACAAAGTGTACTTCTGAAACGGCTAGGATAATCGTCGAGTGTACTCACCAGTAGTCCGGTTTCGACGCTCGGCAGTAAAGTTAGCCGGCTTCCGTTTACTAGCTGGTTTTCCTGTACGGTACCATCGCGTAATTGACTGTAAAACAAATCAAAATAATCAATTAGTAAAACAAATGAATCAAATTACAAAGCTTCCTTAACACAGTTTACATGAAATCGTTCAACTGTATAATCATTCAAGTTAAAGATACATTTTATATTTTTAAGACAGAAAATGGAAAAATCCTGTAAAAGTCATGTAAAGAATGTAGAATAATAAAAAGAGAGGCGAACTTATCATGAGATGTAAGAACTCATTATGGTATAAATTACAGATGAATGTTAAGGTAGCAAATAGAGTCTACTGAAACGTAATATAATAAAGCAGATCAATGAAAGAAAATCTACAGCTACGTTATAAATGTAACTTACGTTATAAATATACGTTTTAAAATTATGTCAATACAACTTAATTTATTTCATGGATTGTCAAACAAGTGGTCATAATGAAGCTATTTCAAGACTAGTATCACTTTCAAGCACAGAGTGTAGAGTGTAATTCATCAAAACAAAACCTTGATAGGGTGTTTAAGATCCAAAAGAAAGCAGTTAGGAGTATAGAAAGAGTAAATAGATTGGATTCATGTAGGGCATTGTTCAAGAGACTTGGTCTCCTAACTGTACCCTGCTTATATGTGTATGAAACTACTTTATATGTAAAGAATGATATTAAACAAAATCTTGACGTACTCGATTATAATACAAGAAGCCGAGGAGATTATCACTTGGTGAGTCACAATAGTAGCTTATTCAAACAAAAACCTAGTTAATATATTGGTAGGAAACTCTTCAACAAACTACCGCAGTTTTTAAAGAGTCTTAAAAATACAGAAATATTTAAATTAAAAATATATTTAGTTAATAAAGCTTTTTATAGTGTACAGGAGTTCCTTTCACATCAAAATTAAGCCTCACCCCAACTAATTGATATAGTAATTATGGTAACTAAATTATAAGAGTATAATTGTTAATCTGGCTTGTCTTATACTCCTTAACTGGAGTCTCCAAGACGTAATCTACAAAGAAAATTAGAACTTAGGATTTCTTCAAAACAGTGTCGGCTCCGGTAGCGCAGTTGGTTGGAGCGCTTGAGTGAGATAAGATAAGGTTCTGGCTGGTTTTCTTGCAGCCTTGGCTTCGAATCCCATTCAGCCATGGATGTTTCTCATCATTTACCTCATTACTCACGCACAAGTCTACAGACTCATGTGGACATCATACACAATAAAAAAGTAAGATTACGGTACTGTGTTTCTCTGTCCCCTGCTTTATATGCTTTTCTGTGAGTCAGTTCTGATTCAGCAGGACTATGATAAGTTTATGCAATAATTATTTCTCATTTTCGTGTCAGTATACACAGTTATGACTCATAGTTTCATGTGTGTAATAGTCGTGACAGTTGTGCTTAATTTATTATTGAGTTTATTAAACATTATTAGTCATTGAACAGTTTATTGTAAACTTATTATTGGAATATTGATCGGCTTATTAACTCTATAATCTTGTTACAGAAATATTCATTGTTAGTTGGAAGTTATTATACGGTTGTTTCTTTAATTGATTTTCTTGTGTGATAATTACTGTTTAGTGTCTGTTGTGAAAAAAAAGTTCTAGTGTTAGGTGTTGCCAGCATTATTTTAGTGATAGAATCCGTAATAATAAATTACATCAACACAACTGCTTGTAACGGTGACCGATTAGATTGGCCAACAAAAAATACACTGTTCTCTGCTGTAAAATCACTTCCCGGTGGTTCGGAACCCACCTAAAACTATAGGCACACCTCATCAATCACCATCCTCCTACTCAATACCCACGCACAGGTCTCAGACCTGTGGGCTTCATCCTCAAAAAAAAAACCCATAATAATAATAATAACAACTACAGCAGTAACTGCAAGTACCAAACTTATACTTAATAGTATCAGTTAGTACTTTGTTATGAAACAGTTCTCAATCGCGTCTAGAAACATAACACTAATCCAAGTGTATCACTTCCCAGTTTCACCCGTGCACACTCCCCCCTCCACCCCCCCCCCCCCCACCAACCACTACTGATGCACATTTTCTCGGCTAAATTTCACCTGGTGATAGTTTTCATGGCTGGACTTTCTTCTAGAATTTCTGTATAGCGGGTGGTGATTGTGAAAGGAAGGCAAATAATGGGAGAGGGAGAGAGAGAGTGATAAACTTAAAATGAAGGTAGATCGCGTGAAGATTGAAGGAGAAAGTAAAGATGTAGACAATTCCAACATCCGTTAGGCATAGCGGGCTCCATTTAAGTTATAGGTTATTCCTCTTCTTCAAGATCCTCTTCTTCTTTTTCGCGGCCTCCTTGACTTCTCCTTCTTCTCCACTATCTACTTTTTCTCTTTTTGTTTTCGCGGCCTCCTTGACTTATTATTCTTCATCCTGTTTTTCTTTTTCATCTACTTCTCTTTTTTCTTCCGCCTCTATCCCCTTCTCTTCTTTTTTTTTGTTCTTCTTCTTCTTCCTAATAATTCTTTTATCTTCTTCTTTTCTTCCTGCTACTTCTTCTATCTTCTTCTTTTTCTTCCTTCTTCTTTTCTTCCTGCTACTTCTTCTATCTTCTTCTTTTTCTTCCAACTACTTCTTCTTTTTTCCTACAACCTCTTTTTCTTTTTCTCTTCCTCCTTCTCTATTCTGCTTCATCTTTACGTTTCTTATTCCGCCGGGAATCGAACCACGGACCTCCCAATTGCCGGTCGGGCGCCTTAACCACTAGACTATAGTGACCTTTCTGCACACCAGCATTCATTCCAAACATGGCCATATATATATTTTTTTCTTTTTCGGAGGATGAAGCCCACATAGGTCTGAGACCTGTGCGTGGGTAATGAATTGGATGATTATTGATGAGTTGAACCTACAGTATTAGGTGGGTTCCGAACCACCGGGAAGTGATTTTACTTCAGAGAACAGTCTTTTTTGCTGGCCAATCCAATCGGTCACCCTTACAAAGAGCGCCTAGGAGTTACGTAGCTTGGCGTAGTTACTACTTAGTCCTTTCTTCTTATTCTCGTCTTCCTCCTCATCCTCTTTTCTTCTCCATCTCCTTGTTCTTTTACATCTCCCTACTTTCTTATTCTTCTTCTTCTCCTGCTTCTTTTTATCCCACTTCTCCTTCTTCTTCCTCTCCTCCTCCTCTTTATTCATCTTCTTCTTGTTCTTATCCCTCTCCTAGTTTTTAATCTTCTCCATCTTTTTCTTCTTCATTTCTTTCTTCCTCTTCACCTTCTTCTTATTCTGCCTACTCCTTCTATCATATTCTCCTCTTCCTCTTTTCTTCTCCATCTCCTTGTTCTTTTGCATCTCCTTCTCTTCCTATAGGTTTTCTTCTTCTTTATTCTTCTTTTTGTTCTTCTCCTAATTCTCCTACTTCTTTTTATCCCCCCCTCCTACTTCTTTTTCTCATCCTCCTCCTCTTTATTCATCATCTTCTTGTTCTTATTCTTGTCCTTGTTCTTATACTTATCCATATTTTTCTCTTCTTTTCTTTCTTCCTCATCACCTTCTTATTCTTCCTACTCCTTTTATCTTCTTCTTCACCTCTTCCTCCTCATCCTCTTTCTTCTCCATCTCCTTGTTCTTTTACATCTCCTTCTCTTCATGTAGTTCTTCTTCCTTATTCTTCTTCTTGTTCTACTTCTTTTTATCGCCTTCTCCTACATCTTCCTCTCTTCTTTATACATATTTTTCTTGTTCTCATTCTTCTCCTTGTTCTTACACTTGTCCATTTTTTCTTCTTTTCTTTCTTCCTCTTCACCTTCTTCTTATTCTGCCTACTCCTTCTTCTTCACCGCATCCTCTTTTCTTCTTTATTACCTTGTTCTTTTACATCTCCTTCTCTTCTTCTCCTTCTTCTTCTTCTACTTCTTCTACTTCTCCTCCTCCTCCTCCTCCTCCTCCTGCCTTTTTCACCTTCTTCTTATTCTGCCTACTCCTTCTTCTTCCCCTCATCCTCTTTTATTCTTTATCACCTTGTTCTTTTACATCTCCTTCTCTTCTTGTAGTTCCTCTTCTTCTCCTTCATCTTCTTCTTCTTCTCATCCTCCTCCTCCTCCTGCCTTTTTCACCTTCTTCTTATTCTGCCTACTCCTTCTTCTTCACCTCATCCTCTTTTCTTCTTCATCACCTTGTTCTTTTACATCTCCTTCTCTCCTCGTAGTTCCTCTTCTTCTCCTCCTGCCTTTTTCACCTTCTTCTTATTCTGCCTACTCCTTCTTCTTCACCTCATCCTCTTTTCTTCTTCATCACCTTGTTCTTTTACATCTCCTTCTCTTCTTGTAGTTCTCCTGCCTTCTCCTTCCTCTTCCACAGTTATAGGTTAGGACCGCTAACGAGGAGCAAGCAGCAGCTAGGCTGGGAAGAAGGAGGCACCGTCAACGTCAAAGAGCGACAGTGACAGCCCATTCCGGTTACTCGGTACTCGGCTGGCAGAATTGGTGGTTATTGAGCACTAGCTGTGCAGCCCAAGTTGCCGTTCGTTTCTCTCCTAACGGAATGGCCGATCCCCCGTTGCTCTTAGTCGGTCAATTTGTCCGTCCCCGGTGATCTTAGTCGGCAAATTTGACCGAATGATAGAGATCAGGGCTGCACTCAGGATTGCGCTTAGATGGGTGACCGAGCAGCTGATAGAAGAGAGGTATTCGAACAATATATAAATAATAAGAACAATATAGAAACAATAAGAACAATATAGAAACAATAAGAACAATATACAAACAAAAGAACAATATACAAACAATAAGAATAATATACAAACAATAAGAATAATATACAAACAATAAGATTAATATAGAAATAGGGTAACTGGAAGAGGAAGGAGGAAAGAGTTGGAAATGGGAGATGGGGTGAAGAAATAGAGAAAATATGGAGGAGAGTCATTTATCCACCCTAATACATAAATTTAGCACTTTTTTATAATCATATCTTGTGTTAGAGCATTACATTATTGGGGAGTGATAGCCGAGTGCCGTAGCAGGTATCTGTTCAATCAGAGACAAGCTACGAAACTCCTGGTCATCTTTGTAACGGTGACCGATTGGATTAGCCAGCAAAAAAGACTCTGTTCTCTGCTGTAAAATCACTTCCCGGTGGTTCGGAACCCATCTAAAACTGTAGGTCCAAATCATCAATCACTATCATCCAATTCATTACCCACGCACAGGTCTCAGACCTGTCGGCTTCATCCTTCGGAAAAAAATTGAATTCGACATCTAGGAATTCATGATCCAGCGAGGTTAGGTTGAGCTTGTTAAATAGTGGCCTCTGTGTAATACCATATACAAACCATCAAGATTTCCTTATTTGAATTGATTTTCTTATTCTATGGTAATAGTGTTACAAAAGCAAGCAAAGCAGTTATTTACGCACATAGAACTACGTTATTCTACATAGATCATTCCATTCATGATCGTACGTGACTTGAAACGCAATATGCATTCTCTTGCTCTCTTGCGTTCTCTTTTCATGTCTTTGTCACTCTTATTATTCAAGTCTGCAGCTCTCTCACTCAATTGATTTCTCGAGATTTCTACATTCCTCTTGAACAATCGAGGTCTATTCCAATCTTTCTTGAAAATTCTCGAAGTGTCCGGTGAGCTCCAATTCTTGGAATTATACAACTACAACAGCTATATAAAGGAGTCCACGTGAACCAGTGAGTCAGTTTTACAACCCGTGTGACAGATTCTATTACAGATCTCGGGAGAGAGACAATCCAGTGCCAGTGGAGTAAACAGTGCTTTATTCAGTCTTTAGACAGTGTCAAGTGCAGAGACAAGTGTTTACTGTTTATGCAGCTTACTAATAGTTTGAAGACGTTGTGTTAAGTGATATTATTTGGGACTGTCAAATAACGAATTGGACTGTGTTTTTGTAAGTGCTAGTTGCTCTTTTTATAATTTCTTTCTGCATTATTGTACAGTTTATTTGACTCTTGTTTCTTTTATTATTGATCAGCCTGTAATTACTTATTCATTAATCCTTACTGAAAATAAGTATTAGCTTGTCATTTGATGATCTGTTTTTATTTAATTAATTGAACTTACAATTAATTTGTGTAAATAGACTAATTTGTGTAAATGAAGTGCAAGTGTGAACTTTAGTATTGCCAGCCTTATTTTAGCTATTAAACAATACATAAGTAGGTTACCAAAAACGCTTTGTTTATTTTTTGGGGTGAGGACCCCCAGAAAAAATTCTGGATTTGCTTCGCCTTAACTCCATAACATAAAAAGAAGAATATAAAATACAGCAAGGCACCAGCGAAAGGTCAAATACCACTCCAATGCTGCAGCGATCCAGACCTCTACTCAAAAGTAATACATTCTATTCAGTGGAGAACTTCATTCCACAGATCCCACTGCATTATTAGAGAATGGATGACTGCTGTAGATGGGGACTTCTGAATGTGTGGGAGGGCAAGAGATTGAGCGCGGGGGACGGCGGATTGAGCCTGATTCAGGGGGCAAAGTCCTGCCTCCGATCCGATCCGGGGGCGGTAAAGAGGCGGCTAGACTGGCCCGGTCACCTGTCTCCCACGCTCTACACCCTACCGCCTCAAGACATGACGTCACTAGCACCCACACACTGTCAAGGCCTAACTATAAACCGTGATGTAGTGAAGCCTTGCTACAGTGCACTGCTGCTGTTTCTGTTTTAGTCGTTCTCAGTTCCACCCCAGCAAATCCTGACTGAATCGATCAATGTTTTATAGAGAAAATTTCCACTCTTGTATTAAATTTCTATTGCAAATTGAATCAAATCAAACAAGTTGATATTAATATTTAGTCTAGATTTTTTGATGAAAAATCTCAAAATTCAAAATCACATCAACTTAATTTGGACTGTGATAGTGCTTTGTTAAAAGTGAAACCACTTATTCTTTTTCCGTACGTCTCGTCAATTATTGTGCTTCAAGGTGAAACTTCTAGTTTTGATTCTACTTTGAAATTTTTTGAAGTAGTTTTGGGCAATAGGCTGTTGTTTTCACATTGATTGTATGCTAGTTGAATAAATAAATACAGAAAATTTATATTAAAGATTATGGCCCAAACCCTAGTGCACAGCCTAAATACAAGTTTCAATTTAGTATAACTGTATCATATTGTACACTATCATTTTACCCGGTCTTCACCGGGTATCCAGTTTGGAGTTTTTCTAATCTGGTAAATAGATTATGGTGCTGGTCACAAAATTAAAATGGTATAATATTTATAACATTCAGTTCATCTGTTTGAAAAGAGAAGTTCACAAATAAACTGCTTTTTGTACAGATGATGTGAATTTTTATTGCTTTTATAAGTAAACTACTTTTTAGCAACTTTGCAGCTCTACCCACCTGCATAGTTTTGTGTTCTGTTCTTTAAATTAATGTATTACAGTAAAGCTCAATACACACGATAAGTAAGCTTGCATGGCACTGGGTAATTAGCAGATGTGATATTGATATAGAGCTAATCTGTTTCTTTGGCTTAAGACATATCGGATATAGATCATCTTTTTTTCACCATAGTGACATATCATATTATCAGCTGTTCTGTAAGCTTCCTGCACCCAAAAAACATTTTAAATAGTGCCCATAAGTGAAATTTGATATAATATTTATAGAATATGGAAAATAATGTTCATAAAGAATAAGAAAGAAAAAGAGGTACCCAAACAACAAGATACAGGCTCTATAGTAGAGCTCGGGTAGAGGTAGAGGTGACAGTAGAAGCCTGATCTAACCTGTATTTTCGCCAGTAACGGACAGGGCCAAACGGTTTCACCAAAAGCTAGTACAATATACAGTCAAGCATGTTGGCGAAACGAGAGAGAGAAGACGAAAGAGAGAGATGGATTGGTAGAGAGAGAAAGATAGGAAACAACGGTGATGAAACCGGGTTCGGACAATTCGCAATTAGGAATTTCACCAGCGGCATTTCGTTGGTTGGAGGTGAGTTAACAGTGCAACGCGAAACGCAAGAACGATTCAACGGTCACGGCGACCGCAGAAAGAGAGAGAGAGAGAGAGAGAGAGTGAGTGAGTGAGAGAGATATTCCGTGCAAATTTGGCCAATACCGCCGGTGAGAGGATCTGAGCTTTCTGTTTGAAAATATAGAGTAGCTGTTTGCACAGCTGAACACTGTGAAGCCATAGCATAGAATGAGCTTAATGCTTCATAAATAATTATTCCCAGTGGTTCGGAGCCCACCTAAAACTATAGATTCGCCATTAACGTGGATTCAAGATTTGAGGTTAAAAATATAGAGTGGCTATTTGAAGTCATAGAAAAGAATGAGTAATGCTTTGGACATAATTATTACCGGTGGTTCGGAGACCACCTAAAACTGTTGTTCCATTTTGAGTGGATTCAAGCTTTGAGTTTGAAAATATATAGAGTGACTATTTCTCATCATATCGCAGTAGTAATTTAACATTCTATTTTCGAGAATTTGTAAGAGTTAAGAGTTTCCAGAATTAAGTTAGTTAAGCTCATAGAATGAGTTTAATGCTTTAGACATAATTATTACCGGTGGTTCGGAGCCCACCTAAGACTGTAGGTCCGCTTTGAGTGGATTCAAGCTGAGTTTGAAAGAATATTGTGGCTTTTTCTCATCATATCGCAGTAGTTATTTAACATTCTAGAATTCGAGAATTGGTTGTATACAGAGTGTTTCGGAACTCTCTACCAATACTTCTAGACAGTGTTTCTGGACCACTAACAGAAGTAAATATTGTAATAACTTTTTTCTAAAGTCCCCAGTTACTCACACAGCCGCCATTTTGTTTTTTTCACTCATTATTTTTTTTATTCAAACACCTCTGAATGTATAATTTTGAAATTTTGCATACAGCTTTATAACAATTGAAACAATCTAAAAAAAATAAATCAAAATTTTCCGACATCAAAAAACAAAATGGCAGCCATTTAAAATCTTTGAACAGTATTAAATTAATAATGGCTGATGATATCAAAATTTGACTAGAATAACGGTTTTTAGATACTTTTATTGCAAATCTGACGATACCTCATTTTCCAAGATTGGCCAACAATTAACAGAGCTATGCTACGTTTTAGGGTGTGTGGTGGTTGGAAGCGATAGAACTGCAACCCATTCTCTGTTAATTGTTGGCCAATCTTAAAAAATGAGGTATCGTTTGATTTGCAATAGAAGTATCTAAAAAATGTTATTCTAGTAAAATTTTGATATCATCAGCCATTATTAATTTAATCCTATTCAAAGATTTTAAATGGCCGCCATTTTGTTTTTTGATGTCCGAAAATTTTGATTAATTTTTTTTAGATTGTTTCAATTGTTATAAAGCTGCATGCAAAATTTCAAAATTATACATTCAGAGGTGTTTGAATAAAAAAATAATGAGTGAAAAAACAAAATGGCGGCTGTGTGAGTAACTGGGGATTTTAGAAAAATTTAATTACGATATTTACTTTTGTTAGTGGTCCAGAAACACTGCCTAGAAGTATTGGTAGAGAGTTCCGAAACACCCTGTATATACCGAATTCCAATGCAATATCTCAATTCGTCCATAAAATAAAGTACATGTTGGGCAAAAAAAAAAAACTTCGACCTACAGTCGAGTGTATAGCCTTCACTCTACGCTACTTTACTTAATTTACCCTACAACAAGGTGAATGCTAATCTCCTTCAAGTTTCTGTCCAGGTCATGCAATGACTAAACAAAGTGAAAGGTGTAGCAGGATACTTGACAGAACCTAGTTCAACTCCTTATTATCACATCCAAAAATATTGGTTCGAGGCCAGCCCCTCATCCTTTCACACACTTGTACGATTTTAACAGCAAAAAAAAGGAGAGATCAAGAAAACACAAAAAAGAAGAAAGTGTGAATAACAAAGGCTGTAATAGGCCTGAACTATTATCGGTTTCTTCGTTCTACTTATTAATTATAAATATATTAAAAAAATTGTATTTTTTATATCTTTCTACTAGAGAATTTTGAAAATAATATTATATTTCATTACAAATAATAATAAATTCTGGTATAATAGTTAAATTTAGAATTATTATCAATTTCAATAACGTCCTAAACAATTAAATTCTCAATTTATTTTAAAGATCTTCATTAAATGTTCTGTGAGCTTTTTTTTGTAAATAGACTGCAAACATTAAAAATACAGAGCACATGCTGTGTGACAAAGTAAGAGTAAATTTGTCGTTGCTTCAAACTTGACAGAAGAAGAAGAAGAAGAAAGAAGGCGGAGAAAAAGAATAAGAAGAGGAATAAGAAAAGGGCAAAAGAAAAAGGAGAAGAAGAGGAAGAAGAAGATAGGGGGAGAAGAAGAAGGCAGGTGAAAAAGGAGTTGGGAGAAGAAGAAGAGGCAGAAGAAGAAGAAGACGAAAGCAGGAGGAGAAGAAGAAGCCAGGAAGAGAAGAAGAGGAAGAAGGCAAAAGGAGAAAAAGCGGCAAAAGAAGAAGAAGGCAAGTGAAGAAGAAGAAGAAAAAGAAGAAGGAAAGAGAAAATTAATTTAGAAGAAAAAAAAGCTGGAGAACAAGAGAAAGAAGAAGACAGGAGGAGAAGAAGGCAGGTGAAAAAGGAGTTGGGAGAAGAAGAAGAGGCAGAAGAAGAAGACGAAGGCAGGAGGAGGAGAAGAAGAAGCCAGGAAGAGAAGAAAAGGAAGAAGGCAAAAGGAGAAGAAGAGGCAAAAGAAGAAGAAGGCAAAAGAAAAAGGAGAAAAAGAGGAAGAAGAAGATAGGGGGAGAAGAAGAAGGCAGGCGAAAAAGGAGTTGGGAGAAGAAGAAGAGGCAGAAGAAGAAGACGAAAGAAGACGAAAGCAGGAGGAGAAGAAGAAGCCAGGAAGAGAAGCAGAGGAAGAAGGCAAAAGGAGAAAAAGAGGCAAAAGAAGAAGAAGGCAAGTGAAGAAGAAGAAGAAGAAGAAGGAAAGAGAAAAAGAAGTTAGGAGAAGAAGAAGAAGAAAAAAGCTGGAGAACAAGAGGAAGAAGAAGACAGGAGGAGAAGAAGAAGGCAGGTGAAAAAGGAGTTGGGAGAAGTAGAAGAGGCAGAAGAAGAAGACGAAGGCAGGAGAAGAAGAAGCCAGGAAGAGAAGAAAAGGAAGAAGGCAAAAGGAGAAGAAGAGGCAAAAGAAGAAGAAGGCAAGTGAAGAAGATGAAGGCAAGAGAAAAAGAAGTTAGGAGGAGAAGGAGAAGGAGAAGAAGAAGAAGAAGAAGAAGAAGAAGAAGAAGAAAAAGGCTGGAGAAGAAGACGTAGAAGAAGAAGGTAGGAGAAAAAAAGACGAAGACAGGTGAGAATGAGAAGAGGACAGGAGAAAAAGAAGAAGAGGCAGAAGAAGAAGGCAGAGAAAAAAGGTGATACAGAATAAGAGAAAGAAGAAAAATGAAGGAAATATTGTTGGGAGCAGACAGGACAGGAAGAAGAGCGCGGCCCCGTCATAGCCTTATGACCTAATAACATAGTTATGTGCTTCTTATGCTGCAGAGGCTACCATAGTATAGCAGCAGTATGTACAAGAGTACAAGTTAGTATTGGAGGTGATAGCCGCGTTTTTATCCGCCTAAACCGAGAGACCCGAACAACTCTCTCCCACCGGTTCTACGTTTGGAGATCACATTGAAATTCTCATGCGAGTTCACCTCTCACAAACCAGGCTGTGCACAAAGTACACAAGGTTCAGGACGATCAAGTGTTGAGGCCCGGATACACAGGCGCTTTTATAGAGGCTGTGATGAAGGATATTCGAGACAGCGCACTGGAAATGCAGTCCCATAATCGCAATTAACGTTTAAACTGCGTTTAGCATAATATAGATAGTTTTAACTTGGTTAAAGTCTGGAATAGACTCATACTACTATCAAACTGAGGCCCGTATGCATAATTGACCGGAAAAATTATACTCAAAATATACAAAATTAAACACCATCACCAGACCCCATCCTCGATTTAATTTGCGTAGTCTAATCATATCTGTTTTCCGTGACAAAAAGTCCAGTCAGTTTACTATACCGTTCTGCAAAAAGTCCCTGTATCACATCACCAAGGTGTTTCCATTATCCAGACGGCTGATTGCTCATTATAGAACAGATTTCACATGTCTGATGAATGAATTTATAGAACAATAGTAATTAGATTTGTATAATTTAATTTAGCAATCACTTATAAAAATATTAGAAATGATTTGTTTCGAAAAATATGTGATTCTTATGATGGCTCAACCAGATGAATGAGAGGGCCCAAGGGCTATCTTGAAATCTAATTCCAATTGCATATTATGATGGAGTTCATTTAAAAAATCATGTTTCCTGTAGAAGAACATCAATCATTAATATTATTATTTTTTTGTTTTTTGCTGATGATGCCCACATGAGACTCAAGACTTCTGCGTGGGTAATGAGGTGAATGTGCGAATGATGAGAAACATCCATGGCTGAATGAGATTCGAACTCAAGGCTGCAGGAAACGAAGCCAGTTACAGCCTTATCTTATCTCAGACAAGCGCTCCAACCAACTACGCTACCAGAGCCGCCTTTTCCTTTCAAATATCCTTCAAATGCAAGCAAATTTAAAAAATCCTTACACATACATTCCTAGAAGGAAAATCCATGCAAAATTTCATAGAATTTGGTCCACGCGTTAAGCCTTTAATAAGTTACAGACAGACAGATGCAAAAGGGTCGACTTGAAACAGAGAACGCTCTTCGTTCGGTCACTTAGCAGAGCCCTTTTATTTGCAGACGATACATCATCTATTTTCAGCTATCCCGTCCTAGATAATTTAGAAATAGATGCCTATTAAGGTGTGCAGTCCATTGTCCAAGTTTTAAATCAGTTGAAATTTAAAAAAATAGTTAATAATGTCAATACCTTCAATTTAAAAACGTAATTTAAACAAAGATAGGGCTATAAACGTGTCTGTAAACGATAATCAACTAGACCAGAATGACAACATTGCATATTTCTAGAAGCTTTGTTGGATAGGTGACTGACCTGGGCTCCTTACATTGAGTAAATATGGTGTAAAATGTCATCTGGGGTATTTCTCCTGCAACAGCTAGCAAGATTTAATGACAAAAATTTACTTTTTACAGCTTACCAATGTCTTTTAATGACACATTAGGTATCTTAGTATGGGGTAATGCATCAAAACAAAACCTTGATAGGGTGTTTAAGATCCAAAAGAAAGCTGTTAGGTGTATGAAGACACACTGCAAGAATGTACTTTGGATTCGATCACAACAGCAATGTTGCCAGACTTCCTTATCAACCATTTGGTAATGAACGACAGCGCTGTAATTGAAGATTTCCATTTGTGAAGGAACATTAATAAACAATGAATCATCCCAGTGGATAGGTGGATAGGACAGAGCCTTGAGCAATTATTTGAACCCATGCCTTGCACAAGCTAACACATCCCATAACTATCCTCACTTGGCCAAGTTTACAAGCTACTCGCCCACGAGCTTATAATCTTTAAAGTCACCTAATGTAATCGGTTTAGGTTTAGAGTAGATTATCTTTCTTTATTCGTGTAAATTTACAAAGTATACATATGAATGGTTAAAAACAAAATCATCAACATCACATAGATGCAACAGTAAAATCAGATAATGCTTATTTTTATAGTGCAAGATATTATGTACAATGATCTCATGTGTATGATCTTAATTATATTAAATGGTTGTGACAATCTAAGTGATGCAATTATATGAAATGGCGAAGTTTGGTCAAAGATTCGTCCATTATTGACACTTAACTAGATAGGAGAAAGGTAGAGAGTGAGTGAGACAGAGAGAAAGTGAGAGAAGTTAATTAGATTAGCCTACTTTACTTGTGTAAATTTACAAATTTCTATTTGCCTATGAGTGATCAAAAACAATATTACAAACATCACATAGATTGTAGT
Source organism: Conomelus anceps (assembly GCA_948455865.1). NCBI lineage: Eukaryota > Metazoa > Arthropoda > Insecta > Hemiptera > Delphacidae > Conomelus > Conomelus anceps. Next base: position 12,696,572 of record OX418216.1, read on the forward strand.
ATCCAACATGGTACGGAAAGTGCAACAAGGAGAATCTAAGAGAGTGAGAGAGAGAGAGACGGACGGAGGGAAAACGAAGAGAGATTGATTAAAAGAGTAGGGGAAATGAGGGTAGAGGTCACGATGGGCCATTAAATCGATAGCAACAGAATTGATGAAACGACAGGTGGGGGTGGATTATCACTCTCTCACTCACTCTCTCTCTTGTCACGTGTGGAAAGAGTGAGGATCCAACTGGTGCAGAAACCGAATAAATGATGGAGAGAGACAGCGCTAAATTTGGAGGTAAAACAAGAGAAATGATGGAAAATTATAGGGGTGCAGTCATGGAGACATTGATCCTGGGCAGGAGTGTTTTGTAAGCTGCTTGAAAGCGGAAAATGATTGGCTGCAGTCATCGACAGCTGGTGGAAAATTGGGGAGGAAAACTCTGATTTGGAATTCGGAGAACTCACCTCTTATTATGCAATTACAATGACGGTATCATATTTTATTACAGTGGCGCATCCAATAATCGATGATAATCACCATTGCAAAATCAAACTGATTTTAGCAGGGTGAATGCCACCATTCCACAACATGTATTTCAATTTGCGATGGTGGTTAAAACCTAACCTAACATGTAACGTAACCTAACCACCATTGCAAAATCAAACGCATGCACTGAAATGGTGTATGACAGATTTTAGCAGCGTGAATACCACCATTCCACAGCATGTATTTGATTTTGCGATGGTGGTCATATCATAGAGCATTGAGTATCAGAGTGGTTCGAATCCCAGCTAAAACTCCAAATCCAACACATCAATCACCAACTCATTACACACACACAGGTCTCAGAATTTTGTGGGCTTCATCCTCCAAAAAAGTACTCCATTGTGCAAGCACCCTAACCAATGTGGAAGCATAGAAAACAATTGGGAGATATCACAAAATTATTAAAGAGAGGTGGGAACATTTGAACAGAACATAGAATGGCATTTTATTTACTTCAACATTTAATCGCATGTTCTATATTTAATATTATTCCATCTATTATTAAAATAAAAGTTTAGTTTGCCGATTGGTACTTATTTGCAGTGAAGCTATTCAATTCTTCAATAAATTTAGCTTGTGAACAAAAGAGGAAATTTTGGAACCCATTTGTCGTCTCAAGGGTCATTAGCCTAATAGCAGGAAGAGAAAGCTCAGAACTTTATAATGGTATTTTTGAAGACGGCTATCAATAGACCATTAATAGGATGAGAATCCTACTTGGGTATTCTTAATCTTTCAAGATAATGTGTCCATCTCTCGGGGGGGTGCTAACACAGTGGAGCATCCAACAATCTAGGATAATCTTTATCTGTGAAATGGTAGTATTTACGCTGCTTCAATCTGTAATACACCATTCTACAGCATGTGTTTGAATTTGTGATGATGATTATCATCGAGTACTGATGTTCCATTGAGCATTTAAGGTTGAGGCATTCGTCTGTTACAGCAAACTGGATATCTTCAATATCCACTGAGTTTGTCTAATTCTTGTATCAAATTATTAATTAACATACAGTTTAAGCTCTTCTCCTTCTGAGTTATTCATATTCCATTTTATAACTTCTTCCTCAGTCCTACTCGTCAATAATATTATCCAGTACTGCATCATTGTATCCTACTGTTAAATGCTATGGAATTCATTCTTCTCAAAACTGTCATAAACCATTCCAAAGCATGTATTTGATTTTTTGATGGTGATTATCATCGATTATTGGGAGCACAACTGTACAAGCACCCTAGTATACGACTAGTACTGTACGATTGATAAGCAGCGTGAATAACTTCATTGCACAGCATGTGTTTGATTTTTCGATGTTGACTATCATCGATTATTGGTAGCTCAACTGTACAAGCACCCTAGTATACGACTAGTACTGTACGATTGATAAGCAGCGTGAATAACTTCATTGCACAGCATGTGTTTGATTTTTCGATGTTGACTATCATCGATTATTGGTTGCTCCACTGTGTAAGCACTCTAGTATACGACTAGTAGAGTACGATTGGTGAGCAGCGTGAATACCTCCATTGCACAGCATGAGTTTGATTTTTCGATGGTGACTAACATCGATTATTGGTTGCTCCACTGTGCAAGCACCCTAGTATACGACTAGAAGTGTACGATTGATAAGCAGCGTGAATACCTCGATTGCACAGCATATGTTTGATTTTTCGATGATGATTATCATCGATTATTGGTTGCTCCACTGTGCAAGCACCCTAGTATACGACTAGAAGTGTAAGATTGATAAGCAGCGTGAATACCTCGATTGCACAGCATATGTTTGATTTTTCGATGATGGTGACTATCATCGATTATTGGTTGCTCCACTGTGCAAGCACCCAAGTATACAACTATAAGTAGTGTACGATTGATAAGCAGCGTGAATACCTCCATTGAACAGCATGTATTTGAGTTTTCGATGGTGATTATCATCGAGTATCGGATGCTCCTCTATGCTATCACCCTAAAACAACTGAAAGCTACCAAAACTAAATTGAAATAGATTCCTTCTCTCGAAATAAATTCCGAAGTACAGTAACATTGTAGAAGAACAATTCAGAAGTGAAATCTAGCTAATTATAGTTGTTTATTACGAAAATAGAAACATGGCATTCAATGGTGTCTGCAAAATTCTTATTTAAGATTATTTCTATTGTATAATGAGTTATGAATGGCTTTCATTGAGGTGTGAGATTCTGAAGGTAGATCACTAATATTATTATTATTATTATTATTATTATTAGGGTTTCTCTTCAAAATGTCAGGTAGGTATATCCATATTGCAATTGGTTGTATAAGTAGGCCTATCAATGTTAAACCAAGGAAAATTTGGAAAAATCCAAATGAAAAATTCATTGATTGCAAGATTTCTATTCGGATTATTTTCTGTCGTATAAGAATTAAGAAAGACTTCCATGGGAGATGAAACATTCTTGAAGTACGTAGTTCCATATTGTTACAATATTAGTAATTTCTCTTCAGAGGTTTAAACTACTCCAATTTGTATCACAGTTTGGTTATATTTATTCATACATGATAAATGAACAAGTTTTTTCAATAAATACATGAATTGAATAAAGAAAATATGTAGAGGTAATATCTAAAAGTTAAATAACAAAATATATGCAGATTGTGAAATTATTTGACAAGGCATGTTGTATTCTATTTTGGAATGTCCATATCTAATTAGCTGAATCAGTGGACATTGTAGGATTTCACTGTGTTTGCAGTTTGAGTTGAATTGAATTGAGGTCAGGAATTGAGGTTTGATTGGTTTTATCAAATGAATTTTTTGGTAGAATTGTTAATTTTTACATTCAGTTCTGTCTCGTCAGCTGAACTTCCTTCACACGTGTCTGAATTTCTTGGTACAATTTTCGTTGAATTCTCATTTTATTTTTGTCACAGTAGCCTGTTTTTCGAAAGAAATTTCAAAGTTCTTCGTTTTTTACAGTTTATTAAGTACAGAAACTTTTTTTTTAAATAAATATATTGGTAGTTACCAAGAACAACATATTTCAATTTAATAAAGGTGCTTGAAAAAGTGGAGCGTTCAAGACTGGACTTGGATGGGTGACCGTGCTTCAATGACTTGATTTTATAACCTTCATTATCACTGCCCCGTGGTTCGGGACCGATCTAAAATAGTAGATCAACCATGCTCCTCATAACATGCCACAAACGGCGAGGTGAAACTACCCGTAAGTCTCCCCACCAATAAAAGCCATACGCTTATTACTATTATTTCAACAGTGGAACATCCAATACTTCGTGATAATCACCATCGCAAAATCAAATAAATGCTGTAGAATGGTGTATGACAAATTGAATCAACGTGAATATCACAATTCCACTTCAACATCATGCGTTGATTTTGCGATGGTGATTACAATCGAGTATTGGATACTCCACTGTGCAAGCACCATTAGGAATAGTTGACCAAAACCAACCCTAGAACTACAACTATATTTTACAATATGAAAAATACCAGAGAATGTTTTGTTGGTAACAACAGTAGTCTACATCTACATTGAATTCGATTTATTATACACAACGGTCTATACAAGACATTCGAGTATGAATATGAATTGTATCATCATTAATTGTTATAATTTGACATTACTGATGAACTTGAAAGCCTGGGGCTGAGCAAAGTCGATGAATAATTCAGTTGGCTACCAAATATTGATTCAAATTACTCAATACGCATTGAATTTATTTCAATAAACTGTGTAGTTCACACCATAAAATTAGACGGCTCTACCAGATATGGGACCATGCTAGTAGCTGATAGTAGAGAATCACCAACCTCAGTGCACGTATTGACAATACTACTCGTACCGTGTTCCTAGTCTACATGTCTGACGCTAGCATACATTAATTGTTTGTCGTTTTTTTTTTTTTTTTTTGCTACAGCGCAAATTCTTCGAGCCGCTAAATTTCGTGGCGTGAAGTATAGTTAAATATAATATACATAGTATGGTTATATATACAGTGTATTTATTTATTATTATTATTTAATAGTACTAAACCAAATGATATGATTAACTCATTACTCATACAAAAACTGAAGTCGTAATATAACTCGTATCTGAAATGATGTAATGGAAACGTTGAGTAAATCAAAGTCGAAATTCTAAGATAACAAAGGAGGAGGAGGTACGTCACCATTGAACTACTGGTTAAACAGTTGTACAATAATTTTGAGTCGCTATTATCTAATAGGATCACCAGTCGTTATGCATCAGTCCACTTTCTATTAGAAATAGACTTAACTTCGCTTATCCTTTGTGATGGGTGAAAGTTCTCCTTATCTAAAGGCAAAGAGGGAAGGAGCTTTCTATTGTCTACTTTCAACGATCTGTACTACGCTTTGAGCAACTCAAATTCTGTTCAAAATAGAACCGAAAGGACTAATTAACTTAAGGGGAAAAACAGAATGTTACCTTCAGAAAACTATACGGTACTGACTGTATTAAGGCTTGCAAAATTCCCAAGATGAACCATCTCAACCAACCCAGACGTTTTTAGTGAGAGGGGGGATATCAGCTACGAAAATATTTTAGGAAGGATATCACCCAGAAAATGTTCTTTCTCCCATAAACGACTCATATAGGCTACAGCTTTTTTTTAGTGTTGGTTGAGAGTTTGATGGGGGGGGGGAGAGGTTTGAACCCATTTACCATTAACAGTATTAATCAACTCCTATTACCAAGTAAATAGAATTTGAATGTCATTTGGTAACCAGCAATTAATTCTAATTAGGATTACTGTGGTTTCGTCAAGTTTTAGTTAGGATATTTAGGTTGGAAAAAAATTTATCTTCAGTCACATTCTTGCTCCACTGTGCAAGCGCCCTAAAAGTCTTATAAAATTTAAACCAATATAGTCCCTCATTTATGTAAGAACAAATCCCATTGTTCAATACTAAATTTATTCATTTATTTATTTATTGTGACAAATTTACGAGTGTGAAGGTGCACCAGACTCAAGTCCAAAACTGCTCCATTCACAAATTTTGAATACATGTTACATTGTCCAAAACATTGAAGTTAACACAAACTAAAAATTTAAGATATGCTGAAAACCTTCACTCGAAAAATAATAAAATTAATCAAAATAATTAATTGAGTTTAAAGAGACAGAATTATTGACAATAAGTAAAGAAACAAGAAATAAGTAACGGACTTGGAAAAGTTGGAGTTCAGTAGCCATGTAGTCCATGGCTATGATGTAAAGTGTAGTCTAATCATACCAATCCTTTTTTTTTGTAGATTACGTCTTGGAGACTCCAGTTAAGGAGTATAAGACAAGTCAGATCAACAATATTATACACTAGATACCATAATTACTTCAATTAGTTGAGGTGAGGCTTAATTTTGATGTGAAAGGAACTCTTGTACACTATAAAAAGCTTTATCAACTAAATATTTCTTCAATTGTTTTTTAAATATTTCTATATTTTCAAGACTCTTCAAAAACTGCGGTAGCTTGTTGTAGAATTTCCTACCAATATAACTAGGTTTTTGTTTGAATAAGCTACTATTGTGACTCACCAAGTGATAATCTCCTCGTCTTCTTGTATTATAATCATGTACATCAAGATTTTGGTTAATATCATTCGTTTTTACATATAAAGTAGCTTCATACACATATAAGCAGGGTACAGTTAGGAGACCAAGTCTCTTGAACAACGGCCTACATGAATCTAATCTATTTACTCTTTCTATACACCTAACCGCTTTCTTTTGGATCTTAAACACCCTATCAAGATTTTGTTTTGATGAATTACCCCATACTAAGATAGCATACCTAATATGTGACAGTAAGAGCCCATGGTAAGCTGTAAAAAGTAACTTTTTGTCATTCAATCTAGCGAGCTGTCGCAGGACAAAAACCCCAGATGAAATTTTACTACATATTTTCTCAATGTATGGAGTCCAGGTCAATCGTCTATCCAACATAACTCCTAGAAATGCAATTTTTTCTTCCTGGTCTAATTGATTATCGTTTACAAACACGTTTATAGCCCTATCTTCATTCAAATTATGTTTGTTTTTGAATTGAAGGTATTGGCATTTTTTACTATTTATAGTTAATTTCAACTGATTTAAAAATTGGACAATGGACTGCGCACCTATATGGGCACTTATTTCTAAATTATCTAGAATGGAATTGCTGAAAATGAGTGATGTATCGTCAGCAAATAAGAGGGCTCTACCACTAATTAATTCTTTAGGTAAACGGTTGACATATAACAAAAAAAGCAATGGACCTAGCATTGACCCCTAAGGCACTCCAGCTTGCACCTCTAATTTATTAGATTTATTCTTTACTATACTATTAACAACTACTGTAGTTAGTTCTACACATTGTTTTCTCCCAATAAGATATGATTCAAACCATTTCAGTTCAACCCCTACATTTTGCAGTATTTCCAAAAAAGTTCTAATCCTGAGTAGTCTAATCATACCTTAACCTCAAGTCCTTAACATTGAAAACCTTTAATGGGCAGTCTGGGACTCAATTTAACAGAATTGCATTTATTGTAGTGGTAGAAGAAGAATTTTGGAGTTCTTCAAAGTTATTTGACTCAATAATAACATTGTATGATGGAGTCTCACTTTTTATAGATTTCTAACACATTAACAATACAAAGGACATTGAAAAATGTTATTAAATGACATTTAAGTGGGTTCAAGCTAGGGCTTGAATACTTTAGCAACTTAGTTTAACATTGGAAACGCCAATAAATAACTTGAGTGGGATTAAAGCAGACGAATCGTAAAATGTTGACGTGTTATGGCCTAGCTCAGAACTTTAAATTGTTTTTCTATGCCACAATGCCACAAGCTTTGGTGTAGGTTACAAAACAACTATTTAAGTAACCAATTCAAGTATTTAGTTAATGACTCATCGCCAACTCAAGTCACAAGGCCTCATTCACTCAAAAGGCGTATCAAGTGAATGGTGATTCCAATTTTCAGTGGGTAAGTTACCCACACTCACTAGTGCTACACCTCCTACATCATGACCGAACAGATTAGGGAAGCTAGCTACACCAACTCGCGATAAGAATATGTCCATTGGCGTCATTTTACAAGAGTAGCCTACGCTGCAGGGGACAGTATAATATCGCCTACGGACAAAAGACGTCAAGAATCAGCTTGTGGGATGATGAAAAAAAAACGAAATAGCTTATCAGCGACACAACAAGATGGTGGCTGGTCCCTGGATGTTTGCAGCTCGACCAAAAATGTTCATAACAAGGATGCTACCTATTTGGGTAGAACATCAAAAACAAAATCATATTTTAGATATATTTGAGTTGTAATATGCTACACTTGTGTCGATTATATGGGAACTTGTAATCAATGATGATGTTCTGAGATTTGGAACAAAATGGATGCCGTATGATTCCGGCTAGTTGTATTATGAAATTTTATTAAATTGGGGTATTACAGGTAGAATTTGATTGTCAATGTATTGAATAGTAAAGTAGTTTGTAAAATATTTACCGTTCTCTGTGCAGCAGGCATATCCGTTCCTTTGGCACTTTGAGTTTCTTCGAAATTAACTTTTTAAGATTTTCAATAGTCTCGCTTTTTGTCACAGCCAAATCGAATTGTCCGCCTGTGGTCGGATTCACAGATATTGTTATACTACTATTGCAGCCACACCCATCACCACTTTCATTTTGAGAATTAGTACTTTCCAAGGCAGCATTCTGATTACTGCTGCTACTTTCCATAGCTCAAATTGATGCTACAGAACACTAGGAACACACCATACGCGCACAAATAGACCGATTAAATTGAATGCAGGAGACGACACAACCGTACAAACACAATCCCAACAATTTTGAATTTACTGTAATTGTATATGAGTCTAATCTCGCGGACGGGCACACAAAGGACAACCACGAAATTGATCCAACACAGAAACAAGAATCTGACTGGCACTGCTGAAAGAGGCCTCTCCTACACTGCAGGCTAGAGGCTGCTTCGATCTGGCCAATAGTGAGTACTAACCGAAGCGCTCCTAGTGGCCAATATTTGATACTAAACTGCTTTGAAATTGAGCAATTCTACGCTATCTAGCAGCAAAATAGACAATTTTAATTAAAATTATATGAAAATATTTAATAATATAGCTTAATATATTGATGTAAAAGTACTTACGGGTAGTTTCTTAATATTTTTTATTTTTGGCTGTACGATGCCAACATGAGTATTGGGCCCTGTGCGTGGGTTGGTATGTAAAGAGATGAATGATGACAAGTTGAAACATCCAAACCTGAACAAGATTCGAACTCGAGGAACAGCAGCAGCCATCTAACCAGAGACCAGGCCCAAACTAGACTAGAATGGCTTCGACTTACAGGGACCCCAAAGGATGTTCAAATTATGAAAAAGGCCACTTTTGCAAAGGGTTCACTTGAAAAATGAGGCCCCCAGATATAGATACGACCCTGTAGTGCCCCTACATAATTTTAGGTGGATTTCGAACTACCGGATAATGGAAATTTAGCTGCTGGTCACCCATACAAATGCCTCAACGTTCGTGATTATAAAACTGCCTCGATGTTTCCTGAACTCAAAGGATGCTTGAAAAGCATCCAACCAAAAGGTTTTTCAAGTCTCACTTGAATCAAGGAATCCTCAAGGTAAATTTAATACGAACCAGCACCTCGATCGCCCGATTATATTGTCAAGGAAATAGAATATTCTAAAAGCCTCCATAATTAGCAAGGGCTGTTATTTATTGGTCAAATTTTTCTAAAAGAAACCTGTTTTACCTTAAAAGTGATGGCAGTGGAGAACTACCAAATCAAATTATGTACTCCATAATCAAATACGCATGCAGTGGAATGGTGTAAGACCGATTTGAGCAGCTCGTTTAATTTTGCAGTGATAGTCAAGTTTTGGATGCTCCACTGTACAAGCATCTCATGTCCTCTGGATTACACAATTGGCAACAATAAGTGGTTAGGAACCCACGTTACACTAGATGTTCTCATTACCATTACTCAAGCTGAAGACTCATGAGGGCTTCATCAGTAAGAAAAAGTAAGTTCCTGAGATTGTTTGCAATGGCTGAGTTAATGAGCCTCACCGGTGGTTTCTGATTGTTCTGTCAACATTTTTCAAGGTACAGTATATGAATTTGAAGAGTCAAACCAGACGCCAACGGTAGCATTCCCAGGAACAACCATTGAGTAGGTTTTTGGCAGACTGTGCCTGATGATTGATTATGCTTGGTATCGGATATTCCTCCTTCTCAATTGAATGAATTCACCTATATTTAAATAATCCTGAAAATAATCACTACATTTATAAGGCTGGCCTAACGAGCGTTTGTCAACCGTCTATAAGTCACAACTCAATAAGTGTTTGGCCCTTTCTGGGGGAAATTCCAAACTCTACTCTACTCTTTGTATTCACTCAGGCCCGTCTTCATGAACCTAATTTGAAGCTTCTCTTCACTTAGGATAGAATTGAAAGTCATTTTGTGTGAATACTTTCTAAATCTCCCTTGAGTTAAGAGGAAGCCCCAAAGTAGAGGTTCATAAGCCTGGATACCAACGTTCAGCTAATGACAGCCATTTATTCAAGGCGCTTGTCGAGCGCTCGGGTATGGACTACCATACACTAAGCAGTCATCACTAGTTTGTAATTCGTTTTTCCATTGATTTTTCAAATCATAATCTTTTTTCCAAGGCGGATGATGCTCAGGTTAGGCTTGGGATGCTCATGAGGCTTGGGGCTTGTGCTTGAATAATGAGGTGAATGATTACACAATAATATACAAGGCTGAACGAGAATAGAACTCGTGATCGCAGTAGTATTAGTTTATCAGAAACAAGCGCTCTACCGACTACACTACTGCGACTGCCTTAGTTCATTTTTTAAATAAGATACCATATTTAGTTGTCCAACAGACTTTTATTCAATTGGAACATATCTTTTTTAATAAAACAAAACGCCCACAAAGTAGACGATCCAATCATCTACTTTCCTTTCTTGGCCTTGATCTTCCTCATGTAGAACTCGAGCTCTTTACCCTCGAGCAAATAGCCGTCGGCCCTTCCGCACTGTCCAGGTCGGCTAGCTATACAGGCCAACAGCCTAGAGGTCTGGAACTGTTCTTCAAGCGACATTTCGATCTTGGCTGTTCGCTGTCTAGCTTTGTATTTCCTTTCAACCTTTTTCGATCGTTTCTTATTTAAAACCGCTTCCTCAGCTTCGGTCTGTAATCAAAAATATAACAATAATTAATCAGTGCTCGACGTAGAGAAAAAACCGCCAGAAACTGATCACCCAACAATAATTTTATTTGTATTGGTGATAAGATGGAATATGTATTCATTTCCTAAAGAACTTGCTTAGTATTTAGTACTAGCTTCGGCAGAACGAATACTATGCTAATATACAGTATCACGTCTGATAGTTAAGTTCTCAGTGTGTTCTATGCAGTCATGTTATACAGTTATTTATGTAGAGGTCTCTTGAAAAATATTTTAGAAATTACCTGCCCACAAAGGAAAATAATGTGTGTGTGTGTGTGTGAACAGAGATCAAAGAAATTATACTGTAGTATTCATATAACTTGGCAGCATGTAGCAAATGGGACATGCTACATCTGAACCCAACGTACTGCTGCCAAGTTATATGAAAACTACAGTACTAGTTTATTACCAAATAACGATCAAGTACAATGAAATTTAAAACAATTCAAAAATCATCAATGACGTTATGTTACGCAGGGCTGCACAAATTAGAAGATTCTGTTCCGAAACAAATTGCCTCGAAGCAATATTTAAGATGCCAAAGCAATTCTGAGCGCAGCAAACCAATGGTTGAGGTCCTGGGAGCTTTACCAGTGACCGGTAAATGTTGCCTGTGGCGTCTGATTGGTCTATTCAAATTCAGTAGGTACAAATCAGATGCCATCGGTAACATGGGAGAAGGTTCCAAGAACTCAATGAATGTTTCAACCAGTGTGTGGCACCTCCCGCAGCTGAGAAAAATGTTTCAACCTGTGTGCAGTTGGCCTTGAAAGATATGCAGACTTTTGACTCCACCACTGTCATGGTAGTCAGATTTTAGGGGCACACACGCGTTTTTATTCTATTCCGGGCGCTATTTGTCACCCAATAAGCTTGAATAGCATTCAACCACATTGTGAAGAAACGCCTTAAGAATAATTCTAGGTGAGTTCCGAGCCACCGGGTGACAATAAAGCTTATAATATTGAAGCACGGACAGCCATATATTGTAGTGTACCCGACCCTGTCCGCTGGCTATAAAGTCCAAATCCGAGCTCTAGGAAATTGAAGCTTTACAATCTAAAACCATTTCCACAAGTCTAGAGGCGCTTTGTCCTAGCTGCGGAATGTGAAATGCGGAGAATGGAGAGCGAAATGCGCAAACCACTGGTTATACGGCTTTCCGTATGGGTGTTGTCCTAGACAACGGACAAAGCACTCTTCCGGCGGAGCGTGAACTGCGGAACCGAGCCACTGCTCGAGGAGCAGTCATTTCCGTAGTCGGTTGCGAAGTGGTGAACGAAGCAGTAGATAAACTGGTTTCACACATGCGCACTTCGCAGTACTTGCTCACAAGGTCATTTCTCCCCGCCGGAAATCGAGTCCTAGTTCCGCAGCTTGGACAATGATGCTCCGTCGTCAGCTGCGGAGTGAGCACTCTCCGCTAGGGATGGGTATCGATTAGTCGGAATAATCGATGTTTTGCTGAAATAATCGATTATTTTTTAATCGATGTTTAAGAGCATCGATTAATCACAGCACCGATTATTTCATAACGATTAATCGATTGGTGGCATTTCTCTGATTATTCAATATTACAAGATTTAGGGACATAAATATGTAAATAATTATTGTTTCAAACATATTTTAAGATTAATTTCTGATATTAATGACAGAGCTTGTCCTTTATTTTACGTTTTCCGCTTTTTCTTAGTTCCTTGCCATCTTTCACAAGCCCTGTCTAATATAACCTCCAAGTCATAGGGTGGTCAACCTGCTGACAGTTGACAGGCTTGAAATAATTTGCCTTTTGCGATAAACATGAGCAATAACCTGGAACCATCATTGTTTCTTGTTTTTCGCCAAGATGCCTCCACAAAAAGTGTTGTTTGGGCCGCTATTTGGTATTATTTTGGCCTGTTTTTGCTATTTTCAAAGACTGAATTAATCGATGTTTGAACACCGATTAATCGATGTTTTCAGTACCGATTAATCGGTGTATCGATTACTCCCTAACAAAAAATAATCGATGTTTTGAAGTTCGATACCCATCCCTACTCTCCGCAGCTAGGACAACGCGCCTTAACTCAAGAAATGATATTTGATACAGAAGAAAACTAAGAGCATATTTCCAAAGAGTACTTGCACAGTGGAGCATCCAATATTACATGATTATCACCATTGCAAAATCAAACACCTGGGAATGATTTATAACAGATTAGAGCAACGTGAATACCACAATTCAATGTCCACTACAAGCACCATTCCACAGCATTTGCTTAATTATCCGATGGTGATTATCCTCAAGTACTAAATGCTCCACTGTGCATGCACTCTTATACACCCCTTGAGGAATTTATTTCGAGAGCATCTCTATTTCAATTTAGTTTTGGTAGCTTTCAGTAGTTTTAGGGTGCTTTCACAGTGGAAAATCCAGTACTTTAGGATAATAAATTACAGATGCAAAATCAAATACATGCTGTGGAATGGTGTACGACCCAAGATTATCATCCAGTATTAATATGAGTATTAATTACGATTAATATTATTATTAATCAAAGAACTAATGCTCCACTGCGCAAGCAGCCACAATTTCAAGCTTGAAATGAGATATTTAGCTGCTATTGAACCAAATTTGTAGACGAGATATAAATTCAGATATTCAATAATTTTAGACATAAATTCAGATATAAATTCATAGACATCCTACTAGATTACAGATTATTTTATTAAATATAAGTAGCCAATTTATTCTATTTCCGCATTTTTTGAAAGATTTGCAAAATTAAATTTCGAAAGCAATCATATAGCTACAAATTATATCATTAAGATTAGAAGTTATATCATTAAAGTTAATAAAATGTACAATTTTCAAAATGAAATGTTATGCATTCTTTCGTGGAATAGGCTACATCTGAGGATTTTTCCAAACCTGAATTGAAGCACATAATTTCATAGTAATATTTCAGTTTCAGTTGACTAAATTGTTTAAACAAGACACACTCAGCGTAACTATGATACGGAATATCATAATTGCCAGCGGGTTACACTAAAACAGTGGAACGAGTGCCAGCTCAAAGTTATCATAGATCATCATTGTGTGTCAAAGTTATCCAGACAATACATAAATAACTCATGTTCATGAGATAAAAACGAATAAAATATCAACAGTTTACTTCATAAAAACAAACACGTAATACAAACATGTATAAAACATTTTCTTATGCACAAAAAACCCCCTTTAAAAATTTTGAGTGTATTTATTTATTTAAGGAGACTAAATTTTAGTCTTGAGACAGGAGAATTTATTAGGCTTAAGCCTGTTGTATCTTCACATTACATTACGATAGATTCAAGCCTAAAATTGTTTTCTTCACAAAATGCTAACTACACAATCTAAATCTTTGTAGATAAGGTCACAAGCAAATTTAGTCACTGTTAAATTTCACTTGAAAAAATAAAACTTGTAGAAAATAACAAGCAAACTAAGGTATACTACCAAATGTCAACAAAATAAGATGCAGTACTAATATAACTAAATTGATCCGCTCAGTACGTTAGAGGTGAAATAACCTTCATAGAAAATTTCAGGTAACAGCATTTGCTGAATCATCATAGCGGATTAACATCAGAGCTTGACAACAACATTAAAAGGATTAGACACTTTTCAAGTCACTTTTGAGTTGGGGAAACTTCAAGGTGAGTTCACAAATTCGGCATTTATGGCCCATATTAACTTGAGGCTACCTTAACACTGAAGAAAAACTTGGAAAGCCTTTCGAGTAAATGCTTTTCAAGATTTCCTTGAGTTGAGGAAGCACCAAGTTCATAAACTTATGCCTGGATCTTCAAGTGAATGGAGGCCAGCTACCATGAGGTAACAAATTTTTAAAAAAAATACTATATAAACGTCTAGATGCTGTCCTCGGTTGACGAAACCCTAGGACTGGAGAATAAGGGATTGAAAGAGGAGAGGAAGGTGGAAAATGAAGAAGAAAGATGAAGATGATGAATATCAAAAATAAGTAGTAGTAATAGTAGTAGAAGAAAAGAAAATGAAGCAGTAGTAGTTAATTCTTGTTTTCTCTCCTAAGAAAATTGTTTGTTTCATCATGTATCATTTTTTTCTGTGTATTGTTTTCTTAGTATTTGTGGAAATAAAGATTATTATTATTATTATTATTATTATAGTAGAAGAATACGAAGGAAAAAGAAAAGGATAAAAAGAAGAAATAAAGGATAAGAAGAAAAGAGATGAGAATAAAGTAGATGGGGAAAAGGAAAAATAAAGATTTTTGGATGATGAAGCCCATATAGGTCTGAGACCTGTACGTGGGTAAAGAGAAGGATGATGGTGATGGTTGGAACTACAGTTTCAGGTGGGTTCCGAACCACTGGGAAGTGATTTTACAGCAGAGAACAGCCTTTTTTGCTGACAAATCCAATCGGTCACCCTAAGAAAAGTGGATCTAGGAGTTCGTAGCTCATCTTTATCGCAACAGATACCTGCTATGGCTCACGGCTATCGCTTCCCCAAAGATGATGAAAGAAAAGAGAAAGAATGAAAGGGAAAAGAAAGGGGATATGATAAGAAAACAGGATAAGGAGAGAAAAAAGTGGAAAAGAAGAAGGGGATGTCAAATCATTGAATAGGGACACCTGTTGGTCATCAACAATGATTTACAACTCACCAATTTGGATGACTTCTTGCGACCAATAGGCAAAGCATAGTGAGCTTCGTACCACTGTCTGAATGGAGTCGCATCAACTGAGACAATAGCGTTCTTCACCAAGGTCTTGGTACGCACCAACTCGTTATTGGACGCATTGTACACCACGTCAATGATACGGGTCTTCCTGGCGCATCCTGTATAGAGCAAACAATTACCATAAATAACTTTTCCTACAACTGCTCGTAAAGTAGTTCTTTACGTGCTGAAAACTAATTGTAAAATACCTCTTTACTGCTCAGCAAGCGGTAAAGTACTTTACGCTCGCCAGCTGTTTTCTTTACGCTTCTGTTTTGATTTTGATGCCTTCTCATTGGTGGATCACGGAATCAGTGAAATTCACATAACCTCAAAAATGGCGTACGCTAACCAAATCCGCTCATGGTCTGTGATGTTACAAACTACAAGCTTTTATTGTGTTGGAATCCAGAACTGCAGTTTTAGGAAAAATATTGTATGAAATTCGCGCGTGAAGCTTCTTTATCGCTCTCGCAAAATTACTGCGCTCCGCTACGCGTCGCGCAGTAAATGTTTTGGCTCGAGCGATAAAGTCGCGCTTCACGCTCTTAATACATAAATAACTATTATCCAGGGCTACGTTATAAAGTGAACAGAATAGGTTAGACGGCGATTTAGGCTAATACAGCTTACTTTATTCCATAGATTATAAACTAGTAGCATAATGAAGTTACACTCTTCAGTAAAGGAGTCAGACCAATCAGAACGCAGGATTTCTTCAAAACAGTGTCGAAATGAATGTATTGTTTTTCATTAGTCACATCAGCTGATTCAAACATTTAGAAATCAATTTTCATTTCAATTCAGAACCTAACCGCGAACAGGCATTCTAGATTATGTTAGTATGGTTAAAGCTGGGCATTCACGTCCCGATTTGCAGTACTGCTTGTGCTCCAACCTCCAAGGTTGGATCCGATATTGGAACGTGAATGGGCTTGTTGGATAGTTGGAAGCGTAGATGGACGACTGGAAGGTCCGACTTCCGACGGTGTTGGAGCGTGAGTCAGATCAGTCGTCCAACTTACAGTAGAAACAATTAGTCTGGGCGCACGGCCGTTTGGTAGTCAGCCATGGCGAGGGGAGTGTTTATCGCTCATTTCTAAAAACATGTGGCCCAAGCGACGCAGCAGATGTCTTCAAGGTCAACTAGTCAACTTTTACAGGACGGCTAGTAGTGAAACCAGAGCCACACGCCCAGACTAATTGTTTCTACTGTACCTCAGTCAGTGCTTGACCTTCGGGCAACATCGATTACTTTTTTCGGCTCGAGAACGACGTTCAAAGCTGGCTAGGAATGAAGTTGGATTGCAAGTAGGAGCGTGAGTGGAGTCGACTATCCAACTAGCAGTACTACTAGTCGTACTGCAAATCGGAACGTGAATGCCCAGCTTTAGTTAACAGATTGGTAAGTTAAATTAAACGTAATTTATAGTTAATCGTAGACAAGATATTGTATGCAACGATTGTATTTTGCCTAAATGCCACTCGCGAGAATCTCACTTGTTACATAACAATGTAACGAGAAGGGAAATTACCTAGGATCTTACTATAAAATGTCAGAAAGCAAAAACTGTTTGATTAGATTAATAAAAATAACACAAAAAAATAATATAAATTTATAATACTTGAGAAAAAAATAATAGCACTCAGCGTAACTATGATAGGGAATATCATGATCGCTAGCAAGTTTCACTAGAACAGTGTCACAGGTGCCAGCTCAAATATATCGTCAATCATCACAGTGCTATTTTCTATCTTTAGAAAGATTAAAAAATAACTAAAGAAAGCCAACGAGATTTCCTTGAATTCCTAGGTTTAGTTTAGAGATTAGCTACAAAATAAGGAGGGTTGAATATTCAAAGTTAAATGGAGATCAAAAGTAGATCGGATATACTGGCATATAAATATAAGTATTATTTTCCATGTGATACCAACCTTCAGAGCCCCATGAGAAATTTCCCTGGTCCAATCTGAGTGCTCTGTACTTCTTGTTACCTCCACGAGTACGTACTGTGTGGATACGACGTGCTCCAAGCTAAAAATACAATAGCAAAATTGAAACACAAGGAAAAATTAACACTAAGAATCTCATTGCACAAAAAGAGGTTCAAATATTTTTCATTGAATAGTACCTTGAATAATCTCTTGACCTTATGAGAACCAAAAAAAAGAATTAAAAAAATTCAACATATTTTGGAATGAGGTATCTCTTGAATGGAATTCACGCGTCAAATAAAGCATATCATAAAATGAAAAAATAATGATTGATAACCAAAGATAGCATTGATATTATCGTTAGTAGAACCTGTCAACTCATTCTTGGCATTGCACAGAAACACATTTTATTTAGTCAACGCAGCGTACACAGTTGTTATAGTTAATATACGATGAAATGTGTAAAATTTCAATCACCGTATTCATTACAAGTTTAAATACATATTTGAGAAGTTAGTGGTCGCTCAATAACATATTTTTTCTAATGTTATTAAACCGCTCAGTACGTTAGAGGTGAAATTGCCTTCAAAAATTATTTCAGGTAAAGCGTTTTGCAAACTCATCACAGCGGATCAACTAACATTACAATTATGACTATATTTTTTCTTTTTTTCTTTTCAATTCAATTGTTTATTGCCACAACTTTACAACAAAATAATTTAATGGTTACAAATTAACATATTAACATAAAGGAAATAAAAGAAACCTAACTAACCAGAAAAAAAAACTAAAATCTATGTTCAGGCACCACCAGCAAAAGAAAAGACTTTGACCGCTGGTGGGAGTCGCAAAAAGTCCTTCAAATGACATTCAAGATAACTTACAATTTCAACCTACAGAATTAAAAACAAATTTGAACCAATTCCATTCTATTCCACTGCACAGAATAGTACAAGTAACAAAAGAGAAAAAAATATTTTGAGAGAAAAACAAAAATACTTTTTGAAAGGAAATACACAAATAAAATAGACATAAGTTACTAATATTAGCGTGCTCAAAAAACAAGAGGAAGTAGAGAAGGCATAAACAGTCAAAAATAAGTTACCACCATTCAGCTCCCAGAGAAAAGAAATATTTTTCCTTAATCCAAGTTTCTATTGCTTTCATATTAATTCTTTGTTGAATATCAAAAGGAATTATATTTATGAATCTAGTGCTCATATACATCAACTGTCTTCTTATCAAGCTCAACTTAGAATCGTGAACAACATATCTTAGCGAAGTGTCTGGTCTAAAGTTGTAAAAGGGTTTATCAATCCTACAGAATTTATCTCTATTTTTAAATATATGTTTGAAAAGTCTTTTGAAATAGAGTTGCCTTACTGTCATAACGTTGAAATCAAAAAATAGAGATTCACTTGGATATAACTTAGGTTTATTTAATATTGTCTTAATTATATACTTTTGCATTATGAATAAATCACTAATGTGAGTGTCATAGGTCCCACCCCATATAATTATTCCATACTGAATTAACGATTGGACAAAAGCAAAATATATCATTTTAAGGTTCTCTAGATTTAAAATTTTATTCATTTTGTAGAATTTATAGGATATATATTTGAGTTTTTTTACCATTAAATCTAATGTGTGAATTCCACCTCAGATATTCGTCGATTATTACTCCTAGGTATTTTATTTCATTCACTTCTTCAATATACGGGCAGCTGCAAGCAAGTGTGTCTGCACAGTTTGCGTGTAACCTTATTTTCATTTCATCCTTGGGCTTTCCAGCCACACTCGTCGCAAAACTAATAAATTTGGTTTTCGTTATATTCAAGCTAAGTGTATTCAACTCCAACCATTGTTTTATCATATTCATATCATCTTCAGCAACCCTAGACACATTGCTCCAGCTATCCTGGGAAAAAACTATAGCTGTGTCATCAGCAAAAGACACTATTATATATTATATTTAATAAAATTAAAATATGTAGAAATGTATTTAAAAATAAATTCTCAACACCTTAGCTCGAGTTCAACTCAGATTTCTACTGCAATAAAAAACAAAAATAAATAAATTACTATAGTCAACTCCCGATTATCCGGAATCTTTGCGTAGTAGGGCAGGGATAGTGAAATGCGAAAGCAATAGTTTTATTGCATTCTAAACATCTGACTATTTACAAAGTATAGTTATATAAATTCCTGTACATTACCGATCCTGAAAACCCAGAAATACTTTGTATTTAAGTTGCGTTGTCCTAGCTGCGGAATGTAAAATGCGGAGAATGGAGAGCGAAATACGCAGACCACTGGTTACACGGCTTTCCGTATGGGTGTTGTCCTAGACTCTTCCGGCGGAGCGTGAACTGCGGAAACGAGCCACTGCTCAAGAAGCAGTCATTTCCTTAATGCGAAATAGTGACGTAGCAGTACTGATTTCGCGCATGCGCACATCGCAGTACTTGCTCACAAGGTCATTTCTCCCCGCCGGAAATCGAGTCCTAGCTCCGCAGCTTGGACAACGATGCTCCATCATCAGCTGCGGAGTGAGCTCCGCAGCCCACTCACCGCATCCCGCAGTGCAGAACAATCCGTAGCTAGGAGAACGCGCCTTTATACCCTTCATGACATTTGTTTTAACCGTTTTTTTATTATCCATGATGGTCCTGCCAGTGATAATCCTAATATTTTCAAGGATAGATTTATAAATCCCTGAACATTAAAGATCCTGAAACCCCTATTAATTATGACATTTGTTTTACCCCAGGCCCGGGTGAATACCCAAAAACTTGGTATTTATAATTTTTATTGAATTTAGAGAAGATTGAGTTGTCTTTCTGCAATTACTATCCTGTGAGGATAGTAAAGTGATGATAAAATGTGTTCAACAATTTTTCACATGGTCCCCACAAGCATTTTACTTTGGAGTATGATCGACATAAATACCCAGATCCTGTGTATTTATGATTATCTTCGTTTTTGTGGGTATTTTATTGAAAATGACAAAAAAAGGTTAAAAAAGTAATAATTGTTATTTAGAGACACACTAAATATGTTTAGAGGAAACACTGAATACCTCCATATTTATCTACATTGAAAAGTTCTATTACTTTTGATATTATCCCTACATGTTAGTTTGGCCTACTTCCAATCCATTTTCTAAAATAATAGTCATAACTTAAGAACAGTAGAAGTATGTTCACTATTTTTCTAATGTCTTGATTTCACATCATAGGGAATTTTCAGTTTTCGGCATTCCAGGGTTGCATCACTGCACACCTGCCCCTCCCCTCCCTACTACCGACCCACAAGTCTTTTGTTGTGTGCCACAGTTTCACCAGCAGAATTACTCTTATTAACCTAGTTACTTCTCTTTATGCCTTTAGATTTGTTTTAGACTAACTCAATACATCATACAATGATAATAATAACATATTCAGGGGTTAACATCAATTAATCAAGCTCGATTTCATAAATACCAAAAATACCCGGGTCTTCTACATTACTAGTCCTGCCAGTGATCAACATTCATAGAGTCAACATTCATGTTCCATTTATATAAATGATAAATAAGCAAGATATCCGAGAAAACTAATGATGCTTGCACAGTTGAGCTTTGATACCAGAGTCAAGGGTGATACTAGAGCAAAGAGTGAACATGTTTGATCAATGAGTCTTGACGCACACATAGCTCGCTGCTCCACTGTGTCTCATGAGCCCATTCCACAGCATGTGTTTGATTTAGCAGCTATGCTCTTGACTCCACTGTGCAAGCAATTGAAGCAGACTTCTGACAGAGAACCTTTCCGCATTTTTGTTCATCAATAATTACATAAATTATTGATGCAACTTATAAATAGAAATAAATACACCAAAACCAGTAATTGAATTATCTTAAGAAAAAGTGCCTGTTTCGCACTATATTAAACAAAAGAATATGAAAAAGTGGAATGGAGATATATCTGCATATTACATAAAAATATTTCAAGTAATGTATTATGGTAATAATAGATATTGAGAATGATATGTAGTGTTGCTTCTCGAGAGAGTTGTAAACCCCTATTTAGAGGAATGAAAGTCCTGACTTTTCCAGCTCTATATGTCTATTGTTCAATTGTATATGTTCACAGTAACCTAACATATTCAATGTTAATATTGACTACCATGATCACACCAGAAATGGGAGGAGTCTAAGAGTTCATAGGTATATATACACAGCTCCTCTCAAAAACATTACCCATACATGGCAGTCAAATTATATCATCTGCCTATCACAATTAGAGCACTGCCAATCAACTCATTGAAAACTAGACTAAAAGGCATATTGATTAGAGAAGCTATTTATTTTATTAGTGACTATTTTACCATAGACTGGAAATTGTATCGGTAGAAAAATGTGTATGCTATAGTGCTTGTTTAATTAATTATATGTCTTAGTAATGACTTGTAAATTATTAATGTAAAATATGACGCTGTCAAAAACGTGTAAATGTTCTATGACAATAAATCTTATCTTATAGGTAGAATTATTAGGCTAATAATCCGCTCAGTACGTTAGAGGTGAAAATAGACTTCAAATTTAATTTCAGGTTGAAGCATTATGCTAAATCATCACAGCGGGTCAACCAATAAATAAGATGAAATTAATTAAATTCATGAATTCAGTAAAAGAGCTACATCAAAAATATAACGACACACTCAGCGTAACTATGATTAAATCATTAATTGTCGTATAGCGCGCTAAAACAACGCCTCTAAAACGCATCAATATTCATGCTGTTTTCATCATTGTGTTTCAACAGCCTTGAAGTTGAGTATGAAGGAGAGAATAGGAGCATGAAATGGATGAAAATTGATCAAATTACCTACTATATTATGTACACGATCACACGCAATAATTTATGAAACTATTGTGATATATTCGAAAAATCTATCTAACCTTCAACTTCTCAACTTCAACATAAACAATTAGGATTGAATACTTGAATAAGTACTAAATTTAACTGAACTTGGTAACGCTTAAATCTCAAAAACGTAAGTTATATTCCATCCTTGAATTATCGAATATATTTTTGATCCACTCAGAACGTTAGAGGTGAAATAATTAACCTTCACAGATAAATTCAGGAATAAGCTGTATGCTGATTCATCATTGTGGATCAATTCTAGCACCAAAATGCTTGTCAAGAAGATAAAAGCGGAATCAATTGATTGAAGAAGCCTAAATTGAAGCCTATCAATTGATTGATCTGACATTTTTCGATTGCTGTATTGATCAAATCAATACACAGAGATTCTATTCTCTATAACCTACTACTAGAGAAAAAATAATCCTTACGACAGGTTAGGATAAACCACCCGACTGAACAGTGCAGGGACGGAAACTAAGAATCAATTCAATAAGACCTTATCTTCTTCAACAACACAGAACTGAGAATTTAAATCCCAATTACAAACTTATCGAATGAAAGATGATATCAGTATCATTCAAATCTCACCTTTGTATTTGCGGGTGGGCGTCCTAATTCGAACTTCCTCTTCTTACGGAGAGGTTTCCTCTTACCACCAGTGGCCCTCCTTTTATGCCAATGATCACGCGAAATACCTGTAAAATGAAAAAGAATACAGATATTGCGATATGTTTATGAAAGCATATTGAAATAGAATTAACTCATGTACCGTTCATTTATAAAATCGTTCATACTTATACGTTCAAAACTGAAGAAAATATATCAATGAAACAGCATTTTCGGTTGTTCAAACACTAAGAAAATTGGTAATCAAGTTGAAAATAATTCAAATATGATCTAAATAAAACTATGAGCTCAGAACAATAATTGAATTTTACATCAAAATCACATCAGCGTAGGTAAGGTTAAGCGTCATCATGGCTCATGCACATTGCGTCCTAGATTAAACAATTAATATACAAATCGTTCCTTCATGAAATAGCTTATCACGTTTATCAGAAATTAATTTCCTTGAATGAAATTTAACCGATAATGGATCGCAAATAATAAATCGGAATAAAAAGGATGGAAATTGCAATACGTACCCATTTTGCTCTATGAGCTGAGAAAAAGAACCGACATCCGACTTCAGGAAGTTCAGGTACACCAACAATACAAAACTGGCAACATGATGATTGCACTCTATGATGGGTGTATTCGTAATAACAATCGAATTGATGAGAAATGAACAATTTTATATTTTGGCATATATTTTTATCGACTAAAATTTATATTAGAGAATGAAAATTGTCGAATGAGATGTTTCATAGTTCTAGCAGGTATCGTCTTTTTGACCAGGAATCGTCTCAGCGCGGTTTTTGAAATTTCAAAGAAATTCACCAACACTGTGTTTTCTCTCTGTAATCTCTCTATTGATATTTGAGACCCTGCTTGATTGGAACAACTATTTGAATGAGAAATTCGCTTCTTATGCATTTAAATTTCATATATTCATCGTTCTTTACCCATACAATAAAAAAATTGTGTACAGAAAAAATTGCCACTATTACTATAATACCGGTACTTTTCGAATCATTTAATAGAACCTGTCAAGCTAAGCAAATCCTCAATCCTAAAATGTTGGGTTTGAGCACAATATTTTTGTAAAAAAATGTTTAATAACTGTTATTACTAATGCATTCCATCAGCATCATCGTGGGAATTCTATGTGATAATACTGTAATGAAGATACAGTACAGTAAGGTGTATCTTTACAAAAGTAGGCATCGTAACAGTACAATTTGAAATCTTGAATTTATAAGCTTAGGTTGTGACCAAATATATGTTCCATGAAATGAATTCATTATTATTATTTGATTAAATTATTGAAAATAATCTGGGCGAGGTAAAGCACCGATTGTTCACTAGCATGTATCTCGGACATGTTAATTTTAAACTACATCATCTCGACATGAAAGCTTTGCCGATCGTAGGAACTTTGAATTTTGTACAATAGCCTACAAATCCACCCTTCAATGTAGCAATATATTATAGGAAAACCACCTCAATAATTCAAATTCTCATTAAGTTTGGGCAGACTATTTCGTTAGTCAGTTAATGCATTTTCCTGAAGGTGACATGTTTGCACATAGGAGCATCCAACACTCGGGGATGACAATCACCATCGAAAGGTGGTATCTACTCCTGCTCCAACCTGATTAATTATACTATAGCATGTTGAGGGGGTTTGCACAATGCATCAATGATGATAATTATAAATATGAAATCGAACACATTATATAACTTAATACATTAAATTGGAAAGGTAGATCATAAATAAAACCATAACTATTTCGCAGTCATTTTATTCGCTGAATATTTATTTGAACTAAGTGTAATTGTGCCAACAGATAACAAATATAATAGTTTTCATTTTAACCATAGTCTTTGATAAATTACTCTTGCTTTTCAATCTAAGCTCACTTATCTGGATTCCAACTGTTATAATATCAAACAGATGAGACTAGAAATCAGGTTATAAGCTACAAAAAAATTAACAAAATCAAATAATTATAATCTCTTCTAAAGATAAAAAATACCAATAAAATTGTTTTCAACTTATAAATGACGACAAATAACAAATATG
Source organism: Conomelus anceps (assembly GCA_948455865.1). Classification (NCBI taxonomy): domain Eukaryota; kingdom Metazoa; phylum Arthropoda; class Insecta; order Hemiptera; family Delphacidae; genus Conomelus; species Conomelus anceps. The sequence continues at coordinate 12,721,665 of OX418216.1, forward strand.
ATACAAAAAATTAAAAAATAAGTACATAGAATCACAGACAATAAAATTTGAGAATACTTTTATAATTAATCAAAGTTTAATATTTCCAATAGAAATTGGAATTTCAAATAGGCTATCTTATTGAAATCTGACAGAAGAAAAATCTGACACTGTGAATTTTTCGAAAACACGTAATTGAGAAAAATGATTTTAAAAAACCTAAAAATGATTAAGAACGTGCAATTTTAACAATTTAAATAATTTTCAACAATTATTTATCAATAAAACAGATTGAGCTTGACAAAACGGAATAATCTTCATTTCTTAACAATTATTTCTTAACTCTGTATTTTTTTTATCATACCAGTACAGACAATCCTATCTACCAATAGATTACTTTTATAAGCAATAAAGTTTCTCTTTCAATTTGTTAGAAGACAATAATACTAAATATTATAGTAAAAAATGCCAGTAAAAAATGAATTTCACGGTATCATAGATTGTATATATTGTTCTTTAGATGTTACATTATGATTCTTGATACTGGTAATAATAAATAGCATAATAATAAAAAATTAATAGTTACAATAAACAGCGGCTCCATACAGTTAAGCACATTAATTAAGGGTTTTTCTTGAGTTAGTTTACACAAGAAAAACAATACTTTTATTTCAGTTATTTCATATAAAACAATAATCTAAATAGTTTTGTTTTTTGTAGTTTTGTTTATATACTTTCTACAACACTAACATATGTAAACAAATTCTACTCTTTCATACATTGATCACGTTTGCAACCAATATACATATAAATATATTTCAACTTTTTACATAAATTAATATTTATTTATTTCATTGTTAATAGTAATGATTAATCTGCTATAACTTACCACCAAGAAGCAGATCTCAACTTTAATGGGGACAAGCTGCAACTGATAAGGATTATTCTAATCATTGAAAAATTCCAGAAATAAAAACATCCGAACTAATTTAGAAATTTTCCACAGCTGACTACACTTTAACAATATGGAAAATTACACTCTATAAACAATACAGAAACAGCATATTACTCAGCAGTCAAACACATTTCAAATCCAACGCGATTTTCAAGTATATAATTTATAATAGTCACCCAATCTAAATCAAAAACATAACCCCTGGTAATTGGCTGATGAAGTTTCTTCTCAGAAGCAAAATGCATCCCTTCAGGTTTAGTACATTAAGTGGAAATTATAATAAACTAGAAATACATTGTCAGTTTAATATTAGATTTAGAAGGTTAGATTAAGTCTGTATTTCTTCAGTGTTTCTATGTTTATTTTCGTTCACTTTATATTATATTTACAACACTCCATAACACAGCTTCAACAAAGTATATCAATAAGCGATCTCCAAGAAAATCAATAATATTCTCAAAAAGATACTTTTGATGGAATTTGATTTATCCTCAACATAAAAGAATTATTCACTGATAATTATTGATTTAATAAAAATGATAAACAAGGTTTTTCATGTTCATGATGCCCAAATGAGCCCGGGACTTGTGCGTGGGTAATGAGTGACTGATATAATAAGGGTAGACCTACAGTTTTAGGTGCACCTGAACCACCAGGTAGGTAGCTTTATAATTAAACAGGTAACGTTTCAAGTTTATTATTTGTGATAAAAGGATTTGAATCAGATTACAAAAAATTGAAAGCGAGGTAGTAGAGTCTTGAGATTCTACAGCCAGAAATAATTTCTCTACCACTCTGCTCTCATATTTTTGTAATTTGATTCAAATTCTTTTATTCTATTATTAATTTATCATTTTACACTTTTTTCAAGCAGTCAAGCACCTTTGACAGAGAACAAAGAGTAAAAGAAGGCAGAAACTCCTTTTTGACAAAATTAGAGAAAATGAATGGAGAAAGTTTCAAATGCAATATTTTTTTAATGTACATGTTCTCCACCCAACTTTGACCAAATTGAAGCATGTACAGTGTTTGAGAAAAGTTTCAAATATAATAATAATAATTATGGTACATTATGGTACAAGTATAGTTTATAAGAATAAGACAATTCAAATGCAATAGTTACTTATTATTACTGATAATAATAGTTTTAAATCAATACCATAGTTAGTAATCCCCATCAGTTGTTAGCCTATATAGCATCAATATTTATTTCTATATTCATTCTCTTATTAATAATTTATGTATATTATAATACAATCTAGTTCAAGATGGCAGTTTCAAACTCATAAGAAAGACGCAAATTCTTCACCAGAAATTTGTTTGGGTGTACTTATATATATATATTATATAAATATAATAACATTATATTTATATAATATTTTTTTTTGAAAATGACTCATTTTTTCACCCCACAATTGTTTTATTATTACCGTAGTTTTCTCTCAATAAACTTATCTATCCAATGAATATTATAATATGTAATAATACATTAGTATACGCTCGAAATATACATGTTAATGCTTAATTTTCATTAATAATAAACAAGTGGAGTGCTTTAACACAAATTCTTATTGCTAATGAGTGATTAGGAGGGAGCCCCAACTGGCTATCCTAATTTTTTAGGTTAGGTTAGTTCGCTTACATCTAAATACAATTATGCATACACGTTCAGAGGAGCTCAGCTAATAAAAATAACAGTAGTGACAGTTCAACTATTTAAAAAAACATGAATGCACCTTAAAAATGAAGTTTATTGAAAGAAACTTGAATGTTACAGAACAGACATATGCTAACTCCTAGTCCACTGTAATAATAGATTTATTACATGTTGATGTTGGACAAGAAAATTTAATTAATTTTAATTTTTTCAAATGAAGATTTTGTAAGATTTTTTGAAAAATGGCTGGGTAGCAACTTTCCGAATTATGTTTTCAATTTTTAATAAGAATTAAGTAAAGATTCAAATCATTAGATTTTTAAAAATAAAATTTAAATCAATTAGAAAAATTTTTAAACATTTTTTTATTGACGGCAGCAATGACTAGAATAATGTAAATTTGATCAACAGCCCCGGAAAGATTTATTGACGATTTTTGACAATGTTTTGGATGTCGCTCCATGTCAAAATACAAACCAATATCATTACTATTCATATTTTTAAATTTTTTATCAATCAATTAGGTAATTTTTTTTAAAAGCCAGATCTAAAAAGTAATTTTATACAAATACACAACTGATTGCCATTGGCATTATGTGTATGACAGTTCCCCATGACAACTGGCCTCGTGCACTCGCTCGCAACGTGTAATTGAGGCATTATTATCTGTGGTAATATTATTACCGTACTTGTAGTTGCTAGTTACTATACGAAATCTTATGAAAGATTCTACTAGTAGATTGGAATTTTAATGAAAACGGCCCCAGGATGTGAATGAAGCATTTTCTGGGAATTTTTATTTGTAGAATCCATTTTATGGCAAACTATTATCAAACAAAAATATTAATTGGAAATAATTTTTATTTTTTGCAAAACTACAGAATGAAAACTAGCACAATTATTACTTTTATCAACTGATGCTCCACGTATTCAAAAATTCTCATAGAATTATAACAGCTTGTGACTCTTCCAACAATTTATCTAAAACTATTACTACAACTACCCTAGTGCACCAGCGAAATACTTGACAGTTCACTTCAAATATACTATACATTAGAAAATGAAACAATTAATAAAACAGAATATTGAAAATTAATAAATTGATAAGAACTATGAAAAATTCTAAAAAACCCACTCTTAATGGAATTGAGGTAGGGCTGCAAATTTTAGCCTCACATAAAAACTTGACAACCTTCATAAGATGCTAGCATATACTTCCAGACTCAAGAATGAACAAATAAAAAAACTTAATCAAATGTTATAAAATAATAAAATAGGACAAAAAATAATAAAATAGGACAAAAAATAATAAAATTATAATTTCATTGGAATTTAAAAGGTATCGAGTTTTGTTCCATACGAAATTGACAATCGTCCATAGGATGTTTATAGTAAAATAACTTTTTAAACATACAAATACAACATTGAAGCAGATTTCCAATAATTCTAGAAAGCTGGAAAGAAGCTAGTTCCTGAATTAAATGTTAGCACATTTGAAATGAAGCGAGTCACTTATGCACTGATACATTTTTAGATGTTTCAGCTTTACAAGCAGCTAATAAATCACTCGTTAAAAGATAAAGATTGAAAAAGTGGGTACTGTACAATGAATTTGTATTTCAATATCAAGTGAAATAAATTGTAAATTTTAGCTTTTGATGGAACGTTTTCATGAATGCGCTTATGTATATTTGTATTTAGCTATATCTTATAGTTGGTAGTGCTGAACCATCTTATGACAGAGTAGAAATTTTTTCTTTGCTTACTATCTAAAGTATTGTTTTTCTTCCTTATGATTGTAATTAATTTGTAAAATTAAATTCAGGTTTGGAAAAAGGAACCTAATTTACACAAGAATGCATATATTTTACTTTGAAAATTTCACAATTTGTATTTATTTTGTAATGATAAACCTTTTGTGATTTTGTAGTGAACCTAATATGATTATTTAGTCACGATATAATTTTTTCCATTTTTAAAAATTTAATTACTTTTGCAAATTTTTCAAAATATGTGAAAATGAATCTATTCACATGCTATCAGAATAGAATATTATTTGATATTTATTTTCAAGTAATTAAACCCAATTTGTCATTATTGTTGCTTATTCAATTATTATTTGTAGAATATTAATGATGTGAACTGACAAGGATCTCGTTTTAAAACTGATAAATCTACTAATCTACATATTGCAAGAACAGCATCACACACACAAAACATACAATCTTGAACGATTAATTATCTCAACAAATGGTAAGGTGCCATATTAAAGAGAGTTGTACTGTAATATTCATATAACTTGACAGCGTGTAGAAGATGAGAGGACTTACTACATCTGAACCCAACTGCTGCCAAGTTATATGAAAACTACAGTAGAATTCTGTGATTGACAGAATTCGGAAATCCTTTAAAAAATTCTCTGTGTAAATACTATTAATTATTTTTCCTTGCGTAAAAACATAATTTATTCTGAACTTGAAAGTTCATAATTTCAATACGGATTACTGGTGTGCAAAAGTACCTCATTTATGTACTATAACTATAAATAGATCTTTTAGAGTCTATTCTATGATTGATATGGTAAATCTACATTTTGCAATAACAGTATCGTACACACAAAACATAAAATCTTTGGATAAAACCTGATGATGTATGGTATATAGTATGATTACATTATTCAAGTGCAATGGAAAAATTACAAAAAACTGCAGTAAATAAGGTTAAGAACAGTTTGAAAAATAATTAGAAAAGATGTTAATCAGTTGAGAAATAATATACAAATACGGTAACCGCGAAATTAGAAATGATAAGTTAGATTTGAAGGAACTGCAAATTTTGTGAACTGCCAAATATACAGAACATAATTTACTATCAAATTCGAAATTAATAAATTAAAAATAATAATTTAGTAGGAACTACGAAGGAAAGTGAAGATTTGATTACATGAAATTCATACTATGTTTGTATTATAAAAGTGTCATTACATGAGAATAATTTAAATTACATTAATATTTTTTTCCTACAGTGACCCGAAAAAGTGCCTATTTTTGCACTAAATGTAGCACGCAAAATAGTCTATTCCTGCACCAGTGCGGGAAAGTTCTTTTCCGTACTCCAGATTTGCAACCTAACAACACAAAATAGTGAGCATGTAATATGCAGGTTCCCTATTCTGCATTCAAAAATAGGTTGGCTACTCTGCTTCAGCTGTGAAATAGTTGTTGTAGATGAAATTGATTTGATTCGAAGATAGGTTATGTGAGGAATTTTCAGGTTATGTATGCCCTGTTTTGTTCTGTTTAAATTACTTTATACATTACTGTAGGAAAAATTTAATGTGTAATACGAGTGCAAAGTATTGTTTCTGCACTCAAGAAACTTTTTTCACTCGCCTTCGGCTCATGAAAAAAACTGTTTCTCTCGATGCAGAAAAACGCTATTTTGCACTCTAGTTACACAAATAGCTATTTCGGAGGATGAAGCCCACATAGGTCTGAGACCTGTGCATGGGTAATGAATTGTATGATGGTGCTTGGTTAAGATGGTTGGTCAAATTCGGAGTCGGTGCCAGTGAACAATGATGAAATATGGAGTTAATTTTTCAGTTTTAAAACTTGAGATTTTTTAAAATGAAAGCACCTTATGATCAACACAACTCTCAATAATATAACACAGATCCATTTTCAAGTCTGAAAAGTAATATGTAACGATCTTGTAACCTTTAAAATTATGTTCAATCTATTTTCATTTTTCATTTTACGAGTTTAAAATAATTGATACATCTTGTATTATCTTGTAATGTGAACTTTCCGACATTTATTAATCTTCAATCTTCCAAATCATTTAATGTTCAAGCTTTAACCCTTCCAATATTTAAAGTTAAATTTTTCATTTCGTTAGGGGTATAAGAATTATTTTACAGTACAAAGCTTGTAAAAAAGACAGTGTAGAAGCTCTTTTTTGGAACACTATTTCAATCACAAAGGGAATGATATTATGCTTTCAATATTTAAAACAGTTTTATCTTACAAATAGTTAGCCACAAACCAATAATTAATATTTGGAGTGGCTATTCTTGAAATACAAAATTATTTATGTCATAAAAATCTATGTCAATCTTCAAGATGAAATTCTCAGACGTCCATCAAAATTATTAACAAACTGGAATAAGAAATATTCCAGGCTGAAAAAGAAACATTCATTGGTTGCATCCTTTGTATCTGTATGGAACCTTGTATCACCTTTTTACCATCAACCTTATTAGAAAATTAAAAAGAAACATCAGTTTAGAATAGATTATTTTTGATTTAATAGTAGCTAAAAATATTCTGACTATTTAATGTATATGAATGGATAACTATGATATTTTTGTAATTTTGTGATGTAGACAATAAATTGAATTTGAAATGAACCCATGACTACAGGAATAGCAGTCAGTCACTGATAATTGTCCTGATTACATCGATACGGCTGCCATTTATTGATTCAATGAAAAGTTTCTCAACTCTAATAAACCGATCAAGATCGTTACAAAATACAAACCCATGACTGAAATTTTATACACACATTCATTTAAGTAAGCATCACACACACATAAGAACTGAAACTCACACCATGCCCGACCATCTAATGCACATAAAAAATGTATACACTGATATGTTTTTTTAATAATAATAATTATATTATCAACAATAATATTGTGAAGCATTTGCGATCCATCGTTTCCTAATATTAATTTCTAATAATATTAGTTAATATTAATTAACTAATATTAATTTCTTGTTATTTCAAAACTTTACATTAAATACACAAAACGAAGCATCATTCGGTTTCAATGCGGTTGAGAAATATCTCAACTTAACAACTAAATAAAGTTCTCTACATAGTTTAATATAGATAGTTTGTATACACATTCAATTTATTATTATAATATTAAACGATCATTTTCTTTGAACAGGCTTCAATATTTACATTATGATAATACTTTTCCGTAAAATTGACAGTAAGTGACCCAACGTTGAGTCGGATTTCTTTTTATAATTTTCCTCTACAGCATTTGCTCCATTTAGTGTTAGAATTTGCTGAATTCCTAACTTTCGTTGTAAGTCTTGGATAATCGGTGTCAAATTTTTTTGCGAGCTACAAATTTTCAACTTTCACATTTTTGAATTTAACGAACTATTTTTGAAAAATGTCACTCTCCGTATGATAAAGGTATAAAATGAAAAATGTTACTGAGATAGACACTCAAGGGGGGTTTTATCAAATGTCTGATGAATAATGCATTGAAATAAAAATTGAACAAACACTACTCTGTTAGGCTTTTTGCATCAATATGTTTATAAATTAATCAGAGTTGAAATTATAAAACTGAAAATGTTTTTCTTCAAAATACTGTATACTAATTATGCATCGAAAACAAAAACAAATAAATACTGCTCTGTTAGATGGATCGATGATGATCACCATCGCATTGATAAACACAGTAGGCTATGTGAAATCAATCTGTGTTTAGTATTACAATGTTTTTATGATGATAGATTGGTGCAGCATGAATACTCCCACCCCACAGCACGTGTTTGATTTCGTGAAGGTGATTATCTTGAGGATGATAATTATGCTCCATCAAAAAATAGTTGGTGCAAACATATTGTAAATGAATATAGTAGTAATTATAAAACTATACTTAAAGCTTTTTTATTATTAATAGGATCAGGAAGTATCAAGATAAATTATTATTTGAAAGGAACTAAGAGGGAACACAAACGTTAAAATTTGGAAGTAGAAATTCAAAGATAAATCTGTAGTAAAATGGAGAGAACAAAAAGAAACAACAGATAACTTTAAATAAATAATACAAATAAATATGGGTGATAACAAAAATGTCAAAAGATAAATATAGAAAGAAATGTGAATGGAAAAGTAAAAAAAAAATAATAAAAATTCAACAGACAACCAACAAGTGTTAGTTCAGTTATTTTCTAATTTGTTAAGAATTTCACTCAATATTTGTCTCCACTTCTCGTGTTTACAATACAACAATATTGGAAAATTTCCCAAAAAACTTATTGAAGATGGAATGAGTTATTATCAAACTATTCACTCAAATTAATTATTATTAAAGAAGCTGAAAACATCAATCTTATTTAGGAATGTTTCCATTGACTGGAGATTGAAGTAAAAAGCAAATAACGATAAAAATGAAAATTTCTTCAAACAAAAATAAAATGGAATTTTCATTTTGGAATGCTCAGCTCATTGACTAGATAAGTATACGCTTAAAAAATTTAAATCGTCAAATTTTTACTTTTCAGAGGAATTCAACACTTTATATTGAAATTTAACACTTTAGTGGAACTAAACTTAAATTTTTCAACTTCCCATCGTTTAATTATGCACTCCCGTTTTTCCGCGTTAGATACAGATATATCAAACTTTTTATGTGAATTTAACGACTTGCAGTCAAATATTTGACTGCAAGTCGTTAAATTCACATAAATTCAAATATTTGACTGCAAGTCGTTAAATTCACATAAAAAGTTAATATTAACAACGCAGTTCGTCATGGAAAAAGAAATCCAGGAACAGATATATCATTGAAGATATTATTGCTACCTAGTATAGTTATATTATTTACAGTATATTCACACCGGTCTTGATTTGTTATGAACAGTCTGTTCAAAGTCTTTAAGTTTTAGACAAGGAAAACTGTACAAAAGATGTAAAACATATATAATAAATGATAAATTGGATTGATTCAGAAATGTTCAAGATGAAAAAATCCCGATATTACAGTTACGTTTGATGAAGATAATAAAAACAATGGTGAAAAGTAACAAAATTGAGTAAGAAACCAAATTTTTCATTTACGCCATTGCTAGAGCTGTATATTATGTTGACTTGTTACTAAAGTATCTGAAAGTATTCAAATGATTAATCACATTTTTATTAGAAAAAAGAGTCAAAGAGTGTCATCACGATGTCAATGACTAATGGAGCTACCTTGAGGCTTCCTTAGCTCAAGGGAGACTTGAGAAGCATTAATACTTTTTCAAGTATTCCTTGAGATAAAGATTTTTCAAGGCAGATAAAAAATACGAGCTTCCTTATCTCAAGGAAAACTTGAAAGCTTTGGTTTCAAGCCTTCCTTGACATAAGGACGCGTTTGGACAATTTTGGTTCAAGTGGTCATGTTCCTTACCATTTTATAAAAAAACTTCCATCAATAACAATAATAATAATAATAATAATAATAATAATAATAAATAACGTAACATTATTTTGTTTTAAAAAAAACTATTTTTCAAATAATAAAAAAGTATTAATAACAAAGCTTGGTAATGTTGGAGGTAGTTGGAGTCTATAGTAAACACTAAGATATGAATAGATACAATACCATACATGGTGAGAAATAAAACAAAAAAAAGTAATAAAAAACTAAGAAATGGTAACAATTAATACTAAAATGTTAATAAATAACTAAAAGAATATAAATAGATAAAAATAATAAACGGTAACAAATATCACTAAAAATTCAAAAAATAGTAATAAATTAATAAAATGGGTACAAATAAAATTGATGAGTATTAACAAACAAAGCTAATAAATAGTAACTTTTCATAGCTATTGATAAGATATAATCGAGTATTTCAGTCAATGACGGTACTAATAATAATTATTACAGTCAGTATTACACCATAGTAAATTGTAATACTAAAGCTGAAGGTAGTTTTAACATGGCAGTGTATCACTATTATAATTATATTGTATTTTATTAGTTTACAGAATTATTATCATCCTCATATTGTAATAAGAATAGATAGATTACTTTAGTGGAACATATAGCTGTCATCTCAAAATTTGTTCAAGTATTTTTCTAATTTTTTTCTGGGAAATCAGAAGCAGATTACCCGAAGAATAAACGGGAATTCCTAGATCTTCACACAGAGGTTTTAATTTTTTAAATTTTCAGTTGGTACCAAATATTTCCGTTTTTTTTTTTACAAGAAAGATCACAAAATAAATTCATTATCAATTCGTAGGTACCCAGGTATGGTCAAGATAATTGAAAATTTATAATTTCATCTACTATATTGTTGAAGCCAGTATAGTTACAATAAATTTAAAAAAATTTAAATTGATATTACTCAAACGCATAAATGCTTGTTTAATTTTTCAACAAAAAATAAAGTAAATTTAATATCCAATTGTATTTATAATATGTATGGCCAAGATAATTGGAAATTTATAATTTCATCTATTGTTTTGTTGATACCAGTATTGTTACAATCAATTTCTTAAAACTTTCTGAATTATCAACTGCAGACATTATATTTTAATTAACATTATATTAACTGTTGTCTTATATTTTTCAAAACATGAAATGTCTGCTAGTCGTTAATATCAATATAAAATGGTTAGTTAACATTTAATGTAACATTTAATTAAAACTCGTTAGTGGTGGATCAAAAAATTGTAGGTTTTATTGATTTCTACTGTTAGTAATCATTGGTTAAATATTCACCATTTACCAGGAGAAAATGTAGACAGGAATATTTAATTGGTCGAAATTGTGAACTAGATGATAGTATTTATCAACTCTTCTATGAACCTGTATTTATGAGAGAGTTTGCGTTAACAATAGTACTCAATTAAAATGAATACTTTATGCTCTAAAAGCAATATGCTATAGAGCAGGCATGTGTATTGAGTGTTCCAGTTAGTATAAGCGTTCGTTAACGTAGTTTTGGCCAGACTCTAGTAACGTCTCTTGAGGCTTCCTTAACTCAGGGTAGACTTGAGAAGTTTTTTAAATAAGTGATTTAAAAGTCCAACTTAAGATAAGAAGATCTCAAGGTAAGTTCAATAGAAACGGGCTTTAGAAAAGATCATTTGAATTGAAATTGAGGAAGCCTCAGGGTTGGTTCAAATATACAGCCTTTATGCTTGCAATAATATTATTGTTACTACACTGCCAATGTATTGTTGACATTGTAAATGCAAGCCTCGAAGAGCCGTATTTAAGAACGCTCCTTCAGTGTTCCTTGACTTGAGGGACTCTTGAAATGCATTTGGAATAGAGGCATTTCAAGAGTCTCTCGAGTCAAGGAACACTGAAGGAAAGTTTATAAATACGGGCTTGAGGCCCATACTCAAAGACCTACCTTGAGGCTCCTTATTTCAATAAAGACTTGAAAAGCATTTAGAATGCGCTTCTATGAGACCGTATTCATGAAAATCTCTTGAGGCTTTTTTAAATCAAGGAAAGCTTGAAAAATATAAGTGAATGCTTTTTCAAGCCCCCTTAAGTTAAGAAGGTTTCAAAGTAGGTGCATGAATACATGTCATTCCTTATTCAAAGGTTATTTAAAAAGAATTGATGAATGCCTCCCAAAACGTCCATTACTCAAGAGTCAAGACAGATTTTAAAAGCCTTTTGAGTAGATGCTTCATAAGTCTTCCTTGAATTAAGAAGATTTCAAGGTAGGTAATATAAATAAATAAATTTATATATTTATTTTATACTATTTATAGTGAAACAGACCTAACCTAAGATTTCGATTGTAATTTGAAATTTTGTGAAAAGCAGTTTTGGGCAATAGCATGTTGTATTCACATTGATTGTAATTTAGTTAAATGAATTAATAAATAAATACTTTGGAGAAGGCTATTTTTCAAGTCTCTCTTGAGATAAGGAATCCTCAAGGTCGGTTCATAATAAGGAGCATTATCACTTTCAATAATATTATTGTTACTCTGTTGTGTGATCTCTAGCAGCAGCAGCCTACTTCAAACAGATATCCTCATCATCGTCATCATTCTCCTCATCATCACTGCCTTCAGCATCAGCGTCAGCATCAGCACCCCTCTCGCCCGCCTCCTTCCTGGAATCCTCCTCTGTGCCAGTTGAAGAGCTCGGAGTTTCCGCCTCAATATCTGCACCAGCATTACCACCAGCTGACATCATTGAATCACCACTGTTCTGTTTGCGGAAGTCATAGGATGGGGATGGAGAAGAGGAGAGGGACGATTTTTGGGGGGATGTTTTGGGGGTGGGATCGTCTGAGAGGTGGTGGGTGAAGGCGGGGTCAAGGAAAGGGTTGAGACATGGTTGCTGGGTAGATGGTGGTGGTTGTTTGATGGTGGTTCCGTTGTGATCATTTTTGGTGTCGGAGGTGGAATGCATTTGAAATCCAGCTCCCGGGATACCATTTGTGCGAGCTGGTATTTGCGGTGGTGGTCCACTAATGTTTCCATTGGGTGTCCTAGCCGGCAGGACAGCGGGAGCAGGCCTCCGTGGTTCGACACGTGGTGGAGCACGCTTCACGGAGCCCTGACTTTGTGTTTCGTCTGCATCGCCATCGGCGTCGGGTGATGATTCGTCACTGGTGGGGGAGGCGACGACTACGGGTCCCCCCTGCAGGGCCCCCACTGGCCCCCCCTGGGATGTACCCTGGCGCACCGGAATAGCGGGTGGTGGACGCCGGATGCCCTTGGATGGCGTAGGCACCGGACCGGGCGGCTTGAAGCCCATAGGTTTCATGGGCAAAGGCGGCGGTTGCGGCTGCGCACTCTGCTTCGGCGGCCTGACGGGCGGCGGTGGCTGCTGCGATGGCTGCGACTGCAGCTGCGGTTGTGGAGATGCGGTCAACAGCTCCCGAACTGTCTGTGAAAAGAAATCTGATGAACCGCACCACAAGCACTCCAACACACTAACTAGCAGGCTGTCCAATTCAATTGAACCTGGTTTTTTAGAATAATTTGCAATAACCTATCTACAAAGTTAATTTAATACTCTATTTTTTCAGATCCTCTTCTTCTTAATGAATAATAAGACGAAATTGTCACAACCACATTTATTAAAACTTGAGATTGATAATGGTGTAACAACCGAAACTAGTTTCTCGAAGTTTTAATAAATGTGGTTGTGACAATTTCGTCTTATGGATACCTTCCACAATATCACCTTCGCCATTACTAAGAAAGGAAAAAAACATCTTCATCTTCATCTTCTTTTTCTTCTTCTCCGCTTCCTCTCATTCCCCTTCTTATTTTTCTTTTACATTTTATCGTCATTCTTCTTCCTCTCCTCCTTCAATCCTTCAATTTAAAATTGATTCAATTGCCTCTTTTTTCTTATCTCTCTTCTCCCAGTTCTTCTTCCTCTCCTTCATCAATCCTTTGATTTAAAATTAAGTCTAATGTCTCTTTTTTCTTATCTCTCTTCTTCTTTTTCTTCATTTCTCTCCTAATATCTTCTCCCTTTCCTTCTTCAATAAAAGACAATTTAATTTTTTTTCTAACAATAAGTTATTTTTTATAACAATTTAAACTTAATTCAATAAAATGGTCTATTTTTCTTATCCCTCTTCTTCGCCTTCTTTTTCTTTCTCTCCATTTTCTTCTTCTCCCTCTTCTCTTCTTTATTCCTCTCCTTATTCTTCTTCCTCTTCTACTCTAATCCATCAATTTGAACTTATAACAATAAAATAGTCACTTTTTCTTATCCATTTTCCTCACCAGCTTTTTCTTTCTCTCTATCTTCTTCTCCCTTCTTCTCCCTCTTCTCTTCTTTATTCCTCTCCTTATTCTTCTTCCTTTTCTCCTCTAATCCATCTTAAACTTAATTCAATAAAATAGACACTTTTTCTAATCCCTTTTCCTCACCATCTTTTTCTTTTTCTCTATCTTCTTCTACTTCCTCGCTTTTTTCTTCTATTTTCTCGTATTTTTCTTCTTCTTCATTTTCTCCTAATTCTTCTTCCTCTCCTTCAATTCCTCAATCTTCAGTGTTAGAGTTTTGTCGACAGATAACTGCAAGAAGCTGTTCATTATAAAGGATACTCAAATATAGGATACACTAGGAATCAAATACAACAGGAATTTGGGATCCAAGGATCAGCAGCTTGGAGATGCACCTGTGACTGGTCAGTAGTGAACCATATTGCTCTTTGCGAATAGCATTAACGGTATTGTTTCCATGCTGCTTTATCAATCCCATAAATAGGACCTCTACAGGTAAAGGGGTACACGTCACAAAATGTATGGTTCCAGTAAACCTCGCTCAAAGTTGGCCCTACACTGGAATTTCTATCATATTTTTTATGCTGGTTTTTTCAGGTGACGAACAACAGTTTCGTCAGTAAAGAAAAAGTAGAATGATTACTAGAGCGTGAGTTGTGAAAAACTATGAGAGAAGCAGAAAGAAAAGAGAATGAAAGTATGCATAAACACTTCAGCAAAATTATTGTAAGAAATGAGTAAAACAACTCAATTTGTATCGATTGGGTTTAAAGATTTTGTAACATATTTACTTTATTGTACTGAATGATTCATTGAACGGCTAAAAAAACTGGTCATGTATTCTTGAAGAATACGATTCATAGCTTCTATAAAATGTCCATCATTAGGTCTAAACCTGTTGAAATATCATGATAAGAGAACCAGGAAGATGGCGAGACAGCAGAAATATAATTTTCTCATAAAAATGACTGCAATGTCTTATTCTGTCAGAAATTATTCTAAAAGGTTTAATAAATACGAGCAGTTCGTTATGGAAGAAGAAAATCAACAATATAAATAATGAATAATAAGACGAAATTGTCACAACCACATTTATTAAAAGTTCGAGAAACTAGTTTCGGTTGTTACACCATTATCAATCTCAATCAAACTTTGATTGAGATTGATAATGGTGTAACAACCGAAACTAGTTTCTCGAACTTTTAATAAATGTGGTTGTGACAATTTCGTCTTATTATTCATTATGGATACCTTCCACAATATCACCTTCGCCATTACTAAGAAAACAATATAAATTATGTCACAAGTTAGTTTGAAGTGACTGACAATTGAATAAACTGACAAATCGAACCACGGACCTCCCAATTGTTGTCAGTCACTTCAAACGAACTTGTGAGATACGAGCCGATATGGCCAAGTTAAAAATTAAAGCTGCTGTGCAGAAAGTTCTCCATGGTCTAGTGGTTAAGGCGCCCGACCGGCAATTGGGAGGTCCGTGGTTCGATTCCCGGTGGTGACTGATATTTTTGTACAGTAGCATTCATCGATTTCCATCAGCTATTCAATACTGTTGTCAATATCCGCCATTGCGGAAGTCTTCAGTATGAACTGGTAGCAATTAAAGGAATTCGAAATTAATAAATTCTGTTTATAAATTATCTTCCAATAAATATGTCAAAACTGACGCTGTGTATTTTTATTTGAATTATGATTTTTACTTACTTATACTGGAGTGACATTACATTTAAACATACAATTACATTTACATTTAAAGGTATACATTTCGCTTGTAAAGCTAATGAAGTTTCTCTCTAGAAGCGAAATACATCCCTCCAGAATAAGTGCGTAAAAATCATAATAAAAATAAAAATACAGTGTCAGTTTTTTACATTGTTCAAGTATTTCGTCATGGAAAACATCACAGAATAAATATGTCATTGTCTTTGATTAATTGATGCTTCATATTATTAACATTGAGATAAAAATAATATTATTGTTACAGTCACATAAATTTCCAGGCAGTTACCCGAATGAAATATTATAAAAGAGAGGGGTGAATGGTAGTACAGTACCTGACTTGATTGGCCAAATCTCGAGCAGATAGCGAAGCACGTTGATTGGCTGTGAAAAGTCGAGCGGTTTGTCCTCGCACTCCGCTTGGAGAGTCAGGATTGGTCCAAAGCAGACGGCCAAATTCTGCGGCGACATCTTGTTCTGCTCAGATTGCGTCACAACCAACGCCAAGTGATCCATCAGGTAGATCAGGGTGGCCTGCAATTGATGGAACCGGAGAGTGAAAAGCAGCTCGTTGAGACAAAAAAAGGTGAGGAATGAGGGGGAAAAGGAGAAGGGGGAAAAGGAGAAGGAGGAGTAGTAGAACGAGGAAGAGGAGGGAGAGTAATAGGAGGAGAAGGAGATGGAGAAGGAGAAGGAGATGGTGGAGAAGAAGGAGATGGTGATGGAGAAAAAGGAGATGTAGTAAGAGAGGGTGGAGGAGAAGATCGGAGAAGAAGAGAAAAAAGGTAGAAGAAACAAGTTATGGAGCAGGGGAAGGAAGCATTCTACAATTAACGTGAATTGATCTATTAGTGTGACCTGGATTTGATAAACACACGGTGAGAAGCAGATAATTAAAAAAAAAATAAAAATAATAAATATATAAGGAAGAAAGGAACTCACATTCGGCCGAACGTTTTCGAGGTATTGAATGACCTTCAAGGCCTTCAAGATTCAATACCTCGAAAACGTTCGGCCGAATGTGAGTACATTTATTATACATGGTGTTATGCGCTATTATACTGTATATTGTGTATTATTTGTGTATCATATATTGTGTATTTCACAATTTAAAACTGACTGCAAGTCGTTAAATTTACAACAAAAGTTAATATTAACAAAGAAGATCGTTATGAAACAAGAAATCCAAGAAGAAAGAAAATTTAAACAAAATTGTATAAGAAAATATTCAGTTTCAAGACATCTAAAACTACATGTACACTACAAAATAATAAAAGTTTTTAATACATTTTATAGAAATTTATTACTTAAATATTGCATGTAATGTTTAAAGTAATGTTACATGTAATGTTTAAAGTAGTATTGTGCATGTTTGGGGAGCTAAATTAACATTGTGTAAATGACCTCACATACTCATTGAAATTATGGTCTCTAGATTAATTTTCACATCACCTTAAACTTTGAGTATTTTAAAATTTATTTTATATAATGTGTTTAAATTCATAATTTTTCCAAAATGATCACTATACAATAATGTTGCAAAGTGTATCAATATCCCCCATATGGGGGCAAGTTGATAATAGCTGGGAGCAGTTTGAGACAATTAAGTGTATTTATTATATGCAAATTGAAATTAAGGTAGCAAATGATCGTTTTATGATAAAATTATCTGTTTAGGAAAAACTATAAAAAAGTGAAATTGAATTAGTCAGAATCCAAGTTCTCCTATGGGGGCTTCCCTCAACAGTTTTTCTAGTTTAATTCTGCACCATATTCGTGAAAGTGAAGAAGATCCTAAATTTCATAATGCTGAGCTTTGAAAATTATATATATGTGCCCGACCAAGTGAGTGAATTTGACTCCAATGAATACTTCTTTCCTTAATCTAACTAGCTTCAAAATATTGAAAAAACTTGATAATTAAAACTATCACAAGGCATTCCTTATCACAGACCTTGTAAAGCACTATGAGCTGCACTAGTAATGAGGTTCCTGAAGAGTATCCTCTACTTGATAATCAACTTCAAACACAATATTCAAAATTTAATTTGCACTAACAAAATAAAACTTTTTATGATAAAAAACGGTCAGAACGACCTGTTGACAGTAAAACACCATGAGGCACTGCTTCATGTTAGGAAACAGATAACACTTACTCACCACTGTATTTCACTTTTAAATAATGTTTTACTCACATATATTGGAGATGCTTGAGGAATGAATTTCACTTCTGAAAAGAATCTTCATCAGCTTCGTCATGGAAAACATCACAGACTCATCCAAGCGTTCGCTAGGCTCACAATTCTTAGTGTATCAACACATTCCCACGTATCAATTGCCCGCTCACCAATATACTCATATAAAAGGATAATATAACATCATAAGTATACTATTTTTTCTGATAAAAATGAAGTTTTAACGTTTTTTAAAATTATTGAAGAACTGCTTTGAAATTGATACAGCTGAAGTCGAATATAACATAGCATGATTGATAAATGTAAATTAAAAAAAAATATAATAATAATGAAGAGGAATGACAATCATTTAAAAATACTTACCCGATTGATTCTAGGAAGGCAGTCAAGTATGGAGAACATAAGTTTAGCATTGCCTTCTGGGTCGTCAGGCAAGCAAACACTCAAAGCATCGACTAGCATTTGGTAGAGACATTTCGTGAAGAGTGGCTCAGGCAACTCTCTTAGGTAGTCTTTCAAAACGCCTGAAAAACAAAATTAATTATGAATGAGAGCAGGAACCGATCGAAGGATATGCTACAGAGTGGCCCAGCCTGAAAAATATTAAATTATTGAAGGAGATAGACATTTTAATTCATCATTAACAACTTCTTGTTAATGGCAAGATCTTGTCAAATGGTTATGACAGCATCTTTCTTCAGTTAGTTTTATCAATTCACACATTTTTTCGTCTTCTTATTCTTCTTTTCCATTTTTCGTGCGATTATATTTATGATTCGTGCACATGATGTATTATTGCTCTCATGTGTTATTCAGAATAGGAAATGAAAATGGAGGAAAGTTATAAATTGTTATAAACTGACATCCCTCCACTATAAGTGAGTAAAAATCATAATTTAAACAGAAATACTGTGCCAGTTTTGATATTAGATTGCTCATCAAGTATTTCGTCATAAAAAACATCACAGACATTATACAAAGGTAAAGTTCAATACAGTAGAGTATTAATAATTCTGCAGACTTTGTCCAATATTGTTTTTAATTGTTTGAACTAACATGACCACGCTATTTAGGAAGGTGTAGGTGAATTGAAAGCAGGGAAGGAATTATCTTGAATTTTGAAATTTAAACAATCTGAATTACCGGTATCTTGAATTTTTAAATATAAACAATCTAACATCAAAACTGTCACTATATTTCTTAGGCTTCAGCTGATGAAGCTTCCCTTTAGAAGTAAAATGCATCCCTCCAGTGCAAGTGAGTAAAAATCATAATTTAAATTTAATCGAAATACAGATTCAGTTTTCATATTAGATTGTTAATCTAGTATTTCGTCATGGAAAACATCACAGACTTAAATATGAGTTTTATATAATTATTCTTAAACAAACTTAAATAAATAAATTCATATGAAATACAAATAAAGTACAGTACATGCAAATTCTTGATTGATAAAGGCTGGAGGCTAGCGAAGAATTAGTCAAAAAGAAAAATAATACTGAAAATACAGAAGTATCAATCACTTTCTAATCTTTCGCTATTTCATAACATCTGATATTTATTTTCATAGAAATTACTTTTTCTGTTGCTGCCAGATTGCTAAATCTAAATTTTTTTTCTGATAATTTGATGATTTGTTATTCTCAAAGATTTATAGAGAAATTAATTGAAACTATAAATGAAGTTCTCACCAGTTATAACGTTGATATCAGGCACGTTGTCGGGTGAGAGATCCACGGTCCGCGCATTTCTCTCAAACGCCTCTCGCAGAATTCGTTTCTTTGTTGCTGAACCGCATAACCTATATAAACCTGGAAAAGAAAATGGAGAACTCATTTCCACTATTAAAGACAGAAACAGATGTTCCTAACTATATACTTGCAACAACATCATCTATCGACTGCTTACTCAACAATTAATATTAATAAATTACTGTAATTAGCTTCTTTTTTCGTGCTGATGATGTTCATGATGGAAACAGAATATTGAAGGTCTGTAAAAAATATACATGAATAATTATTGAAAATAAAATGTATTAGTGAATTCAATGGCTACTTATTCGTGTGATCTTACGTTGTTGGAATGCTTAGTCAGACACGGCTGGAGGCCTCCCAGTCGTGTCTGAAGAAGCATTCACACCAAAGCGAAATGTCCATCACAAGAATAAGTATTTGTTGGATACAGTATTTGTAGTGAAGTTTATTTCCAATAATTATTTATGTTTAAATATCAAGTGAAGAAGTTATATGGAACTACACATCAAGCATTTATAACTTTGAAGGAACTTAAAAAATGAAGTTTAGATTATTGATTTTATTTTTAGCATTTGACTTCATAGCTTCATCAATCATATCGTGAGGTTTCCTGTTTTAAATACTTATTGCTCAAAAGCACACAGCATTTCGTGGACACTCCTTCAACGAATAGTGATTTTTTGTGTAGGGTATTTGCCATTTTTTATCAGCGTTAATAGTGTTGTCATCATCAGCAGCTTGATAATATGTTTGACCACTGAAGATTCTTCATAGAAGTTGTTAATGTTGATTTCATCAATCTGAAGCTTTCCAACATGATTTTTGCTATTTATTGGGAAACTACGGGACTCACCGAGTAATTTGGTAATGTTACAATAGTCTTTTTATTGTAAATTTAACGACTTGCAGTCAATTTTAATAAAATTGTGAATGAATAATATTTCTACCCACTCAGGCCAAACGTTTTCTTCAAAGGCCGTTGAAGATGTGTCTCCATGAATCGAAAACGTTTGGCCTGAGTGAGTAGAAATATTATTTATACACAATTAAAATTGACTGAAAGTCGTTAAATTAACAACAAAATTACAATAATAACAACGTAGATCGTTATGGAACAAGAGTTACAATTGTACATGAAGTTGTTTAATATGTACAATATTATCAATTCCAAAATTCCTTCTAATGCTGTCAACTTTGCTGAATACCTTAGCTAATGTGGACATTGACAACAGCATTAAATATGAAAATCGATAAAATGCCACAACACAAAAATATTTAGACAGCGCCAGAAATCTAACCAACGATCTCTCAATGAAGGAATTTTGAATCGTGTGGGTATTTAGCAATTAAATAAAGTGGTAAGATTTTCTAAATTACTCGAGACTGATTGCAGTGGCCGGTATGGATGGATCTCAAATGAATGATACTTTTTGTCAGATTTATCATGAGTTATGACCTTGGGGTTCGCAGTGGTACCGAAGAAAATTGCAGTGGAGGGGGAAGGACGTGTGTCTCCAGCAGCCATCTTGTAAGGATCGTGTTGCATGCTATTCTAGAAACATTCACTGCATTTGAACATGTATTTAGGTAGACTAAAGTTTGTAAACGGCTAGTTTAAAGAGCGTGCTCTCTTCCCAGTCAGCATAAGCCAGCTGACAAGGTCCCTACTCCACAGATAGTTTTTTTCCTCTAACTCTGCTCACAGCTCATGGCCAACTTTAGAAACTGCATTACATAGAGGTTGACAGTTGTCAGTTGTCTATACCACCGGCAATTGGAAGATCTGTAGTTCAATTTTCAGCATTGTATGAATATTTTTGTATTGTGACAGCCATTGATATCGATTAGCTTTTTAATGCAGTTGTTAATTGTTTTGACAGATGGGTTTCTACTTTTTTTTTGCAGATTTGACGCCTAGTCAGACTTCAGCATAATTTTTTATAGCATTAAAAGCAATTCTGAAATTGATTATTTTTTGATAGCAGTATAATATACAGTTTAGTATGAAAAAAACTAACAAGTTAGTTTGAAGTGACTGACAATTGAATAAACTGACAAATATACTTCTTCTTCTCCTTCTTCACTGCAAGGATTAGGTTTCTTAAAGAACCTGTTCCGGTACCCATCTTTTTCTCGGCCTTCCTGAAGACTTTATACTGAAGACTTCCGCAATGGCGGATATTGACAACAGCATTGAACAGCTGATAGGAATCGATGAATGCTACTGTACAAAAATATCAGTCACCACCAGGAATCGAACCACGGTCCTCTCAATTGCCGGTTGAGCGCACTTAACCACTAGACCATGGAGACCTTTCTGCACAGCAGCATTCATTTTCAACTTGGCCATATAGGCTCGTATCTCACAAGTTAGTTTGAAGTGACTAACAATTATAAAGTAATAGCAATTAAAGGAATCCGAAATTAATAAATTCTGTTTATGTATATTTGTCAGTTTATTCAATTGTCAGTCACTTCAAACTAACTTGTGAGATACGAGCCGATATGGCCAAGTTGAAAATGAATGCTGCTGTGCAGAAAGGTCTCCATGGTCTAGTGGTTAAGGGCGCTCAACCGGCAATTGAGAGGTCCGTGGTTCGATTCCCGGTGATGACTGATATTTTTGTACAGTAGCATTCATCGATTCCCATCAGCTGTTCAATGCTGTTGTCAATATCCGCCATTGCGGAAGTCTTCAGTATAAAGTAATAGCAATTAAAGGAATTCGAAATTAATAAATTCTGTTTAAAAAAACTAACTTTAGATTAATTTTTATTAAAAAGCATATGGCTTTTATTGGTGGGGAGACCCTTACGGGTAGTTCCACCTCGCCGTTTGAACCATGTCATGAAGAACATGGAGGACTTACTATTTTAGGTGGGTTCCGTACCAACAGGTAAGTGATAATAATGTTATAGATATATTAGGTCTACTTACCGATAATGTCGAGGCCTCTCCTCTCGATCTCCTCGACACACCGCCTGACAATGATGGGCACGGAAGCGATGAGGCCACTCTGCGTTGCCATGGTAACCGAGGTGGCCACTCCCCCCGGCACCCCACCCGTCAGGTTCTCCCTGTTCACCACGCTCTCAAGATCCGCACCGAATATACCTAACAAATAACAAAAAAAATGACAATTTGAAATTATTATAAAACTGGAAAATCAAAGAAAGTGAATGAATACATGATAAAAAATAAACAAAAATACTTAAAATTGAATCATTACCCATGCAAAAGTATCGGACTCATGTGGGCATCATCGGCAATAAAATTTAAAAAAACCCAACTTCTACTGATTATAAAATCTGAATTTGAAGTGTTTTGATTACAAAAGTTTAGAAATATTCTTGATAAAATTAAATAAAATCAACTAAAGAGCTTCTTTATTCAAATTTAACTAAGTAATTGCACTTTCCAGATGATTCAAATAAATTGATGTATTTTGTCAAATGGAAACATAAACATATCCTATGCTTATAAATATTTGGACTCTTATAAAAATTTAGTGATAGAGGCAGTTTTGGACTCAACACCTGTTCTCCTTACAAGAAATTGTATTTTTCCTATATCAATAAAGGAATAAATTATTTAGAGAAATAGATATACAATCAATATAATGGCGGCTGGAGGCAATGGCTACACTGTCTATATAAAGTATGGCGGGCCGCTTAGCGCAGTTGGTTGGGGCGTCGCAACTTCAGCTTGCTGTCGTTTAAGCGGTCGTGAGTTCGAATCCCACTCCACCGTCAGGCATTTATGTGTAATCATTCACCTCATTACCCACGCACAAGTCTCGGACTTATGTGGGCATCATCAGCAGAGGCTTGTATTAAGCCTCACCACAACTAATTGAAGTAATTATGTAATATAGTGTATAATATTGTTGATTTGACTTGTCTTATACTCCTTAACTGGAGTCTCCAAGACGTAATCTACAAAAAAAAAAAAAAAAAAAAAAAGCAATAAAAAAAAGTCACTGTAGCCATCATCTTAGAGTTCAGAGCATCAAAATAAGTAATACTGAAATGACATAGCAACCTGAAGACAGTGTCTTGCCCATCGACCGTGTGGATAGTAGTAGGTGCTGTTTAGACTTGCGCAGGAACGTGTGGTAGGGATTGGTGTGCCTCAGTCGCAGGTAGAGAGTGCCGCGGGGTTCGATCTTCAACGCCAGCTGATGGATTGGCGAGTCGCGAAGCAGTGTTGCTAAATGCACTGAACCCTGCAAATAACACACACAAAATATTGGTTGAATTAAGATAGATTATGAAAAATTCAACAACTAAAGTCCCCGAGAAAATACTTCCATCACAGCCCAAGATGACAGAGAGAGAGGTCCGATGCTCTATCCCTTACAATTCACTCCCACCACATAGCAGCATTTAATCCCCTACGCTGGACTCTCTCTCTCTTATTCTCAGCGCTCGCCACCAGCATGTATTGCTAACAGGCTGGATTTATGAGCTGAGAGTCGTTCTGTTCATCACAAGGATGACAGAGAAAGTGACATTGCGCATTCAGCTGTGCACAGGTCAGACTCCACTCTTCTTCCCACCCACGTGTCTCTACAATACAGAGCATGTGTAGTTGTGGAAGTTCGCTTCCCCGACTCCGTGTAGGAAGAACACTTTAGTAGTGCTGCAAACAGTAGAACTCACGCCCAAGAATAAGGGTGCTTGCACCCGATGTAATCAATGTTAATCACCATCGCAAAATTAAACATTGACTAGCTTTGAACATTGAACAAACATTGAACAGCATTGAATAGCTGATGGAAATCGATGAATGCTACTACATAAAAATATTCAGTCCCTGTCGGGAATCGAACCGTAGACCTCACAATTGCTTGCCAGGCGTCTTAACCACAAAACTACATTGACCCTTATGTACAGCAGTGTTCATTTCAGTCTGGACATATCGGCTCGTATATCACAAGTTGGATTTGAAAGAACTGACAATTTTGTAAACTGACAAATATATAAAACATAATTTATTAATTTAGAATAAAAATAATAAGTATAATTGATAGAAATTATAAATTAATATAATTTTGTAGTTTGAAAGAAATAAATCGATGGAGCAAGCTACTTCTTTTTGAATCGCTTTATAAAATTTATTTAATAAAAACATTGCTATATTTAAACATTTTGATTTTGGAAACTGCAACCCATTGTAAAAAGTTGTACGATATAGCTTTATAATACTGTTTTACTTACTTTTACTTTTTACTTTTACCTTACTAATACTGTTTTTTTACATAATATAAACAGCTTTACTATCATACTATCTTACTCTCCAGCTGCTTTCAAACACGCCGGCTAGCAGATAGTAAACTGGCTCAATGTAATCGAGACCTAAAACCAACCTTATAGCAGAGTTTGTGCCTGAACTGCGGATCCCAGGAGTAGATGAGCAGATCGAGCTCCCGGTTGTCGACGAGATCGAGTTCAAAGGTCTCGTCCCAGTCGAAGACCAAGTCGCCCGTGCGAACCACGGTGCGCGCCTTGTGCACACGATCGCACTCCAGCACACAGTACAGGTCTCGCATGCCACCCGGCTGATGCTGCTGCTGGCTACTGCTCTGGCCTACTGCGCTTGCTGCAAACATAAACATGGAAAACTATACTTAAAAATTCGTATTTGAAGGGAACAATAAAATAAATATGCTTTATTATCACTTACCCGGTGGTTCAGAACCCATCTTAAATAATAGTCGGTCCACCATGCTTCCCATAACATGACTGTATCGGTGAGGTGGAACTACCTGTAAGGGTCTCATAACTAATAAAAGCCATACGCTTATTATTATTTGCGTGTAGCTCCCAGAGTGGAAGTGACTGAGTAACTGTTTATTTTTTTCCCATTTTTTTTCGGAGCATGAAGCCTACATAGATCTGATATCTGTGCGTGGGTAATGAATTGGATGATGGTGATAGATAGATAGATAGATATAGAAAGCGTCCGATGACCTCCTCTCAAAGGGGTATAAGGACTTGTCAAAAAGTTGAAACTTATTTTTAAGTTATCTTTAAATTTAAATTACACTGAGCAATAAATTAATGAGCAATTCTATGTTTATACATTTTACAGCTCAGGAATAAACATCACGATTATAATAGCTGGAGGTATTCCTGAACTGTATAAAAACAATGAGCCTCCAGTTCCGACTTTTAATTTTAATTTTTCTGGTGGCATTCCACTTATTGATGCTGGCAACGCATTAAACAGATGCAAACCAGAACTTGTTACCCCTCTTGCATATAAAGTCGTGCGATACGCTTCATCTCTGAGTACATGTCGATGCCTAGTCTCATAATTATGTAACATATATCCTTTTTTAAATTTGACCCCATTCTTTTTTATCAAGCAAACTGTTTCCAAAATATATAAACTAGACAAAGGGAGAATTTTTAATTGCTTAAAATATGGTCTGCAGCTTGTCCTGATAGACTCTCCCACCATAACGCGTATTGCCCATTTTTGTAATTAGAAAATTTGGTTGACATCAGTCGAATTACCCCAAAATGCTATTCCGTACGTGATGAGTTGGACCACTGGTATGGGTCACTTTACTGGTACGTACTTTCAATTTTTTCTCTTCCCAGTATGCCATTATTCTCTCTGAGAATGCCTTTTTTCTATCTTTAGTCCATCTAGTTCTGATCCTCCACTGGCCTGATCTCCCAGTCTTCAACTCATTTGCGGTATTTATTTATGTCAATAGTTATTTCCTCAGGAATTCTCGCGAGGTTGAGATCTTTTTAAACATTTTTTATCCATACTTCTCCATTTTTAAGGGAGCTAACATATTCGATTATTTTTCGTGTCATTCTGTTGACGTGGAGTCTTTTAATATGTCTGAAAAACTTTAGTCTTCTTTTCCTCATGCTAGAGACTATATTGGAGTGTTTTTCGACTTCACAATTTGTCTGTAACCTGTAACCATTCTCTGTTTGTCTCGGTCCAAGTATCTTTCGGATGATTTTTCTCTCTTCCTTCAAAAGAATATCCAAGTCCGTTTTACGATTAAGAGTTAATGTTTCACTGGCATATTGTCATTGAGGGTTTAATAACTGTAGAATTTTCATTTTTTTTATTTTTTATATATATTTTTTAAATTATTTTTTTGCATGTACAATCACAGATAGTTTTGCATATACAGACGTCATTACATGCACTCAATAATGTCTAATTTTTGTGTTCGTGGAGAGGCTTTTTTTATAGTAGATATTAAGTACTACCGTAGTCCAAATCCTTTCCGGGCTTTTCGAATTCTATCGATATGGGCTTCCTTTTCAGAGACATTTTCACCCAGATATTTAAAGTTATGGACTTTTTTATTTATCCATATTCATCCACAGTTTTTTTGTAGTCCAATTTTCTCGGCATATTCTTTTAAAGTTTCAATTTGTTTAACAGCGAGTTTTCCGGACTCAGCGAAAATCGCCAAGTCGTCCGCAAAGGTTAAATACGGTATTTGTAAGTTGTTGTTCTTTCTACCGAGATAATTCGGATTCCAACAGTTTTCCTATCCTAAGTTTTGATCCCATTGTTCCATCACTTTATCAAGGGCTAAATTAAAAAGTACCGGAGAGAGTCCGCTACTATTTTTTTATTATTATTATTATTAGTAGTAGTAGTAGTAGTATTAGAAGAGGAAAAAATAAGAAGAAGTTAAAGGAGGATGAGTTGATGAGCGAGCAGGAGCAGGAGGAGGAGGAGGATTAGGATGAGGAGGAGAAGGAGGAGGAGGAGGAGGAGGAAACAAGAAGTTGGTGGAGAAGAAGAACACTTGCAGTACACTAACCGATAGATGTTTGCGATCCAGCAGTTGAAGTGGAGGTGCGCAGACCCCTTCCAGCCAGTAGATGGACCCAGAGCAGGCCAGACACAGCGGGAGCTTGTCTCCAGTCAACCACCCCCGCCGGCTTATCCACCTTGTATTTTAGGAACTCTGCAACAAATAAAAATAGATTTAGATCACATTGGATTAAACAGCAAACAAATAAGATCGTAATGCATTTGATTAATAAAACTTGAAAACACTTTAAAAAGGAATTGTGACTCACTTTATGACGTGACGGCCGTTTCACTCTGTTGTCAAGAGCATCGTCAGACGACCCACAGTACACTGATTTAAGGCATGAGTTTGAGGGTTATGGATGTTGAAAGGGTAAATGGGTGGGGGTGAGTAGGCGGGGGGTTTGAAATTGGGTTTATTTTGTCAAAAAGGGTATGTGAGACCTGAGAAGAAGTTAAGTTGATCATTTAAAATGTTGTCAGGTTGCTGCTTAGTGTGTTTGTAAATCTCATATTGTTCTAAAACATTGAGTTTCTGGCTTTTGTGAGTGAAGTGTAGTGTGTCTAAATTGGTGTCAATGTCTGTATAACTGTGGCCTGTTGAAATGATGTGTTCAGCAAAAGTGGAATGTGTGTTTGGGTGTGAGATGGCTCTTGTGTGTTCTTTGAATCTAGTGGTGAATATCCTGCCAGTTTGTCCTATATAGAACTTGTTTCAGTCATTGCATTTCAATTTGTAAATTCCAAATCTATTTTATTGTATGCCTACTCACCCCCACCCCGTCACCCATCCAACATCCATA
This sequence comes from Conomelus anceps, assembly GCA_948455865.1. Lineage (NCBI taxonomy): Eukaryota > Metazoa > Arthropoda > Insecta > Hemiptera > Delphacidae > Conomelus > Conomelus anceps. Next base: position 12,750,071 of record OX418216.1, read on the forward strand.
AACCTCAAACTCATGCCTTAAATCAATGTATTGTGGGTCTTCTGACGATGCTCTTGACAACAGAGTGAATCGACCGTCACGCCATAACGTGAGTCACAATTTCTATTTAAAGGTGTTTTTTCAAGTTTTACTATATATTAGTGGAAACAAGATGAATCTTCAACATCTTAACATTTCATGAAGCATAATCTAATTGCAATTTAGTTAGTCATCACAAGTAAATGAATAAGGGTGCTTCCACAATGGAGCATCCACACGAAGCTGAGGAGATTATCACTTGATAAACAATCTAATATCCAAACTGACACCATATTTTAATTTAAATATAATTATGAGCTCCAGTAAAGTCATAATTTAAATGGAAATACGGTGTCACTTTTAATTTTAGATGAAAGTAATATTTTCATTATTGGAAAATATTGTGTAAGATCTAAGAGATAACTCTATAAAACAGTGCAAAATTGAATATTCTGATTTTGTGACTGTACGAAAACATATAAGATATAAAAGCAGCAAGTTGATAAATCTGATGCCTTCCAAATTTCTGTATGTAATGAATAATGGAAAGTATTGCCTGAATTTAAAACAAAGGTCATGGTTGAAGAGACATTAATTTTTTTATATCAGTAATCTAGAGTAATTAATTATTAATAGTGCTGAATGGTTGAATCTGCAAAGGATAGTTTTGAAACAAAATAATAAATCTTGACTGAACTGAAGTACTCCCACCAGCGAACAAGGGTTTTATCCTTCTGCTGGTTGGTGCCAATTTAATACATTTTTTTCTATTGCAATGAATTAGTGATGATCATTGTGAGCATGTCTATTTATCATTGTTTACATTCTAAATTTTTTTTAATTGTATCTTCTCTATGACAATTAATAGTAGTAGTTTACCCAAGCTTTGAAACGCGATTTTAAATTAATCATGTGACGCATGGATTTCAACCGCCAATGCCAATATAATTCCAAAAAAGGAATTAGGAGCTGCAATATTGATACGGAACAAATGTGTTGCTTTGGCTTGTGACTTGAAGCTTTTTTGCATCATAAATGTGCTGTCTATCTATATAAATAAAATTAGAGTTTTGTCTATACATTTATCAGAATTATATATTTTTACGTTTTATACATTAAAGAAGCCGAAACAAGTATTATCTCAATTTCTGTCTGGCTGTCTGTCTGTTTGTCTGTCTGTCACGGCCCCGAAGGCATTTTACGCGGCCTTCTCCTGAAAAACGAGAGCATCGATCGGGATTTAAGTTATTTATCAGTATTGAAAACTTTTTTGACAATGTCTTTAGCTATAAAAAACTAAATTAACTTTTTTTAACAGAATAATAAACAAGTTAGTTTGAAGTGACTGACAATTGAATAAACTGGCAAATATACATAAACAGAATTTATTAATTTCGAATTCCTTTAATTGCTATTACTTTATACTGAAGACTTCCGCAATGGCGGATATTGACAACAGCATTGAACAGCTGATGGGACTCGATGAATGCTACTGTACAAAAATATCAGTCACCACCGGGAATCGAACCACGGACCTCTCAATTGCCGGTTGAGCGCCCTTAACCACTAGACCATGGAGACCTTTCTGTACAGCAGCATTCAAACTAACTTGTGAGATACGAGCCGATATGGCCAAGTTGAAAATGAATGCTGCTGTACAGAAAGGTCTCCATGGTCTAGTGGTTAAGGGCGCTCAACCGGCAATTGAGAGGTCTGTGGTTCGATTCCCGGTGGTGACTGATATTTTTGTACAGTAGCATTCATCGAGTCCCATCAGCTGTTCAATGCTGTTGTCAATATCCGCCATTGCGGAAGTCTTCAGTATAAAGTAATAGCAATTAAAGGAATTCGAAATTAATAAATTCTGTTTATGAATAATAAACGTTTAAAAAACAAGTATTGTGCGATTTTGAATACCGTACATTTCTTCCGGTGGTTCGGAACCCACCTAAAACTGTTGGTCCAACTCATCAATCACCATCATCCAACTCATTACCCACGCACAGGTCTCAGAGACCTATGTGGGCTTCATCCTAAAAAAAAAAAAAAAAAAAAAAAAAGTTTAATTACCAAATAACAAAAATCACGTGATTTATCATGATATATCAATCAGCTGTTCTCTGTTGTTAAATGATATGTATGTCTTATTTCTAAAAGTAATCCGTACGAAGGACGGGTACAATAGCTAGTTTGTAGAAAAACTAAAATAAAAATAGAAGAATATGAATTTGAATCTCTCTTATTATATAGATATAGTAAATACTCGTTAATTGATAACTGACCAGCTGGATTAATTTCAAGTACACGTGCACGGTCGGCATGGAGGGGGTCAGGAGTGCGTGCCCCCGTGCCCACCCCCGCCCCACTGCCTCCCAGATGTTTCGCCTCCAGCTCGAGCAGATGTCTCATGCGCCGCAGCGACGTGGACCGCGTGGCCAGCGTATGCCGGTCCAGGGTCGACGAGCCGCCACTCAGAGCACCGGTGCCCAGCGATGCTGCCAGCTGGCCTGGCCTGTACAGCAGTTCCGACTGCAAAAACAAATATCGAATTATAGAATTAAATTTTTCTGGATACTTTAAACAATATTAATAATAATCTTTCATAAATATAAATATTTATTTTATTTTATTTTATTTATGTATACTGTATTGAATACAAAGTATTATTACAGGGTAGTGCAGATAGATATTAAATTAAAAAAATAACAGAAAAACAAGAAGTAAAAATGTCCAAATAAAAAATTATAGGAATGAAAGATTCTTTACTTTCAATAGTTCATATTCTCAGACTTGAAAAAAAATCTCATAATAATGCTAATAAAGAAATAGTCTTTTTCACTTCTAATGATAACATAACTCATCAATAATCACAATAATTGCGTCTTCGTATTACTGTCGTAAATTTTCAAAATTCACTAGTCAAACAATACAAAAGACCTCAGTCTTAGACTGTTAGACAGAAAAAAGTAAACGTCAGATAATTCTATTTCGTTTCTTAAATTTAGTATATCCGTGAAATCCTCAAATGAGTGACTCTCCAAGTATCTTTGCCTGAAGGACTGGTATAAATGACATTCAAAAAATAAATGCTGTAGAGTTTCATACACATATTGTTCACCGCAGAACATGCAAAATTGCTCATGGTCAACCTCGTACCTTATATTTTTCAAATAGAAAACAGATTTATGCTGTAAGGAAGTCCGAAGTTGGCTGAACAACCTGATCCCGTAATGCGGCAAATCGAATTTCAAATATCTAGCTGAATCATATGAAGGCAGGTAATTATACATGTTAGGATGCAGAGAGTTTCGAGCCTGTTCCATATCCAGATTGAACAGCCTTAGCTTAAAAGCATTCAAAATCACAGTTTTATGTCGCCTTACAAGAGCAGCATCCTGTTCATGCCAAATGTGAGCATAACCCAAGGTTTCAATCTGCTCCCTCAACTGCGATGCCCAATTGTACTTCCTATTCACTTCATTGTCCAGGGACAGTAGTCTTCTGAAGCAAATCTTGGGTATTCTATTGTCACACATGTTGAGTATTTTTATCCACCAATTGATTGCCAACTTGAATATGTGCAGCTTCAACTGAGGACGAGCTGTCTCCAGTCTGACAATGTAACCAGGAGTTCTTGAAGGCCAGAAAAACATGGATTTAATAAACTTTGACTGAATCTTCTCAATTAAGTTAGGTTAGGTTAAACAATATTAAAATCAAAATGGTATACAAAAATAATACCTAGAAGAAAAAATCCTCTATGCAAAAGGGTTGAGTTGCCAAAAGGTTGATTGCATATAAAAAGTTACACAAAAAATCAAATACAGTAGAGGTATGCGGATTAAGCGCGAGTGCCACGAAAAAATTGTTAATTAAATTTTAATTTTTCATAGCAAGAAGCAAAAATGAGTGATTGATTTTTTAAGAAAGGCATAACTGAACACTTTTTGTTAACAGTACAGTATAATTATTGTTTTCTGTCTACTGTTCTTTGTTTTAGTGATTTAGATGTAGAGCAAATGTTTCTGCTGTAACATACATATTTTTAAAGTTTTACATATGTTCTTTGTACAGTAAAACATAGTTTTTATACTGAAATATCTTCTTCACCTCATTTTTTCCCTTTTTCGGGTTATCCGCGGTTTTTGCTATCCGCGGTGCTCTTGCCACCCAATTCTGTGGATAATCGGGGCTTTACTGTATTAAAGCTATTTCTAAGAAATTATATGGTTATTAATATGCAGAATCTTGCGGTGTAAAACTGGCCTTTTTGAGTCGCGGCGGACGCGTTTCGAACTATGTGGTTCTTCTTCGGCGCTTGGTTGCAGATCAAGAAGAACCACATAGTTCGAAACGCGTCCGCCGCAACTCAAAAAGGTCAGTTCTGCACAGCAAGATTCTATATATTAATAGTTATACTGCAGTTGACGAAAATGGATATTTACTACAATATGGTGATAACATTAAAAATAAATTAAAAATAAACTAATACGTTATTTGTAAATGTTGATATCTGAATTCGTCGTTGAGTGAATGGGTGAAGTGAATAAAACATAGTGACTACCTAGTAAACTCTACTATGTAGCGTTAGCGTTATCCCAAATTGGAGCGAATAAACAGAAGCTAACACTACCTACTAGCAACTACACAGAATACGAAATTCTTTAGTTACAACTTGTTACTATGTTTATGTTTCCCTAGGAAAATAAATCTTAGCTGGAAATCCGGTATGAGCGTTTTATTCACAGCTTAGCACTAGAATTTTTCAAATTCCAAGATACAACTTGAAATTCATTTAGAGCTAGTATTAACCACTTTTTATTCACTTCACCCAATGTGCCATTTCAATAATGAATGCACAGTAACTATTGCTTACAGTGCGGTATGCATGAGTATAAAGTATATACAATCACTCATTCATTCATTTCATTATACCTATAGTATTCTCTTCATTATACCTGAAATTTGAAAAATATCATGAATATCTGAATCAAATGGAAAACAATAATTGTGTCCCTCTTTTTTTAACCATATATGAATAGCGCGGATTGATTATTATTTTTATTGGTTTTTTATTGATGTAGTATTATAATGAATCACAACTAGTGCAAAATTATTTTACTTTGCTAGCTGTACCCAAATTTGTAAAACCTATTATTGTGTTGTTCGATAAAATAAAAATTATAATAGTCACTATTATTGTTATATTAGAACTTAAAAAAATGTTTTATTGCCAAGAAATCAAATGAAATCCTTATTTCAAGAAACGGATATTTTCCATGAGAGATTTTAAGATATATTAATGTTGTTAGTTTACCATTTGAAAGACACCAAAGCTTGTCAGCAATCCAAATAACGATTTTAACAAAATTAAACTATATTTTTGATACCGCAGAAGTTTCAGAATCATGTATAATTTTTGTTATTAAATTGGAGTGAATAAACAGAAGCTAACACTACTTACTAGCAACTATACAGAATTTAAGATTTTATACTATCAAATGAAATTTAAATCCTTTACTACCTAAATAAACACATCTTACAAATATTACAATCTTAAATCTTGAGTTCTGGATATTGGGGTGCATGCACAGTGGAGCATCCAATACTCGATGATAATCACCATTGCAAAATCAAACACATGCTATAAAATTGTAATATTAACGCTTCCTCAATGTGGCCCACACCATTCCGCATTATGTGTTTTTTTCTTTTAGTCGGATGATGGCTGCATGAGTCTTGAGACTTGTGTGTGGGTAACGAGATAAATTATTTCAGAAAACATCCAGGGTTGAACAAGATTCGAACCCGAGGTCGCAGGAGAACAAGGTTAGTAGAGAGAAAGGTCGACGCATCCTTATCTCTCCCTGCAGTAACAAAAACCGGTCTGGGAGTAGCCGGTGTGACGTCACGCAGTGACCTTCACCAAAATTCTCACATTCTCCCTATGCAATTACTGTCTTGTATTGAGGTGTGTTTTTATTTTTTGATTATATGTGAAGGCAAAGACAATCAGATAAAGACAGATGAGACAACCTGATAAGACAATCAGATAAAGACAACCTGTAAAATCTGATTGTCTTTGGTGATGATTAAGTTGTGATGTTACGTTTCATTAGGTATAATTATTTTAACAATATAATTTAGGAATTTAAATCTATGAATTTTAATAAAAATTTCATTGCATTGCTTAGTAATGTTCCGTATATAACTAACGTCATGGCTGGTCACAAGATGACGTCACAAACAGGTATTTGCGCTTGACAGAGATTACCACGAATCAAGAATCAAGAATCAAGAACTTTATTAGTCATAGGTATTTTACAAAAATACATGGACATCGTCAGTAACATATATAAAAATAAGAACTTAATGGGCTTAAATTACAATCTTAAAATATAAGATAACATTTCAAGTACATCAGATTTGAATAGTACAAACAATCACAGGTGCCTAATTGAATCATGAAAATTTTGCATTGAACTTCATTGATTCCAATCTATTTCGAAATATTCATCAACAGAATACAAACATTTCTTTATCAATAACTCTTTTATCATGTTCTTAAATTTATTTGGAGGCAGCAGTTTGAAATTATCTGGAGTAGAGTTATACAATTTTACAGACATATAGTGAAAATGTTTTTGAGATTTTGTGTGAGTGTACTGCTTAATCCTAAGTTTGTGTTTATTTCTTGTATTAAAGTGGTGAAAATTACTGTTTATATTATACTTTTCCAAATTACTATGCACATAACAAACAACATATAAAACATACAATGAGGGCAGTGACAATATTCCTAAATTTATAAAGAGAGGTTTACAATGTGAATTGAATGGAACATTGGTGATTATCCTTACAACCTTTTTTTGTAGAATAAATATCGATTTTGCTTTTACACTGTTCCCCCAAAAAATAACACCATATGTGAGGAGACTTTGAAAATAAGCAAAATATACATTAAGCAGGATGGATGTACCTACTGTCATACTAAGTCTACGAATCATGTAAGACCCTTTAGCCAATCTGCCAGATAAGTAATCTAAATGCGCATCCCAAGACAAGTTCTCATCCAAATAGATACCCAGGAATTTAAGGGAATGCTCCCTTGAATCCCTAGTGAATCTAAAACTAATATCAGCGGTTTTACCCTTATTTAGTGATAGATTGTTTGCCGCACACCAATCATTTATAATTGAATCGCTTGAATTTGTCTCTCTTTCAAGCTCAGTTTTGGAGTGGCAATTAATTTTTAAACCCAAGTCGTCAGCAAAAAGGTAGCCGTCAGTATGGATGCCATCAATATTACATGGCAGATCATTAATATAAACATTGAATAAAATTGGCCCAAGAATGGAACCTTGAGGAACACCTTGTTCAACCAATCTACCATTTGACAAGATTCCATCCTTACAAACAAACTGTTTTCTACCGCTCAAATATGATATTATAAGTTTAACAGAACTAGGAGCAAAACCATAATAATGGAGTTTTTCCCCTAAAATATGATGTTGCACTGTATCGAAGGCCTTAGAAAAATCATATGATCTGAAGCTTACAGAATTACCTTTCTCCAAATTGTCAATTATCCCATTTACCACATTTATAACAGGAAGGTGAGTACTTCGACCAGGACGAAAACCGAACTGTTTGTCAGTAAAAATTCCATTGTTCTCAAAATATTCAGACATTTGTTCATGCATAATCATCTCATATGCCTTGGAGAAGATAGGTACAATAGATATAGGTCTAAAATTATTCATATCTTTTTTTGAACCTTTTTTGTGCATTGGTAAAACCTTAACGTTTTTCAGATCTTCTGGAAAACTACTGTTGGTAATTATAAATTCATTAAACAAATGAGCTAATACCTCACAAATATTTACAGCAGCAAGTTTTAAAAGCATTGAATTCAATCCATAAATATCTAAACACATACTATTATTTAACTTTAAAATCACATCAAACATTTTCTCTACTGTTATAGGCCTGAAAGTAAAACTTAAACTAGGCTGCTCTAATCTACCCAAATAATAAGAGGTATCATTGACACTTGCAGGAACATTCATGCTGATTTGAGAAACGTGCTCAACAAAGAAGTTATTAAAATCTTCAGAAGATATGTCATTACTTAATATATTTGCACCACAGTTATCATTAGTTAGACTATTTACAATTTTCCACATGGATTTACTTTTGTTCAGAGAGCTACTAATTATATTATTGTAATAATTGATTCTAGTACTCTTTGTTTCTCTCCTATATGTCTTTCTAGATTCCTTGTAAGCATTAAGAATTTCAGGCATTCTAAAAGTTTTATATAGATGATACAGTTGAACACAGTGGTCCTTCAATTTCCTCAAATTATTATTATACCACATATTAAATTTATTTCTTTTGTATTTCCTAGTTTTCAGCTGGAAAGCACAGTTCACTACTGACATGAAGATTTCGAAAAATTTCTTAAATCTGTAACCCACATTCTTTAAGCTATAAACCTCAATCCAATTTATTGAATTCAGCAGACTATGGAAGATTCTTATACTATCATTATTTACTAATCTAAACTTAGAACTATTCACAGTAACCTCATTACAAGTAATCCTTGCCCTATCAATAAAATTAAACTCTAATAACACAGCGTCGTGATCGGAAAAAAGAGTATGCACAACTTCAGATGACCATCTGCTATTGTGGATGTCAGTAAATATATTATCTATACACGATCCAATAGAAGTTCCATCTAGACCAGGTCTTGTAACATCCATTATGGTGATACTTAAGCCAAAGCAGTCAAATAAATTAATCAAATCTGCTTTGAAGCAGTCGTTACCCATAAAATTAACATTAAAATCACCACAGATCACTAAACTATTCCTACTATTAAAGGCTACACTCAATACACTATACAAACAATTTAAAAAACCTCCAAATAAATCAACATTCCTGTTATATGGCCTGTATACTGACAATATAGTAATATTTTCCTTAATTAATTGAATAGCGGCAACTTCACAAACCATCTCAATTGACATGTTTTTCACATGAACAAGTTCCCTGTATTCTAAACTTTCACTGACAAATATAGCTGCACCACCTCTTCCTTGATTCGTCCTATGATAGATAGAAGCATTTTTATAACCCGGCAAGTTAAAGAAGCTCAGCTCCATTTTTTTCAACCAATGTTCCGCAATTGCAAGAACTTTAACATCATGTTTATCACATAGTATTGATAAATAATCAACTTTGTTGCATAACCCCTGAATATTCCAAAAAAAGCAATTTAGTTTGTTTATGCTTGTCACAGTTCTACTGCCGCTTTGAGAACTATTGTTACAGTAATTGATATTATCGGAATCATTACTTTTTATCTTGTTAATTGTATTTCTAAAAAATCAAGGGATTGGAGAGAAGCTGAAAATGGTGGCGCATCGACTTCATTAAACTGTGTTTTCCCAGATACTGTATCATCAGGAGTAGGATGGTAATGAACAGGAGAACAAGTTTGACCAGGAGTGACAGGACAGGACTCCAGATGTTGGATGTCGGGAGAATCAGGCACCATTGTGATCCCCAACTGTGTAGCACCAGAAGTAACAGATGAAACACCATCCAACAGGGTCTGCCCCACAAAAGCTGTGAAAAGTTTAGAGAGTAGCTTTTTTCCTCTTTTATTGAAATGAAGACCGTGACGTGTGTAATGAGATCTTTGGAAGCAGGTGCTTATATCCATGTAATGCAGATGATTTTCTCCATTATAATCGCGCACTACTTTTGATAAATAGGAGTTGGCAAAAATAATGTTCTCATTGAGTGCCGGCTCATCACACCGATAAGGAACACCACACACCACAACGTGACACCTCAGATTGAGGCTGAGCAGAGAACTCATTCCTTGGGTGAGAGTCAACTGATAAGGTTCATTTTCGTGCAAATCATTTGTCCCCGCAAAAATGAAAACAAAGTCATTCTCGGAGAAATCCCTGACAAACTCTAGTCCATCCTGGACAACATGTTTAAGCTTGGCCCCAGGCTTGCAATACACAAAGGTGTCATGTGTATCATTCAATCTCTCTAGATATGAACTCAATTGTTTCCCATGACTGTCGGTTAGAAATGTTACTCTCCCTTTCCTTTTAGCAGGCGCCTCACTGCACATCGAAACAGTCTTAGGCACACTTTGCTGTTTTGGAGATCCGTGGACTTCCGCCCTAACCACAAACCTGTGGGATGCAGGCCCACTAGAAGGTGTTGGCGATGTGTTTGCAGAGAGCGCAGAAAATCTATTGCTTATTCCGATAACCCTCGCCTTGTCAACAGTAGGATCCATGGATGACACACCTACTCTCTTAAAAGTTTTCCTAGGCTTCATGAAACAGCTAGCAGAATTTGATTTGTGATTGAATGCATTAAAATCAATTTCTTGCGCATCACATATCGATGAAACTCTTTTAGATTCAGCCTCTAATATCTTAATAATTTCATCCTTGGAAGAAATCTCCAACTGCAAAGATTGTACTGTATCCTCCAATTCATTCACTCTCAACTTCAAAGCACAAATCTCGCTATCTGCCCCTCTCTCATTAGACAATGAATCATCCAGCATCATAATTCTGCCCTCCTTTTCAATCTTCAACTTCTCCAATAAAGTCGTATTCTCGAGATTAGCATCATTTAGCATTATCATTAGATCGGAATTTACCTTCAATGAAGCGTCATATTTATTTAGCAGTGACGTCGTTATTGGAATAAGATCTACTACCGCCTCACTTGAGAATTTATGACACATTCCGACTAGTGTGGCGTGAAGATCAATAGCTATATCTATCACTTCATTGTTTATAAGACCCTCCTTCAAATCATAAATATCTGCCTCCATGCCACGAATCAGATTATTTCGACTTGCTCTGGTACGCACTGAAGACATTTTAAGAGGAAGTCAGTGATTAAAATACTATTGGGAAAAGAGGGAAGAGAAGGAAGCGTCAAGAGGGCGTACAAGACGACAGTGGATGAGGAAGCCCCTGATAGGATATGAAAGGATTCACAGAGTAGACAGTTTTCAGTTTGAAAATACCCGCTTCACAAGGAATAGGCTTGTTGGCATGACAACCGAGGGACGCCACAGCTGCTAGGAGCCAATAAAGTCTGTTTCCGATACAAAAAGGAACAAATCCACGTTTTCAAGTCAGCTGGTGATTATCTACTTGGCTATCTCGAAGACGGATCGATGGATAGTACTGTCCATCAGTGTTGAGCACGAAAGATCAAAGAGATAAAATTATCACAGTAAGTTAGTCACAACTGGATAAACTATCTTGACGAAACTCCTATCTATTATGAGGAGATAAGCACGCTGGTCAGCACGTGGACGAGAATTAACTGAACTAACTGTTCGTCAATTCAAGCAGTAAATATTCTTAAAAATACGAATACCTCTGATTGCTCTCCAATTTTCATGAATCTAACTTCACCATTCAAAAGAGAAAGTTTTGCACTCAACTATGTACTTTTAAAAAACTTGAAAATACCAAAATTTCCCTGACAAAACTATAAATTACACGGAGCACCACCAAACACTTCTGGTAACGGCAGAGTGCTCTGCCTGACTTCGATGCGTTCAACCGTTCGATGCCGAACGCCGATGCCGATGTTCGAATCCGTTCGATGCGTCAACCTTTATCTCTACTAACCTTGGCGGGAGAAGCAGGCAGCCAGATACATCAGTATCAGAGACAAGCACTCCTATGTTTGTCCACCAGAGTTTGATTTTGCAATAAATGTATAGTTCATTCAAAATGGGGGTGCTCCGGAAAATATTCGAAAAATAATCCCTTTAAAACACTTTTTTTAGTGATTCCAGGCACAAATTCGTTCATTCTAACATTATCCTAACCCAAATTGTGTGTTAAAAATAGTGATTTTCATTTAGTTTTTGCATTATTATCAGTGGGAGATTCAAACTCTCTCGCTAAAAATGTATTGTTCAAGTAGCCAAACATTATAGCAGGCCTACATAAAACTATTTCTACTCTACTACTTTTGATCCCCCACCTCACCTAATTGTGGCACAGTATAGTAGTCCTATCGTGCTTGAAAATGTATTTTAAAAGGAGAAGGAGGGGTTTTCCAACATTAGTTCAAGACTTTATGTAGTCTGTGATGTTTTTCATCATGAAATATTTGATGAAAAATCTAATATTAAAACTGACTGTATTTCTACTCACTTATATGGGAGGTAGAAATCCAAATAAGTGGAAATTATAATTTAAATAGAATTACAGTCAGTTTTGATATTAGACTTTATATAGCTTGTTCATTCAAAAGGGGGTCCGGGTTTTTCCCCAAAAATTATTTTCAAAATAACCCCTCCAAAACCACATTTTCAGCGATTCATGACAGAGTCTTTGTTGACTCTTTTGTTAAAAATATTGTCTCTCACGGCTTGTTGAAATTCCAAAATGTCTTTTGTTTCTGGACGTCTGGGGGGATCGATCCCTCTGATCTCCCCCACAGTTGTCAGCTGTTGTGCGGTATAGTGGTGTTTAATTTTCGGCTCGAAATTTTTAGACTAAAAAATTCAAAATTCTCAAATATTTTCGCATTGTTTGTTTGGTAATTTGTTTTTATTGACTTTCATGTACAATCTTTTCAAAAAGAGATGGATAATATTTCTTCTCTAGTGAAAATTAATTGTGAAACTGTGGCTTTACCTTTTGGTTAGACATAACCTTTATTTGGACATTTCTGTATTGAAATTTAGAAGCAGTTATGGGATGTAAAGCCTGTGCTACCTCTTCATTCTACTGCAATGTGATGATGTATATAGATGATAAATAATATTTATTTATTAAAGTAAAGTAAACTTACTTAAATAACCTAATAAAGTAAACTTATTTCCAAACCTCTTACATTTAATCTACGAGTATAATCTAATATAATGATCTCTCAATCTATCTAGTCATGTACATTAGTTTTTTCTGTTATTCTTATATTCAATTCAATTTATTCACTCAAACGATACAAAAAACAATAACTTACAAAGTTGTGACAATAATACATTTCAGTAATCAGACAAATATACAATAATACATTTCAGTAATCAGTAATCAGGCAATTAAATATTCAATTATATGCTCAAGACTTGATTGTTCATGCATTTGAAAATAAATTATTTACTTAAATAAATGTTTACGCCACTGTCAGAGTATTGGTGATTATCATCGAGTATGTCTGATTGTCAAAGAGTACCGTATGTCTGATTATCATCGAGCATGTTTGATTATCATCGAGTATGACTGATTTTATCGAGTATTAGACGCTGCACTTACCTGTCTGGTCCTCTCGGGCAAATTCTCGGCGCTGAACGTGAATCGCTGCGCCCGCTGGCCCTTGATGGGAGCAGCCGATGCGTTGGAGGCAGCCCTGATGCGATCATAGATGGCGCTAGTGGAAGGCGCACGTGACAACCAGGCTCTGTACTCGTCAGCTGTAAACACACTCGGCGATGATGGTATGCGGCCTGAGTGGCAAGTGGAGGCACGCAAAGTGGCACAGCACAGTGGAGACAGAGGCAGAGCCAGTGGCAGGCGAGAGGCACGGGAGATGAGACAGGCAGGCACAGGCACACAATCAGATAGAGAGAGAGAGACAGACACACTCATCACACAACATGGCACATGCAGCAAGACATCTCTTGTTTCGGGTTGCAGTGTTCACTCCCAAGTTTAAGTTAGGTTAAGGAAAAAAGAAAACGCTTATTGCATTCTCCTTCGAGGTAGATGAACAGGGAAGGAAGATGATGAGGAGGTAGCGGTGGGTAGTTGTAGAGTGTGGGAGGAGGAGGAGGGAGTGGTGTGGCAGGAGGAGGTGAAAAGCATGGAGGAAAATGAGGAGGAGGAGGTGGAAGAGTAAGAGGACTAGGAGTGGTAGAAGGAGTTGGTGGTGTAGGAGGAGGAAGAGGAGCAGGTGGATGAAAAGGTGGAGAAGGAAGAGGATAAGGAGGAGCAGAAAGAAGTGGTGGAAGAGCAGTAGAAGGTATAAGAGGGGGAGGAGGAGGAGGAAGAGAAGGAGGAGAATTCGAAAAAGGTGGAGTACGATGATGAGGAGAATTGGCTGGATGAGGGGGAAGAGGATTAAGTGGAGAAGGAGGAAAAGGAGAAGGAGAAGTAGAATCAGGAGGAGGAGAAGTAGGAGGTAGAGGAAGAGTAGGGGTAGCAGGAGGAAAAGGAGAAGGAGGAAGAATAGGGGAAGCAGGTGGAGAAGGAAAAGGTGAAAGATAAGGAGGAAGAATAGGTGTAGCAGGAGGAGGAGAAGGAGAGGAAAAGGAGGAGGAGGAGGAGGAGGAGAGGAAAAGAAGGAGGAGAAGGAGAGGAAATGGAGGAGTAGAAGAAGAAGGGGAAGTAGTAGTAAAAGAAGAAATGGAAAGTAAGAAGAAAATGGAAGATGAAAAAATAAAAAGTATTAGTAGTTTTTGCACCCTTCAACAAGAAAAAGAATAAGAAGAAAAAAAGATAGAATGTAGGAGAAGAGGAAAATGAGGGAAAGAAGAAAATTGAGAAAGATATGAAGAAGGTAAAAGATAAGAATAATTCAAATGAAAAAGGACGAAGGGCAAATGAAGAAGCAGCAAAATAACTAGAAGGAGATGGCGAAGAAGGAGAAAGAAGGTGAGATGGAAGGGGAGAAAAAGAGTAAATAGAATTTTTCTTCAGGAATAGAGTATTTATTCACCAAATTCTGCGAAACGGAATGAAAAATATTTTGAAAATTATTTGTTATTTTTAGATTATTATTAATAATCTTCATATAATAAATACTCATAGCTACCATATTATGAGTTACGGCATGTTGCTGGTTATTGAAATATTAACTTGGGGTAAAGATAATCTTTAGTGGATTAAGCAGGCATAAGGCGTGCTTTTAAAAGATGAGTTTTAAAAAATTCATCCAGAGTGAATACTGCATCCGACAACCCATGATAAGACAAATATGATTTATGGAACTAAATATATGTAGTGCTATGACCAAATAAATAGTATTGTGCTTCTAAAACATTTATTATAAGTAAGATGGATGATAGTAATAGTGATGTGCGCCAGAATAATTGATACAGGCTGTGTGATAATGTAAATATTCAACATCAATAACAAAGAAAATACATTATCATTTAAAGCAATCAGAGTGAGAGAAACACCGAGAGAATATTGTGCTCATCCATCAAAATACTGTTTTTATTCAAGACTCATTAGAATAGCCAACTGGGAAACATTAACTATTTAGTACCATACTTCATGCCCCGCTGAAAAGTCAACATCTCAAAACCTCAGAATCAGCAATTATTATAACTTTCCAACAATAATCACTATTAAGGTTAAAAATGAATGGAAAATCTTCTTTGTATTAGTGATGGTGATATTATGGTAGATATTACTATTATGGTTAAAAATGAATGAAACATCTTCTTTGTATTAGTGATGGTGATATTATGGTAGATATCACTATTATGGTTAAAAATGAACGTAACATCTTCTTTATATTAGTGATGGTGATATTTTGGTAGATATCCATGATGAAGAAGACTGATTTCACAGCCACCTTTATTTTTAAATCAGAAGATACTATACTTTCAACTTTCATGTCATTTTCAATCTCAATCAAACGAATGAATAAAATACAGTGGCTTAATAAATCAGTTCATAGACGAATACACTAGACATATACATATAGACTAGGAGCCTCTCATTGGTCGAACTGAACGTTGGAGGCCTGTCATTGGCTGATACTAAACACACCCATTAGTATAATAAGAGGTAGTTCTAAGTAGTGCTATGCTGTAAACTGTTTTATTTATTTTTTATTACGTCTAGGAGACTCCAGTTAAGGAGTATAAGACAAGTCAGATTAGCAATTATACAATCTTATACACTAGTTACCGTAATAATTATTAATATATCAATTAGTTGAGGTGGGGGTTAATTTTGATGTGAAAGGAATTCTTGTACACTATAAAAAGCGAGCTATACTCGTATTGTTTGTAGGTTGTGCAGTGCACATTACTAATGGGTGTGTTTAATATCAGCCAATGACAGGCCTCCAAAGTACAATTCGGCCAATGAGAGACTCTCACTCACCCAGTCCATGAACCAATATAGTATGTTTCTGTACACTCTGCTTTTTTTTTGAGATTGAAAATGAACTGCAGGCGAAACTGTAATTGTAATTGTAAATGGTAGTGACAAAACCAGTATTATTCATTGAAAATGCAACATCAATGAAATTACTAAAATAATGATTAAAATTGTTAGGGTGCGTCCACAACACATCTGATGCCTGTTGACTGGTTTGTTTTAGATGAACAATTGGAAATAACCGTCCAAAATCTAGGATAGAGCCAACTGCTTAACTAGGCACCAGGCTTGCTGTGGCAGCACCTTCAATATTCCGAATTTATCAAGTGTTCTACGTAACATTGCCCGGTTTCTGGGTTGTTCATTAAGTTTAATGGATCGTTAACCCATTGCTCCAGCTGTGAGTTAATGATCCATTAAACTTAATAAACAACTCAGAAACCGGGCAATAGTGTGATACTTTCAAAAATACACATTGATAAAATACTAAAATAAATAAATTTTAATTAATCTGAACACAATTTCACTGACAATGGCATTGAAGAAGGTCTTAATCATACTAATGCATGGCTAGATATGGAGTAGAACATAATTATATGAATAATTTAATAAACTAATATATTGTTTATTACATTAATAATTATTATTGATATATCTAAAGAGCATACTGATCTAAAAGGAACAGTATCTTTCTACGGATGATAGGACATGTGAGTCTAGAAAGATAGAATAACAAGAAAGATTGGATTTTATTGTTGAATTGTGAATGAGAAAAACATTTATATGAATAAAACGAGATTAACTATTTATTCTGGAATCGTAATTTATGTAGAAGGTTGTGATAATTAGTTAAACTCATTTATTTTGACTGATCAGCCTACGATGTTCACTTGTAGGTAATACAATTAATTTTCAATTTTATAAAATTGATTTTAATTGTAGTTTATACAATTGTATTTTAATTGTATTTCACTTTATTTTGGCAAATATATAGAATTGATAACAGGTAAGATAAAAAAATGGATGAAATCAAGAAGATAGACCTAAGACAAAATTATTATATGCATAATAATTATTTAAAAAACATTAATTTATCTTATTTTTTTATATTCATAATTCATTGTATTTTCTGAGCTTATGAAATCAATTTATATTTTTATTCAGTAATTAAAATTGCAACATTCAACTTATCCTACTAGTGACAAGTAAAGCAAAAATAATGATCATTGAAACATTCAATTCTAAATGTTAAGCTTCTTCTAATAATCTGAAATGGCCTACTAATTGATAAATGTTGACTGAGAAACTATTCTTAAACACCACAAATTATTATATTTATAATATTATACAGATTGAATTGTCAATGAAATTGTGTTCAACAATGTGATGTAATTATTATTGAATCGAACGAATCAAGCAATGAAATCATTTTTCTAAATAATGTGCATTTTTTGTCGGTACAGTGCCAAGAATTTAGAGTGTAAATGTAGTTTGCATCGTTTTGACAGGCAATAAAATGAATTTGCAAACAATTATTAATTGTTAAAACAACATAAAAATAACAATTTTAATTCGAATTTAATGACAGTGTAGCCTACCATGTATTATGTGAGTTCTAACAATACAATTCCCGATAAATGTAATATAATATCCAAGAATGTAGAGTGAAATTTTAGTTTAGTTTGTATCGCTTTGACAGGCAATATAGAGTCTAAAATGAATTTGAAAACAATTATTAATTGTTAAAACAACATAAAAATAACCATTTAAATTCGAATTTATTGACAGTGATAGAAGGGTATGCTGAATAGGATGACCATATTCCTGAATAAATAAATATCGGGGATTCCTCCATCCAAGGAATACTTGAAAGTTATTCACTCAAAAAGCTTTTTAAGTCACCCTCGAATTAAAAAAGCCTCAAGGTAGGTTCATAAGCACAGACATTAGATACATAAATTGAACCTGAGTTCTCTCATGTTTAACTAAATTTTAGGTCAAGTTGAACTAGAAATTTCACTGAAGTATAAATACTGATTCTTTCCAAAACAAAAATATGAATTTAGAAATTCACTTTAAAAACGTGGCACTAAAAAGGGGATATAATTTTGAATTTTGTTTGAGCTTAATGTTTGAGCTAATTTTGTTTGAGCTAATATTGAAATTTTAGAGCCGAAAGTATAGAATTTAGATAAATTAGATAATTAGACAAACAGAAGAAATACTGATGATTGCGTCTTACAATTAATTGATAATAATAGCTGTAATATAATTTTAATTTTGAGTACAAAGTTCTATGATCAGTACTACAATCAAAACTAATTAATGATAACCTCGAAATTTCGGCTTTTCAAGTCTCCCTTGAGCTGTTGGATCATAAATATGAGCCATAAAATGGAATATTCCCATAATCCCAAATGGGATAAAAATCCCATTTCTAGGGATTTTTTCCTGAAAATGCAATAAATCCCCGCCACTGTAATAAGAACTTTATTAATGACTTTTTGTCCTCATATAACTAATAATAATCATCAAAAACATTGATTATGATTTTTGGAATTAATTGGCTTGACTCTCATTCATTCAATCCACGCCACTCTGTAATAGAAGTGTTATTAATGACTTTTTGTGAACATCACACCAATAATTACTGTAAAACTTAGATCAATTATGATTTTTGAAAAAGATTGACTTGCCTCTCTCTTTTCTTCTGGTGACTGACATTTCTGGTGCAGAGAGAGCTCCATCGCTGTCATCCTGATCTAGAAGGCTTCTAGTTTCACGATCAAATCTCACATTGCTCACCAGTTGACGACTGAAAATCAAAGATAGTTTTTGAATTAACTGGCAATTTTAACAAACTGACAAATATAAAGAAACAGAATTTTTATCAATTTCGAATTCCTTTGTATTCTTTTGTACAGTAGCATTCATCGATTTCTATCAGCTATTCAATGCTGTTGTCAATGTCCGCCATTGCGGAAGTATTCAGTATAAATTAATGGCAGTTTGAGGAATACGAATTTAATAAAATCTGAAAATTAAAATATCACATTCAAAATTTAATTGAAATATTCATTTAATAATATTATTACTGAATTGAATATGAGTCTCTGAGAAACAAATAACTTCATGTTCTATGCATTTATTTCATATGAATTTCCCATTTCAGAACTCCACTCGCAAACATGTCCAGTGACAACGAAACGCAATTTTTTATCAAATGAGGATTCCAATAATTTGAGTATTGCAAATATCGTAGAAGGCAAATTTTTCTTATGTCATGAGAATGATTCAATGATAAGAATAATTCTAAATGGATAACTTTCCAGCATATTGATGCTGCAAAAAGGAGCAAACGGGAAGCAATGTATAAATGTCATAAGACGAAAGTAAAGAAAAATCCGATAGAAATAAGACAGGAAACAATATTATAAAACTGAAATTTCAATTTTCAATTATAGGTAACAGAGGGTGATTTCTCTCTTTTTTTAAATGAAGAGTGATAATGCTGCTTGCCTTGTGTCTTGTTGCATGCTGGTAGAAAAATTACACTTAGACAGATTCTTTATCAAGCTCTTAGTAGCTCTTAGTACTTACAAGGGCTTAAATGCCGTCTATACGAGTATTTCTTTTCATTATAAATAAATAAATTATGTATATTCATAAAATCGGCCAAAAAGTAAAAAAGTATGTCATTTAAGTCTGGTCTTGGGCAGCATTAACGAAATACCAGTATTTACTGATAAAATACAGTAAATAGAACACTTTGTTTATTCACGTACTTTTAGTATTTACTTGAATGTGATCAGTAAATCTGTGTAGATATCAGTAATACTGGTCTAGTTAAGCAAATACTGAACAATTGAAACGAATACTAATAACCAGCGTTTTATTCCCCTAGTGTCCAGTATTTATCAGAATACAGCAAGTAAAAGTATTTACTTATTTTTATTCACATCACCCATTATTTAATTCAGCAAAAAATAAATACGAACTTCTCCATCTTCAAATTACTTTCTTGTTTTGAGGGTCAATTCTCTTGCCACTTATCTTTTGTTTCCATGTTTCACATCCGTATAGCACTACTGAACAATACGATATTTCATTCCAATTTCGTTTGTTACCAACAATGGTAATTAGAAATGCATTTCAGAGATGCCAACTGCAAACAGGTATCAGTGTCACCAACCTGGGCTGAGCAAGTGAAGGAATCTGGTGATGACTGCGAGACCCACGACTGTCTCGGGGCAGCGAGTTGGACCTGAGGCTGATGCGAGGATTGGTCAGACTGGAGCCACCACTCACACCCGAACCTAGTCGCGACATCGTCGAAACACCTGCAAAAATTATTAATTATTGTAAATTATTACAATACAATTATTACGAGGTTAAAGTGAATTGAAATAAAATAAAGACATGGATTCATTGACTCACAAAGGTAGAAGAAGAAGAGGAAGAAAAGAGAAAAAGGAATGAAAAAGAAAAGAAGAAATAGGAAGAAAAAAAGAAAATACGTTTGTATTTTCTCCAATAAAAAAGCAGAAAACATGAAATTGAGGGTATTTGATTTTTTTAAATTGCTATTGTATTTTACTTCTTTTGAGCACTTAACAGGTAGAATTTTTTTCTTGGCATAAAATTTAAGAGCTTTGTATAAATTCTTTCAATTTCATCAATTTTATACTACTTGAAAGTTAGAATGAAGACATTTTAAGACGTGTCAACAAACGGCGTGAACTGTATGAATTGATCAGGAAGAGGAAAACGGCGTATCTGGGGCACATCATGCGGAACAAGAAATATCAATTCCTACATATGATGATCGAGGGCAAGATTGAGGGAAGAAGAGGGATTGAAAGGAGAAAATTATCCGGGCTGCGCAACATCAGACAGTGGACAGGGCTACACGGCTTACAGTCATTGATACACACCACAAGGAATAGAGGAGAGATGGAAAATGTTATCGCTAACATCCAGTAATGGATATGCACTCAAAGAAGAAGAAAAGTTAGAATCGTTTATAGAAATCTTACATTTCATGGCATATGAGAAAAAATTGAGCTGGTAAGAAATCAGCAGTGCTAGTACAATATGATAACATTTGAAAAAATTCAAATATCTCGAAATCCATGTTTTTTTATTTTTGTATTGGATAAAGAAACATAAAAGAGCTCAGTGCTGTAGATACAGTCAACTCCCCATACAGTCTGGCGTGGTTTATCTAGAATTGTGTACGAATGACAACTATTACTGTTCTTGAAGAATATGTAATAAAGTATATTGACTATTGACTATCGAATTTGTCATCATTGTTTGTCATCAATGCGTGTGAATACAAAACATTGGCAGAAAAGTTGCACCAGGAATCGGGTTTCAACAAATTTTGCTACAAACACGTTGCCAAATTGCTGCAAAGATGTTGAGCGTTTCCACTCACAGCAGAATTGTTGGCAACATGTTTGCAGAAATGTTGGCAACAATTTTTTCGAGTAGAGACTGTCCTAAGGACTGTCCTGTGTTTAAGGCTGTCCTCAGGGTTTTTGGTCATAATTTTGTTTCAAATTTGTTGTATGGAATATTATTAGGGCTTTGAAATGTTATCTATTGCTGTGAGGAAAAAAGTTTTCCTTCTGTTATTTTGTGAAATATGGAGGTTCAAAGTTGAAATTTTTCGATTTTTGTGGACAATTGATCTCACTTATGAGTGATTTAAATTTTTTGATAAACTTTCCATAAATTAAAGACACTGAGGAATAAAATGACATGTATTTTTATTCTAATCAAACAAATATTTTGTTTCAATATAATGTTATGTAATATTTAAACTTTTTACAGATTTAAAACATGTATTTTGAAAAAATGAATTGCTTGATTGGAGTAGAAAAATGCCATTTCATTCCTTGAAGTGTCTTTTGGTTGGAGAAGATTGATCAAAAGTTTAAAATCCCCCAAAAAACCGGAAAATTCAACTTTGAACCCCCACATTTCACAAAATAATTGATGAAAATAATCTAATTTATAAATTACCGGATATATTGGGGGGCGCCTGTCGGTGGTAGTAGTAGCTGCCGCCAGAAGAGGTGGAGTAGGATGAGCGGTGCGAGGGTCCGCACGTGGCCTCAGTGTCGCTGGCGTAGTCCAGAGTGCGCTGGTGGCGCCTGGACAGGGTAGACGACGAGTAACTGCTCCCACTCGACCCCCCGCCACTAGCATAACGACTCGCCGCTCCACCCGGCGAATAGCTGCTCGGCTTCAGACTGGAACGCAGCAGACTGTGCGTTTGCCGCATTGAACCTGAACAAGCAATCAATCTATTAATTTATAATAATTATAATTATAATAATAGAGAGTAGGGGTGTGTGTGTGTGTGTCAGTTTTACGGATTTCACAAAAACGGCAACGATTTGGTGCACTAAATTTGGCCCAAAACTTCCTCTAAACTCGATTCAGTGCATCTCGTAGACCGATTTCTTATTTTTCTTTCACACTTTTCAAAATTAATATTAAAATTCACTTATAGGCACTATCGCTGTTTTAAAATGTGTTTAGATGCAGGAAGCTCATAGAACAGCTGATAATTGATACATCATTATGATGGAAACAAGCTTCAAGTCACAAGTAAAAGCAACACATTTGTTCCGTATCAATATTGGAGCTTCTAATTCCCTTTTTGGAATTGAATTGGCATTGACGGTTGTAAACCACTAGTGAGCTCCGATCAGTTTTCATCTCTTGATTGTCACTTGTGCAACGAAATTCTCCTGATGTAAGTCAATTTGGCCAGTGATCGGGGAACAATCATTCTGTATTGCTTTGTAACAGAGTGTTGAGTGTAAGAAAGGGCCGGCTGTGCCCTTACTCCGCCCTCTCAGGTATAACATGAACACAGCCATTCTATTCTACCAAATTATGAATAAACCTAGACTTTTTCCAATATTAAATCAATCAGGAGACAGCTAATATACATAAGTACTATAATCATAAACAAAAATCGCAAGCAATACGTTATCAATAGTAAAATAAACAGGAGAATGAAAAAATATATTAGCAATAAATTGGATTGCTATCTCCAAGAGCAATTGCTTTTCCGATCTGTAACTAATGATTTTTTGAAACATTTTCTTCTTTTTTCTGATCTTCTTGTGTGTTTACTTATTTGCCTTTGGATTCTGGCTCACCTCTCAATAGTCCTATAGCTCCTTCAACTCTTCCTCCGCTTTCTTCTCTTTCTTCCTCCTACCCTTATATGAAAAACCGTTCCTAGTACGTGGACAACCATATGTGGAAGAATATTTTATTTTAATGTTTTTGTTTTTGCATGTTCATGCATGTGTGTGATATAATAAAATAAAAAAATACTCATTACAGATATACATACGCACTACATCATACAACCTACAACTGTGCGTAGTGTATTATTCAAATTAGTAGTGTATTATTCTAAGTCAGTTTGGATATTTTTGTGTGAATGTCCAGTGTTGATCTGCAAATTTTGTGTCAGTGCTGGAATGTAGTGCTTTGATGTGTTCTTTGTATCGTGTATTAAATGATCTGCCTGTTTATCCTATGTAGTATTTGGGGTATGTGTTACATTTGAGTTTATATATTCGTGGTTTGTTGAATTTTTTAAGTTTACTGTTTGTTAGGTGAGATGTTTTTTGATTGATGTTACAAATCACGATTCGTAACGGATTTTTTTTAAATATGTTATTTTTTGTTGAAATATGTGAGTGTGACAAATTAGGGAAAACAAATAGAGGATTCTATTTGTATAGCAAATTTTAATACAAATTAAGACTAAAATTTTCTCCCTATAAATCATGAAAAATTGCGATAAATGTTGTGCCCCTAGTCCGGGGCTATGCTGCCTATTTATAAATCCAGCTCTGGTGAGACGACACCAGATGGAAAGACAGCTGAAACAATTGTCTACTTTTTTAAACATATATTTTTTTAAATAAATATAAATATTAACTTGCAGTCAAATTCGTTGAATTCACTTAAAAAGTTAATATAACAACGCAGTTCGTCATGGAACAAGAAATCCAGGAAATTAAATATAAATAATGATTAACGTTTAGGCAACCAGCCAATAATCTCTTGATTAGAAAATTTGAGTTTGCTGAAAAGTCGTACCATAGTCGTACTCGACGCGTGGCAAATGCTGATCGGAGCCAGACCGCGGCATGAGTCGCTGTGCCGTGCTCGATGCGCCGCGCTGTCCCGTGCCATAGTACTGCGACTGCAGCGACGAGAGACGCGTCGTCGAACTCGTCGTCGACATGCGTCGCGTCGGAGGCGTCGTGCCCGAGTTCGGGTAGAAGGAGTGCACCTGGAAATAGAGAAATCAATAAATATTATTTTATTGAGGATTACAAATAGTCACAAAAGTGTTTAGAATAGTCACAAAAGTGAAAAGTGTTTAGAATTTCTAAGTCAGTTTGGATGTTTTTGTGTGAATGTCCAGTGTTGATTAAGTAATCTGCAAATGTTGAGTCAGTGTTGGAATGTAGTGCTTCGATGTGTTCTTTAGTATCGTGTATTGAGTGATCTGCCTGTTTATCCTATGTAGAATTTGGGGTATGTGTTGCATTTGAGTTTACATATTCGTGGTTTGTTGAATTTTTTAAGTTTACTGTTTGTTAGGTAAGATGTTTTTTGTTGGAGCACGTGTTTCAGATTGTTTGATGTTGTGAATGCTGTGTTAAATCCGGATTTTTTAAAAATATGTTATTTTTTGTTGAAATATGTGTGTGACAAATTAGGGAAAACAAATAGAGGGTTATTTTTGTATAGCAAATTTTAATACAAATTTAACAAGCCTTGTAAGAAAATTTTCCCAAGTCAAAGAAATTTTCTGTATATTATTAACTACACGCTATACTTCACGCTAAATTAAGCGGCTCAAAGAAATTGTGGTGCTAGCAAATAACAACTGACAAACCATATGATTGCTAGCATCATACTTGTAGACTAGGCAACACGGTACAAGAAATTGTGAAGTTGTGTGTGCTTTAATGTTGTTGATTCTTTACGGTCATTTGCTGGGATGGTCCAATATCTGACAACACCGCAATTTTTCAGAGCCGCCTAATTTGGTGGCGTGAATTATTGTCACCTGTAACCACAATTTTACTCAGCATTCTTAAAATGTAGAATTTTATTATTACTGCTTGAGTCTTCCAATGATGCGCTCCAATGATAGCGCTCTACTCACTTTTATTTAAACTTTTTCAAATCACTATTCTTCTTAATTAACCGACTTCCAAACAGAAGGAGGTTCTCAATTCGACCTGTTTTTTTTTCTCTTAGTTCCACTACATCAACTAGGAGGGCTTTGTTATTTCCAATCTCCTAATCAGTTGGGTGTTGCCCAGTAATTGAATAACCTCAGTGTAGTCGTGCTCATGAAGACTGCGCTTGGATGGGTGACCGTGCTTCAATGACTTGATGTTACAAGCTTTATTATCACTTACCCGGTGGTTCGGAGCCCACATAAAATAGTAGGTCCACCATGTTCCCCGTAACATGGCACAAACGGCGAGGTAGAACTACCCAGTGTAAGCTGTAAGGGTAGCTGTAAGGGTCTCCCCACCATTAAAAGCAATACGCTTATTATTATTATTATCTTGATGATGAATGATTCCAAAGCCATATAAAAACTTTCAATTCAGTAAAAATTTAAGTACAGTCCTACAATATTTTGTTTTGAGGACTTGGGGAATGGACGGTGACGTAATTTTATTACGGAGACACAAAGTCTCCATCTGAAAATATTTACAAAAAGGAACACATTTTGGAACACTGGACACAAAGGAGCACTAGAATTCATGTTAGAGACGCAAAATCTCTACCACTGAAGATACTATATTTTTATTAAAATTATTGCAGCTGTAAATATAACTTGAAAGAAAAAAGTGTCAAAAGCATTATTGAATTTTGTGCAACTTTCTGTGACAGAAAAATACGCTCTATTTTACTTCATCTTTTATGTAAATTACATCAATCAGGCGAGTTGGAGGATCAATAATAGCTAGGAATAGTTTCAAGAAGACCTGCTTTTAAAATTATTCGGTTTCTTAAACGATTAGTTTCCAGCACGATCTCCCACTCACAAAACTCGAGAAAATTATTTAAAATTCACGTTGACACATAACTTAAGTTAAAGATCAAACAAATTGAGTGACAATGGTTATCTAATATTAAAACGGACACTGTATTTCATTTTTATATATTGTTTTACTCACTTATATTGGAGATGCTTGAGGGATGCAGTTCACTTCTGAAAAGAAGCTTCGTCAGCCTGAGGCAAGACGTTACCCAATATAAGTGAGTAAAACAATATAATATAAAAGTGAAATACAGTGTCAGTTTTCATATTAGATTGTTCATTAAGAATTTCGTCATGGAAAACATCACAGACAATGGTTATATTTATATTTAGAATAGTTTCGAATGTAGTTTTTAAGGGATTACTTTTCACAAATTCAAAAAAATGAGTAATTTATATTATCCTCATTTTTCACAAAGGTGTTCAATATAGCGCCTAGAACCCCATATTATCACTAGTTATCCCCCCTCCTGAAATTAGCACCATAGAATTGTCATAATTATTATATTTATCACACTTCTTCTTTGTCAAAGTACTTTTTATGGAGCTACTCATGACTTTGGATAACTTTTGAAAGTACAATTTTCATACTTCCTTTCTCGCTAACATTTCTTGTTTCTTCTTTTTTTTTAAACTGATTTTTTTTTCATTCATCATGTTTCAATTCAACATTTTCTGTGTGGCAGTAGCTCCAATCATCAATAAGAACTTTATTCTAATATAATTATCTTACACCATTCTCTTCATCTGTCTTGAATCCACTGGACTTCACTGTCTGTCCAATTCCGATTTATAGTACATGATCCAAATTCTTTCAACTCGAGTCTACGCACAGTCCGTAGTTGCCCATGTAGGCTCATTCCATTATGTTTAACTATGTTCACTTTTTTATGTTTAAAAGCTATTGTTATTTTAAAGTTTTTTTCTTTGTTATTGTAATTTCTTGATTTGTGGAATACAGCGATTTTTGATTTGATTTGATATTAGCCTTTCTGTTGTAATATTTATTCAATCATACCTTTTCAGCAAGAGACTCGAGTGTTTTCGGGTATCCCTTGTCAAAAGGTTGGAAGTGCTGGGCTTTCGGCTGCTCGGTTATGACAGGTGCTGGTGGTGGTTGGTAAGACCATGTACTGCTATTGCTATGTGGAACTGTTCTCCTCTCCAGCTGAAAAAAGAAAAACCAATAAAATTATAGAAAAATGCCTGTTGAAAATAAAATACAGTCTATAGTACAGTATACAGTCTTGATAAGACGTGACATGCGGAGGATGTTTCTAATTAATAATGCCCGTATTTATAAACCTACTCTGAGGCTTCCTTACTTAACTCAAGGAAACCTTGAAAACCCTTCCAAATGAAAGATTTTCAAGTTTTCCAAAAAATGGAGGGCAACATAAAAATACATTAACTAAAATGAATAGATGACTAGAATAATTATTAATGATTGAATAATTGAGTGCAGACTAACTCGAAAGTACTAACTTTGAAACTTTTCAATAAACAGAATTTATTAATTTCAAATTCCTATTTGATAAGTGCTATTTTTAATAAACTTACTTATCCAGTTAGGGCCATGCCCTTGTCTAGATCGAAGTTGAAATAAATCTTCCAATAGGCCCTCTATACCAACCCCTATCTGAATTTATCGATCTGAATGAAGAATTAATTAGACATTATTTTCATTTATTATAACCTGACAATTTTTACTCAACTTGAAACATTTATGTACGGTATTATAAAAATAGTTTTAATGGTGGAATTAATCCTCAAGACCTTAGATATTACAATTATTCACAATATTGCTACATCAATACTGAGAATTCGGAATATTGATAGTTTTGATTAGAATTATTTTTAGACTTACATGACGTATCCAATTGAATATTGAAATACATTTTGAAGGAATATAATTTATTCTGTTCTATTGTATACTGATGTTGAGAATTTCATAAATATTTTCCAAATAATCTTTCATCTAATAATAGAAACATATTCATTTGAAACGACATTTCATAGCTTGCATAGTTTTTAGAGTTTCATAGTTTGCATCATAATTATTCAACGCCGAGAATCGAACAACAGATTTCCTAATTTTTTGTTATAATAAAATTTTTTCATTAAATCCATTCAGCAATTTATCAAATTGTATCATCTTCCAAACTGATTTCAGCTCAAAAATTGCTTGAATTTTATTTGTTGAAGACCCTTACTAGTAATTCCAGCTCGCCGTTTAACCATTATGTAGAATGATATTGAGGATAGGTTATCAATGATATTCAATGATATCAATGATATTCAAGGAAATATCAATGATATTTTAGGTGGGTTACAAACCACAGAGTAGAAAATCATATATATTTTTTTGCTAATGAAGCCTACATGAGTCTTGTGGGTGGGTAATAAAAAGAATGATGATACAATGGCTGAGTTCATGGGAGCCTTACCGTTTCCCGGTAAAAGGAATTTTACCAGGCGTCTGATTGGTCCACTCAAATTCATAGACTTTTAAAAATTTTAATAGACCAATCAGACGTTTTAGGCCCTTATTATATAGAGCCAATTAAGTCGCAGTCGCGAGTCACAATTTAGGCTAAATTACATCAGATGAGCGTCTGACCAAGCTCAACAATGTCAAAGTACATGAAGGCATCAATATGCTTAGAGCCATCAGCTGATTTTTCAATCTAATTTACCCGACTGGTGTGATTTATCCTTAATTGTGGTTCGCCACCGCGACTGAAGTGTATAATAGGGCCTTGTTTTCGATAAAATTCCCTTTACCGGTAAACGGTTAGGCTCCCATGAACTCGCCCAATTACATTATGAATGGTGGACCTACAGTGTTGGGTGGGTTCCGAACCACATAATAAGGGATAATAAATCAGGGCTGCCAGTTACCTTAGTGTTATTTATTTTAAATTTAAATATTTTTGTTGCAGCTTGACTGACCGTAGACGATCGGTGCTGTTCGTTGGGTGGCCGTGAATTGTAGTAAAGATAGGAGCTGTTGATGTCGCCATTGGAGGCATGCAGTGGCTGCTGCTGATGCTGATGATGCTGCTGGTGGCTGAGACTGCCCAGGCCGAGCTGCGATCGTGACGGCTGCATATGACTGCGGTCGCCACTGCCGTTCATATGGTGGTGGTGATGTGACTGCTGCTGCTGCTGCTGTTGATGGTGGGGTTGGTGGTGGTGGTGATGGTCTCTGCAAGAAGAAAATACAGAATATATGTCAATAGGAACCTTTTGCTCAAGGTACCTACCTACTGACGGTGCTCTCATAGTGGAGCATCCAAAATCGATGATAACCATCATCGCAAAATCAAACACATGATGTGGAATGGTGTATGACATATTGGAGCAGCATATGTTTGATTTTGCGATGGTGATTTTCATCATTGAATTCAAATTCAGCATTTACCATTTTCAGCATTTCAGTATATTTATGGGAAGATTAACTTGATGTACAGTACATGATTATAATACACGGAGCCGAGTTGATTATCAATAAGTGAGTCGCAATGATAGATTTTTTAAACAAAAATCTAAATGTTTTGGTAAGTAAAAGCGTATAGCGTTTATTGGTCGAGAGTTCCACCTCACCATTTGAGCCATGTTATTGAAAATATGATGGTGGACCTACAATTTTAGGTGGGTTCCAAACCACGGGAATGTATTGGTAGGAAATTGTTTAACAAGCTACGCAGCTTCTAAAAATTAATGGAAATATCAAAATATTGTATAAAAAAATTGTATAGAAATTACTGCAGCTTTTAGAGAGCCATAAAAATACAAAAAAAAATTAGTTGATAAATATTTTCAAAGTGTACAAGAGTTCCTTTCAAATCAAAATTAAGCCTCACCTCAACTGTTTGACATTGTAAATACGGTTATCATTATTGTAAGAGTCGTAATATCGTAAATATAATTGTTGATCTGGCTTGTCTCTTCATTCTGGAGTCTTGAAGACTTAATTCAAAAAAGCAAATCAATCAAACATGTGGAGGAATCTACAAAAAGGAAGTAAAACGGTGAACGAAGGAGAATAAAGAGAATAAATAAAAATAAAAATACCAATCTAAAAAAAAGGTTATACTGCAATGTCTAATATACATTCTCTTAAAAAACAAAGCATCAAGGGATAGATTACTGGAAGGAAGTAATAGTTATAGTACAGAGTGGGGCAGTCAAACCGCACTGTTTCAAGTATTAATAAAGCACACCTAGAAACAATTTTTTATTCATGTATTGCAACAAATCAGATGTACATGAATGGAAATTTCGTTACAAACAGAAAAAAAATTTCATTTTTTTAATACGACTTCAGTAAGGTAGCGACCATTTTGTACACACTGTCAAAGTCTCATATTGAAATTCTCACTATCATGTCACAGTACCACTGGTGTTATTGCACGAACTTCTTGTTCAATCCAAACTTCTAAGTCCTGTACTGTTGTTTGATGAGTCTCAAAAACGTTCGACTTGAGATATCCCCATAGAAAGTAATCATAAGAGCAGGGTGATTCGTTGAGGCCATTGAAAATCCACATTCCTACTGATCAAACGATTCGGAAAAAGGTTCCTCAGAAGGTCCATTGACACTCTAGCTGTATGACTCGCTGCTCCATCTTGTTGGAAATAAATGTATTGATTCACAGGAAATCGTTGAAGTTCTGGAATGGGGAATGTTTCCAGCATTTAAACATAGCGAGCTGATGTTACTGTACTGCACGGCTATCATCATCCTCAAAAAAATACGGGGAAATTATTCCATTTATTGAAGCACACCAGACAGTCACTTTGGTCATTCGTAATGTTCTTGAGGATTGACAGCAGCCCAATAGCGAAAATTTTGTTTATTAACATATCCACTTAAATGAAAATGAGCCTCATTGCTCATCCATAAGTTATGGGGGAGCAGCGGGTCCACATACTGAACTTTTTCTAAATATGCTGTAACAGCAAAACCTCTTTGTTCACCAATTCAATGCTGCATGGCTACTAAATTCCAATTGTGTAGAATGGTTAGGTCACCCCCTAATTTCCCCACTACTAACCCCCTCCACTATACCAGCTTTCTTAATCGTGCGGTTTGATTGCCCCACTCTGTATGAGTGGGAAGGAAATGAATGATAAATCTTCACCTTTATGATTACTTATATTTTGTACAACCACCACCAAAACGGGTAAAGAGGTTACTCTGTACTGGTGTTGATTTAATGAATTTATTTTATTTCAAACAAATTGAAAAGAAGGTTATACACAGAAATAGTTGCATGAATCATTTCAAATGATCCTAGAGAGTTACTTTCCTAGAAACATTAAATTATCTTAAGATATATTTCTCGTGTATTCTTTAAATGGGAAGAATAAATGATTTAATTGTTTTCTGAAATGGAATCAAATAGTCTTAACTCCGCTTAATAAATAATTTTTCATTTCATTTTTTCTAGCAAAGATAAAAATTGCACATTTTCTTGAAATTCAGCGAGGCGCTTACCTCCTCATATCTGAATGACCATTATCGTCATCGTCATCATCGGGTCCCTCGTCCCTTGTCAGCTCCTTCTTGATGACGACGATAGGCGGTGGCTTGGGCTCCAGCTGTCTCGGCTGCGCAGCCATAAGCTGCTGCATGTGACTGCCGCCTGCAGCCGAACCTCGCGGCTGCCGGGTGATCAGCACCAGTCGCCTTCAAACATCATAATTCATAAATTAATATCTTCGATGTTTTACATGACAAAATAATTAATTAATATAATGTGATACAAAAACTGACACTCTATTATTTATATTTGACAATTTGATTGTTGTGGTTGCAAGCTATTTTGAGGTGGAGTTTGTAGAGTTGTTGATTAAGTTTATCTTTTCTATTGTATAGCTGTGAAGATGAGTCTCCATCACTCGAAAACGTTTGGCCTGAAGTGAGTAAAACTATCAAGTTAATGTATAGCTGTGTTACGTTTCTTTCATGTCTATTATTTGTACTTTTTCTGTGTAATTTCATTGTAATAGAAATACTGGGTCACTTTTGATATTAGATTGTTAAATAACTTTAGCATTAATAAATTCAGAAAAAGTTGGTGGAAAAGGAAGAGTAGGAGGAAGATAAGAAGGAGAAGGAGGAGGAGGAGGAGGAGGAGAAGGAGGAGAAGGAGAAGGTGGAGGAGGAGAAAACGGAGGAGGAGGAGAAAACGGAGGAGGTGGAGAAGAAGAAGGAGGTGGAAAAGGAGGAGGTGAAGGAGAAAAAGACGATAAAGAAGAAATAACATGGGGAAAACAAGAA
Organism: Conomelus anceps; assembly: GCA_948455865.1. Lineage (NCBI taxonomy): Eukaryota > Metazoa > Arthropoda > Insecta > Hemiptera > Delphacidae > Conomelus > Conomelus anceps. Next base: position 12,782,622 of record OX418216.1, read on the forward strand.
GAATGGTAAATTTAATAAATTAATACGACAAATAAAAATAAGAAAAAAATGTTCTAGCTACTCGTCTTTCAATAATAAGAAACAATAACAGTTAATGAGCAAAACTTTGCTATTGATGATCCTGATTCTAGCTAACCATTCTATCCACACAACTGTTCTGAATGCAAGATGCTATATAGCAGACAGATGTATAAAGTTTCCAGGTTAGCATGAAATTTACCGTTAAACTAGTTTGCTCAAACTCTTCAATTAAAATTAATTTTACATTTCATGTTTAATAGAAAGCGGTGCAAATCGATACAAATTTCATATTTTAAATTTTCCAAATAATTTCTTGTTTCCTTCTATCAAAAACATTATGATGTAAAATATAATTAGTTCATATGCTGATCATTTTCCCAAGGATAAATTTGTAATTATTCATTACAAAGGACATCAAGAGCATTAAAAATGTCATTTCTTCAAACACTGACATGAACCAGATCTCAAAGCAATCAAAAATCAAATTTATGATTGAATCCATATTTTTCCGAAATCAACATTAGACAAAAATGTTGCAAAGTGTATCAATGTTTCCCAGACGGGGCAAATTGTTACTAGCTGGGGGCAGGTTGAGATGAATTTATTTTAACAATAATCAAATCTGCATTGAGGTAGCAAATAGTTATTCTTTTTAAAAATAAATGTATTTTTCCAAAGACGAGTACAAAATTAAACTATAAAAAAACTATTTCCTACCTTGGAATTGACATGATGATGACGACATCGTCGAGACTCATGCGTGTGACATCGACCAAGTTGACGGCGAGGATTTCATCTCCCACTTTGAGGCAGCCCGAGTTGTAGACTGCCGACTCCAGTGCTATACGCGAGATGAACACCCCATCCGAACGGTCGATGCCGTTGCCCTAAAATACACAACAAATAATATTGAATACACAAAAAATTGATACAACGCAAAAACACACACACACAACAAAACAAATACATGGGGTTTTGGTCACAATTGTTTTCCAAGTTTCTTTTATTGGATATTATCAAGGTATTACGGTATTCCTACGGTAGGAGGGAGAAGGAAAAATAAAGTTCAGAATAGAGTTGCTCTTAATCCAATTGCTGATGTCATTTTTCATTTTTTGTTTATTTACTATTGTTGAGGTATTGATAGGGAATTTTCTTTATGATTTTAGTACTTAGCCTATGTACTAAATTTAAATGATTGAAGCTGCTTTCACTTTATGTTTTCCTTCTGGGTTTATCACATAATTGACGAAAGTTTCCCTGTATATAAGTCATTAAGTCAAGAGAAAACACTACAAATATAAATTTTTTTAAATAATTCTTATTCACCGTGCAATCTGTTTGTTCTATCTTGAAATTCACGTATCTAAATGCAAGTTATCAAAACTTTCCTTAACCACTTATACGTGAAAGAGAGTCTCATAATGCTTGCAATAGTTCAAAAGCTCAGAAGCCTTTCTTGAACAAAATTTCACTTAATCAGCTCTGAAGCTTTTCTTTACTTGCATGCATTGCATAACGTGCGGGTATCGGTTGCTCTAAGATCTAATCTAATTTCTTATATACGTTTGGGATGGGTCAAGAAACTAGAAAAATCCAATTTAGATATTTCAGACCTACTCAGGCAGTAGTCTATCTACTTCAATTAGGTTCAGCAGTGTTTTATTCTCATTGTTCTTACAGAAGAATTACAGAAGTGGAATCCCGATTTATACTTCAAATAATAAAACAGAATTTATTAATTTCGAATCCCTCAAAGTGCTATTGAGTGTATTTTTGTCAGTTTGATAAATTGTCAGTTACTTCAAACCAACATGTCAAATAATAATACATTGAATGATTACCATAATTCAAAAAAAGCATAAAAATAAGAAGGCAAAATAAAAGGTTCAAGCCTGAGTTCAAAGTGATGAGTTGACAACATCAAAATGTTATGAAAAATCTATTAAAAGTATTAACTTGAAACTCTAATATAGTTTGTTCATTATAAACTTATTGGCTAGTCAGTATCCATTGTAAGCATACAGCTGATGCCAATCCCACTGAATACACATGCCTTTGGACATTTTATTACACATGATGTGTTGAAACTAAACCCAATTTGGCAACGACTCTTTTTGCTCAGAGCTCAACTTATGCTATAAGTCAATCTATTTTTTATCTTAATTATTTTTATATTCGACATCCAATGTCCAAAATGAATAGGGTGCTCAATCACTTGGGTTGTGAGGAAGCTATATAAAGTTTCAAGAATCTAGAATCTTCCTTTCAAGAGTTTTTCTAGACTGACGGAATTGCGGACAACAATTTCAACAAGGAATTCCAAAAAGGCTCTGTCGGGTCCTCAATAATACTTGTAAAATCAGTAAAATCATGTAATATGTCAATTATTACTACAAAAATATTGATAAAATTTAAAAAAATTAAATATTGATATTTAGTAAAATCAAAATTAATATCCTTCTACTGAAAAAGACTCGTGAATTATTGTGAAATTTTTAGTGAAACATTCCTGACCAAAGATTTCGATTCTAATTTGAAATTTTGTGAAAAGCAGTTCTGGGCAATACCCTGTTGTATTCAAGTGACCGATTGGCCAGCAAAAAAGACTTTTCTCTGCTGTGAAATCACTTCCCGGTGGTTCGGAACCCACCTAAAACTGTAGGTCCAACTCATCAATCATCATCATCATCATCATCATCCAATTCATTACCCACGCACAGATCTCAGACCTATGTGGGCTTCATCCTACGAAAAAAAGTGGGAAAAATAAGTTGATTGTATGTTAGTTAAATAAATAAATAAATTCAATCTCGATGATGAATTTAAAAAATCTTTATACAAATATAGTAAATGAAGTAAATTCGTATGGCTTTTCGTGGTGGGGAGACCCTTACGGGTAGTTCCACCTCGCCGTTTCTTTTAACGACTGCTTTTTGTTATATGCAACCGGGACCGACGGCTTAACGTGTCCTCCGAAACACGGGAGTGGCTCGAGAAAAATATCTTGTACTCAACTGGGATCGAACCCAGGACCTTTGGCTTATCAGACCAGCGATAAGCCAACTCGGCTACGCCGACTCCAAATGAACAAACCTCTAACAAACCAAATTATACAAATGAACAAACCTCACGAATGTAGAGGCCCAAAGTCTGTCCGGGCCTCTTGACAATTTCGACCAGTTTGACGGCATGCCGCGTGTCCTCAAGCGACATAAATCGCTTGTGCAGTTGTTGTCCACCGCCGGCCACTTTCTGCAGCTGCGACGCATCCAAAAGTCGCACGACCATTTCGCCGCGTCGCTCCACCGCCTCCAAGGCGGCCGCCGTCGTCGCATCGTGGTCGTTCTCAACTGTTTCTATCTGACGGAAGATCTCCGTTGAGATGCCGCTAACCTGAACGACAGAATGAAAACATGGTTATTTTAATAATAATGGAGAAATTATATTTTCAATTCAAATAAAAAACATGTCATGATACAGGGGTGCCCATCCCCCTCCCAAGTCTCATGACGTACCCCCCCCCCTAAATTCAGCACCAGCCCCCCATAAATTAGGCACCCCCAGAAAACATTCGGAAAAAAGTACTCCGTATTCATTCTAAAACTAAAAGAAAATTTATATAGGTATTGAAAAAATTCAAACCCAGTCGATAATAAACAAAATGTATGTATATTTCTTGAGATTCTTTCAGGGCCTAATTTCTAAATTGAGAAATACCGGAGCTGTGACTTACCGGGGGTTCGGTGGTCCTCCCTCGGAAAATGTTTCAAATTACACTTGAATTGGTGCATTTTGAACGCATTTGAGCATGGTTAGTAATGCACATATAATAAGATGCACAAGCTAGTTTAAATCTGGTTTAAAATAAATGATTTTATTATTGATTTAGATAGCCGGAGCCCCGCTCCGGTGTGCTCCAGCTGAAATTAAGCCCTGGATTCTTTACATAGGAAACATTTTTTTCTAAAGGTAAAAAAGAAATAGCTCAATAACTTCCTGCACAAATCCTAAACATAACTATTTTAGCTAATTCATATTCAATAGTATAATAATAATTATAAATCAATTGTCATTAATTGACATTCTATCTGGTGACTTCATAATATATTGTTTAATGTCGTCACGTTAAAGACGGTTTCAATCAGCTTTACCCCCCCAAACTTTTTTTAGAACACCTCCCCCAAGAATTTCAATGACACAGTCTGCATCATAGCCCCCCTGTGGGCACCCCTGATCATTATATATATATATTTAAAAAATTATTAATCAGAAAATATTATATTTTAGTCAATAATTATATTGTAGCTTACAATATAAGACTGATATGTTTTTTATCAATTATTATTTTATAAAATATGGGTGCTCAAAGTTGAAGTTTTTAGGTTTTTGGACCCTATTGATCTCCACTATGAGTTATTTTCAACTTTGGTAATTGTTCAATAACAAGTCAGGGAATAGAATGGCATATTTCAATATTGAAAAGTTAGTTCATTTGTAATAAGTTCTCAAGAAAATTGAAGTTTCAAATATTCATTTAGAAAAAGTGATTGCTTGATTGAAGTTAAAAATATGCTATTGTATTTCCCAAGGTGTGTTTTAGCTATAAAAAATTACCAAGGACAAAATAACTTGTAATGAGATCAATCGTTCCCAAAAATCGATAAATTTTGACTTTGAGAATCCACAGTTCACAACGTAAAAAACTTTCATAAAGAAATTTTTTATGGCAATAAATACGTTCTGAATACTTCAATAACATCCAATACAAGAAACTTCGAAAAGACCTATGAACAAAATCCCTAAGCCTTAAATAAACAGTGGAATAAAGTAGAGTTATAGAAGAGGAAAGATAATAAAACATGAGAGAGTATGTGTCTTGTGTGTGAGAGAGAGTGAGTGAGTGAGAAAGAGAGAAATTAATTACGAAACTGGACGAGTTCCAAGAAGTGAAGAGGAATTACTGATAGAAGTGGCACCCCTAGTAGACTTTAGCCAAGTAATGACACTAGATTTTCTAGTCACGTAGCAAGTAGATGGCAGATTCCAGTAACTATGCCCCACTACACTTTTACTGTATTTTAAATTGTATGTATCTTATCACTTCAAGAGGAAATGGAGGCCATTTAAACACAAATTATATACGAGTATAAGATAATAGCTGCTTTTCCTTCCTTTGATATGCAACTGTGAAATTAATAGAGGAAAAGAGTTCATTTTTTAAAATATAATACAATACTGATAACATCAATCAGACGAATAAGTTAATTTTTTTGTCAAATTGACCGTCATATAAACTCTCATTACATGAACCCATGGATTCTCATCAGAGAAAAACTAACAGAGAGATTGCGCAAATCTACTCTAAAAGTCATTTAACGCAAAAAATACGATAATCAGTTCAGTCACACCTGCTCTGCTAGGGAAACTATAGCCGATCTGCTTACCATATTAAATTTGAGCGAAATGGATTATGTTTTGTCACGAATCAGGTATTATGAATAATTGGACGAAATTGTCACAGAATTGAGATTGATAATGGTATAACAACCGAAACTAGTTTCTCAATATTTTTTAATAAATGTGGTTGTGACAATTTCGTCTAATTATTCATTATGGATACCTTCCACAATATCACCTTCTCCACAACAAAGAGAATCAGGTATTAATTTAAAACATTCTCTTTGCAATAATGAAGTGGCTGGAAGGCCAAAATATACAAGACATAGGCTATGTAAATAATCATATATAATCCAGTTATAATTGAGTTAAAAACACAAAGCCACCAAGTGGATGTATGTTAGATTATGATTTCAATATAACATAACTAAACGTTCAGCTACTACATGTAGCGTTTCAAAATGTAAGTGAAATACATTTTTTGCAATGATTTTTGTAACTCCGGAGACCATTTTGAAACGTCGTGTATAATGGCCGATATGGCAAACAAAAAGAAGCGATGAAGGAGAAGAGAGAAGATAAGAAAATGAGTTTGTCCAGTCTCAGTATTAGGTCCTTCATGGTTGTTTATAGTCCTTTATTTTGTTACCTAAAAAATTTGTTACCTTTCGGAAGTCGCCCTGTACAACCATGGGTGGAGGCTCCTTGGGTCTAATATTTGATCCATTGTTGCCTGGATTTGCCTGCCGGCGCGGGCTAGTAGCTAGGTCCCGACCCTCCTGCAAGCACACAAAAAACAACAGTTTTAAAACTATAAAAAAAATATTTATTTTTTATCTTTTCATAAAATTCTTCTCATACCACCTAAGCAACACAAGCAGACAACTATTTTTCAGACTATTGCCCATAAGAGGAACTATTTCTTCATATTTATGTTGTGTTTTGTGAAAATAATAAATAAATTTCAAAACTGTAATAACTATTAAATGATTGAACGATTCCCTTAAACGAATGTGACTATTTTGTTACATACTAAGCGGGTATAGTATAAATTAATGACAACGTAAAGCTCAGCCTATGAGAGGCTCCCAGTCTATAAAATAGTATTTGCTTAGCAAAATACTACTCAATATGTCTATAGGAAAACTTCCTCTACTCATGAATTATTCAAGAATTCTCTTCAAATATATAAGAATTATTCCAAGGGTACCGGAGTCCGGAGTCCGAAGGTACCTGAGTTCAGAGAGTCTAAAGGGGTCTCCCGACATAACGTACCAGCAACAAAAGGTACCACTTCATTTCTCGCGACAAAACGTACAACTTGGGTCGGTATTTACCCTGGAAAGGTCTGACACTAACTTCCATGCGGCAAAACGTAGGAAGAGATAGGTTTTCCCTGTAAATATTTTATATACTCAATTTTTATTGCTTTATGCTATGCTAATATTTTTTTATTTGCGGATATTAGCATCCCTGAAGGAAGTTTCTCAAACAAACTAAAACAATAAAATGTATAAATAATCAATGAGATTCATGAAAACAGCAGTCTCAAGGGAAGAACCCACTGGGAACGCAAAGAACGGGTATAGAGCTAGCCAAATAAATTCCAGACCTCATTGTTAATTTCTCTATTTGTAACTACATTATTTGCAGGTTGTTGTGTTTCACATTTCAATATATCTATATTTGTAAGCTATTGTGCACATATATACTTGCATGAAGTTATATATATACAGATATGCATGCAATATGATGGGGCGCAGTTATGTATATGTGCTGTAATATACACAGATATATAAGCACTGTGTGGAACTATACGTATGAAGTTATATTAGTGAAGGGTCACAATGCAAGTAGTCCATAAGGACGTGTAAACCTTTCAACAGAGTCCCAAACCGTATGACACAGTGTCGCCATTGTGGTCAGGGAAGAACTTCCCGCTCAAATTTCCCGCTCAAAATTCAAAATTTCCCGCTTCAACGTCACAGCCCGGGCTAAGCGACACTGTTGCCAACTTAAGCGAAACAAATTATAGATTTTCGCGCGAATAAACTTGACATCACTGTCTGGGGGAAGTTGTAGTGTAAGAGGGTGACAAACCCCGACAAAAATTATTGCATTACACCCTTTTCTTCACGATGTGGATTTATTTTGGGACCTATTGTGGGGAGTGGTCGAGAAGGGCAGGAGGGATGAGAGAGTTCAATGACACGCCTACTACAAGAGTAGTACTTCATCCCATTCATGACCGGTGCCTGCGGGGACCCCCTCCCAGCTGCCCCCTGACACCCTTTGGGGGGGGGGCTAACAATCTAAATTTAGCTAACTATTCCACGGACACTTGCCGTCTGAATAATTTGTAGGCGGATGTTACATTGTGATGCCACATCCCATCTCAGGTACTTCGAAAGCCTGTTACAAGGCTCATTACAGGGTACAAACTACTGTTGAACTCCTGCTTAACGAAATCGATTATCCGGGCATTAAATTCGTTCTAGAGAGGTACTTGTAAATGAGAGGTCGTCTTGCCAACATTGCAATGTCAAAGGATACCATAACAATTATTTGTTTAATTAATTGTAGTAAAAATTTGTACAATTTTTTTCAGTTGCCCAAGTCAGGTTAAGTAAAGCCAATGATATAGTAAACAGTTTCATGGGTTAAAGTAGAGACCAGAGCTGCAACAATATTGTTGTAGCTACTTCTATTTTTAAAGAAGTCGTTCTAAAGCTTTGTTTAGAAGAAGTTGCAGAGGAAATCGTTATCTTACATGGAGTTTTAATTTAATGTTATGCAATGTAAGGCACAATTATTTTTCCTGATTGTAGATTACATCTAAAATGTTGAAACTGAAACAGGAGATTATCTTGACATAGTCTAGATTCACATACTTAATATTGAAGGCGGAATCTATAGTCTCCTGTTTAACTCAACGTGAGTTGAGATGCAATTATCTCTGAAGCTTTGGTGCAATTGAAAGCTGTTTTATCATAGACCAACTATCATGATGGTTGGTCTATGATTTATGTAATATTTTGTCAACCTTATTCGTGAAATAGGCTAACCCTTTCGAAAAAGTCTGATTTTCAATTAAAACACAAATATACATGAATCTAATAATCAAAAATTAATCAAAGATTAATTTAATAATCAAAGATTAATCTAACAATCAAAGATTAATCTAATAATCAGAATTTAATAAAAATTTATTAATAGAGATTTATCCTAATCTTTTGACATCATTGAAAAATCAATCAATCTTTCCAATAAGAAAGAGAATAGCCATCTCACATTTTAGAATGGTTTAAAAACGAATAAGAAAATTAAGTAGGCTAGCCTTCCCCTGAAATCTTACACAGAGCACGATTATTGTTATTTTCTATAATATAAATAAATTAATGTGAATTTTTGGGACTCAACCTCGCTTGAATTTGCACTATTTCTGAACTTCTGCACTACACTATTACACAGTTTTCTTGCTTCTGAAGAGACTCTTTCAAAAGTCTGTGCTGAGTAAAACCATGTAAATTACGTTTGTGCTCTACTTCAATTTGCGCTATTCTTGAGAACGTGTGCACTATACCACTAAAATATAGTACACCGTTTTCTCTGCTTCTGAAGAGAGTCTGCCGACAGTCTGTTCTCCGAGGGTCACCCTCCCTAACTGTCACACGACACTAAGCATACAACCACTTAGAACGTCATTCGAAAGGTGTGACGTCATCAATCAATTGGCTTGTGACGTCACACTGGAAACCACAGCCAGTAGTTTGTAGTGGCTGACTTCCCTTCGCAACCAACATTGGCCGTGATTTTATTATTAACTCGCCTTTACTCTTATCTGTATACTAACATCAGGTTACCGATTTGATTGAATTTGGGTTTCTAGAACGTGACAAATAGATTTACAAATTCAATTTGATACTTTTGATAATTTCATTTTTATACTTTTCTTATCCATTTTCCCCTCCTTCTCTTCATTAATTTGTCGTCTTCTTCTCCTCTTCCTTCTTCTTCTTCTTTTTTCTCTTCTTCTTCTTTCCCTTTTTCTTCTTTTTTCCATTTCCCTCCTAATTATTTTTCATCTCGTTCAATTAAACTTAATTCAATTGTATATTTTTTCTCATCTCTTTTCTTCTTTCTCTCTTCTACTTCTTTTTTACTTCTATTCCTTCTCTTTCTTCTCTATTAGCCGTGATTTTATTATTATTTATTTTTATTATTATAACATAGACTGTTATTATTCCATTATTTCAGTTGCATACATCAGAATATTTGACACCCATTATCATTATTGATAAATTGTTAGATATTGTCCTGTAACTGATATTAGACATTTATAATTAATTTATTTTGGAAGTATTAATTATTCTTTAAAATTAATTGTATGTTTTGATTGACTAAATCTGTATATATTTGCGTTATTCTCGAGTTTCTCTTATCTGCGAAGTGTTCTATTGTTTAAAAAAGTTCTACTCTCATTTTTACATTTTGTCAGCTTTATTTTATCAAATAGTAAACAATACTAAAAGCACAAGAAGACTTTTCCGATTTTTTCATTCATTCGGGCACATTCATTAGTCATAGACTAGTCGTTAGTGAACTCAATACGTTTCTGCCCCCCCCCCCCCAAATTAATGACTTTTGAGAATGGATTAGAATCTGTGTTTTTTCTCACTAATGATATGAAATGCTTTCTCATCCCGCCTATATTTGACGCTGATTCCCCCCCCCCCTCCAAAAAAAAACAGAAAACGCTTTCAATTTCATGCCAACGGTTTCATTGATTGTCAGCTATATTTTCATTAACTCACTTAACTTCTGCTGTCAATACTAATTAAGTGCTGCATGGTTCTTGGATATTGATTAAATCAGTTATTGGATGTTTGCTTTCATTGCAGAAATAAACTCAACTCAATGAGAGAGCTCTTCATTCCACTAATGAGTGGATTACGAGGGCAAGGCTCTGATTTCAACTCCAATACTGTCAGAAAGATCGAAATCCCCTATTTTTCAATCAACGTGGAGGTACTATTTCAAAATGGGGTCTGTTGCATAGAGGTTCTACTCCCCGATTAATAGAACGACTAAGATTCTATAATGTACATTGTAGCAATCTGGATATTTTTCATAAGAGTCGGTACAGTTTCAGACGCAATTATTTAAAAGTTTTGTTTAATATCTACTTAAGATCTATGTAATATCAAGATCATTATCATCATCATCATCATCATCATCATCATCACTATCATCATCATCATCATCATCATTATCATCATTAATCCATCAATTCTACCAGCTATTAATTCGCTTTCAGTGCTTCAAGTTATCAATTCTATTGAATTAATGGTATATTTTTAGTCCTTATTGTTTCTACTCCTACATTTTCGTACTATTATTATTCTATGTTTCCTCCAAGTATTTTAATTCTATTATTCATTTTTTTTTATTACATCAATTCATGGCATCTATGTTGGATCCTATGATGCTCCTGTATGCGGACATAACTTCGAAATGAAAAATTTGCATAAAGTATTATTTCTGCAGATATATATATTTTTTTTTTGTAACATTTTATTTCTTGTACATGATAGTTAAGTTGATCTAAGTTTTTTTATGTAACTTCTTGGTTTCTCTCCTAATAATTGATTGTTTTATAATTATTATTATTTTCTATCATGTATAATTTTTTTCCTGTGTATTTTTTGTTTTTTTGCTTGTTTGTATTTGCGTAAATAAAGATTATTATTATTATTATTATTATTATTATAATTCATTTATCACCATGATATAGTAATAAGAGTCATAAAAATAAACAAAATACATTGGCAACAAATTTAATACTCTTATACTAGGGCAGCAAAAAGCTCCCTGATCGCATGCAAGAGTTGATGAGGTAATAAATTTAGTTTAATAGATCTTAATTTAGAGACAGAATCACAAACACAGAATCACGGAACCCACCTAAAACTGTAGGTCCAACTCATCAATCAACATCATCCAATTCATTACCCACGCACAGGTCTCAGACCTATGTGGGCTTCATCCTCCGAAAAAAAAATTACATCAAGCTGAAACAATTTTGAAAAAAAATTTAATAAAGAGACTACAAACGAAAGAATAGTATAGCTACTCAAATTGAATAGTAACTAACTAAAATAAAATAGTAACCAACTAAACTAAAACAGCAGCCAACTAAAATTGTTTATTGAAACTGTAGAGAATACATATATAGTATTATTACAGTTGGGTTTGAATAGACAAAAAAAATATATATATATCATACTTGCATATTGTTGAGATTACATAGCAAAAGTTCTCAAACATAAAAAATAAACAACAGAATGTTCCCCTCAAAGATCAATCACAAACACTTCTATGGAACAATACAGTCTACTATTCAAAAAGAACGAATGATCTCAATCTTAGGGCATTCACCAAGAAAGAGAAAACACCAGAGAGTTCCACCTGAGTTCTCAAGTTGAGAATATCTTCCAAGTTACCAAAACGACACTTGGCAATGTATTTTAGCCTGAACGGCTCATATAAAGTATAAGCTATATTACATGTTTAAGCTATATATATATATATACAAAGTATACAAAGTATACAAGGTATAAGCTATATTACATGTATAAGCTGCATGTAAAAAATATATGTTGTAGGCAGCCAACTAAAATAGTAGAAGGAAACCACCAAATTCCTAACGCAGAACAGAAAATAGCTCCTCTATCTCATTAGGGAGAAAATCTAAAAGCCATGACATTAAACCTCACCATCATCAACAACAACATCATTATCATCTCACCATCATGCTATTATTATTATTATTATTCTACAATAATTTTACAATTAGTATTAATCTTACTATTGTTACTGTTTTGTTACATTACTGTAATGTTTAAAAGGCAGGATTGGGGTTACACCTGTTGCTTTCAAGAATGTAAACTTGATAAATTAATAAGTTTACAATACTCAATAACAATTCACACGTAAAAAAGACAAAAATATCCAACAGCAGCTACAATTACAAGTACTGGAAATATTACTTTGTAAACTTTTACGAAACATGCTCCTCGGCAAGTAGCTATACAGCTAGTAGCCAATTTATTAACCAGTGTACAATTCGTTCAAGTATTCAGGGACCTATTATGCATGACAATTACAAATGTAAATAATTTTCAATGTAAACTTCAAAGTTTTGCAGTGAGTACAAGTGATATTCTTATCATTTTGCACTTTGTTATGAACTAGGCTACTATTTGATTTTCGTAAACTATTTTTGTAAACTTATAAATTTTGAAAATTATGTCTAATAGACTATTGCTGTTTTGGTGGTCTGCAGGGAATGCTAGATACCAATGAATGGAACTTATTATGCTTTTTTTATAGTTTCTGCCCTTTTTTTAAACAAACACTGAGGAGCACGTCTACAGTAGCCGGTCACGAGATTAGCTCATGGTTTATGAATTATTAAATTATTATGAATATGAAATTGTAGAATCATGCAAATTCAGTAGAGAAGTCTCTGTAATATTCAAATATGTGAAAAAAGAGTTGAATCGATCTGATTCAGTGACTGAGAGCTAAAACGTCAAGTAAAATAAATCCAAATTTCATTTACACGTAAATTATAAATTGTTTTCCTCCATTATTACATTAGATATAGCGTCATACGTTGCAATTTCATAGGGAATTAAGAGTCATATCCCAGAAAAATTTGTCATCGAAAACGAGTTATTTGTTCTAGAACTTGCATCATTCTCAACCTCAATCAAACTAAAACAATTACACACACTCCAAACTATATAAACTAAAATTACACAACGTACATTAAATTACACAGTCATACAAACTCAATCAGCATTTCCAACAGTTAAATTTAAATCATGAAAGGGGTGATTCTATTGGCTAACGTAATGGAGGCCGGTCACTCCAATTGTGGGAGGAGATGACCTACGAAAGTTTTTCATTACTGGTAAGATAGGTTCTTCATTTGAAGAATGGAGTTCTTGTTTCAAAATTACCACCTGTAGGTCTACCCACAAGAATTTTCTGCTGTTATCAATTTGCTTATATACTTCAATAATGTATAATCATAGAATAATAAATCATATGTTTTCAAAAAACTTTTTTATGATTTTCCAATGTCGAGATTCTCATGACAGCTTATACACGGAAAATATTTTTCATAAATAGTCTCACCTGTGATCAAGTAACCACTGATAAATAGTTCTCTTTATTGTTGAAGTCTTGTGTACCAAAACCTCTTTTGTAGAACCTATGCTTGTTTATTGTGATCTAGTGTGTTTACTGTTTTTGAGGAAGTTTTTTAAAAAGTTGTATTTTAGTGGGGTTTTATGGAACAATGCCCCAAAAACATATTCACGTTCCTGGAACAGCTTGCCGGCGCAATTACGATGTCAATAACTTCAAATTGGCATTAAATGCTGTCATAGAAAATCGTATGTCTTTCTCACATGCAGCAGAAAGGTTTGGTGTACCAAAAACGACGATTTACAGACGGTATGAACAGTGATAGGTTGGGGACACCAACTATGTTGAATTCAAATGAAGAAAATAAAGTTGTAGAAGCATTATAAAAGCAGCAGAGTTTGGATATCCATTTACCAGTGTACAATTAATTGAGACAATTCATTCAAAGTTATTTGAATCAAAAAGGTCTCATAGTTAAATTTTTCACGGACAATTTACCAGGGATAGAGTGGTATTCTGTTTAATTCGAAGCTGTTCCATATAACTCCAAACTGAGGGTTATATGGAACAGCATAATGTTTTTAAACAAACATGTGAATATCATAAATTATTGATCTTTTCTCCTATGATTTTTTTTTTTTTTTTTTGGAGGATGAAGCCCACATAGGTCTTAGACCTGTGCGTGGGTAATGAGTTGGATGATGGTGATTGATGAGTTGGACCTACAGTTTTAGGTGGGTTCCGAACCACCGGGAAGTGATTTTCAGCAGAGAACAGTGTCTTTTTGATTCTCTTTGATTCAAGCTAAATTGAGTATCTCATTTTAAAAGAACTTGTTTTGAAATATTTTCTTTACTTATTTGAAGTTTTAAGTAATGAAAATTAAAAATATTGTTCCATATATCCCCATGTGACGGTACGTCATTGACTAGCTCCTCCCATTGTTCTAATTGGTCTCAGTTCAAAACCAATAGGATGTCTCCATTTTGTTAGCTAATAGTATACCGCCTTGGCGTCTTTTAGGATATAAAATAATTCAGTTGCTGAAAATTTTATTTTCAGTTTGATTGAGATTGAGAATGGCGAAGCTGATGAAACTAACACGTTTCTTACGATAAATTTCATAAACTTCTTATTAAAAATTTGATTGTAACATATTTGAGTCATTAATTATTATAGATATTTACAACATCATCAATATAATTATACCAAATCGTTAAACTACAGTAGTTGGTGAAATAGATTACAGAACTTTATTTCTTGTTTAAATAAACAAGTTTACTCATTACAAGTGCCTACTTATTTTTAATAAATCTACATGACATTCTTCAACATAATCACTTTATTTCTGGATTAGTGTTCCCCATAACATGGCTCAAACGGCGAGATGGAACTACCTGTGAGGGTCTCCACACCAATAAAAGCCATCATGCTTATTATTTTTTTCTGGATGATTGAACTTAACATTAGTAAACTTCAGTAATTGATTTTAAGTTATATTCATTGATTCTTAGTAGTTAATTTTATTAATTCATAGTTAGTAAAATTTGGCTGTGAGCTATTTTGTCAATGTCTTTAGAAAGATACATGCATGGTCGTATGTCTGTATGATTCCAATTACAGTATTATTAAATAATTTTGTATAAAAAATGAATAAGTAAATCCACAAAAATAGTACTATTAAACTCATTTTCCCAGACAAAAGTTGGTCAACTCCGTTAATTTCTTAATAATTCGGTAAATTTCTCGCAAAAAATCTGAAAGTAATTCAATAATGAAGGGTTAATGATAAATAACATACTAGTCAAAGATAAAAAGTCAAATAAACTGCCATTTGGCTGTTTCAAGATTGAACAAATTATGTCCAAACTTCCCTGTTTTATTTAAATGTATCACTTAAATTTTAATTGTTATTGAATATCTTTACTTTCAATACTACATTAAATATCATCGCCTACAATCTACGTGATGTTAGTAACATTGTTTTTAATCATTCATTCTAGAAATATTGTAAATCTTTATAAATAACGTAATCTTATTTATTTTAATGATATCTTTGTTCCTCCTGGTTTATAGGACGTCTGGAATGCTTCATATTTCATTCTTAGATTTCTTGTTAATATGAACTTTTTATTGTAAATTTAACGACTTGCAGTCAATTTCAATTGTGAATAAATAATAATTCTGCTCACGTAGGCCAAACATTTCGAATCGCGGAGATCCATTTTCAAAGGCGTCCTTCTTGATCGTCAATGTTAGAAGAATTCTTTTTGGTTAGAAGAATTGTAGTGGTTTTTGTAGAACGTGATCAAAAAGTTTGTGTGATTTAAAATTGACTGCAAGTCATTGAATTTACAATAAAAAGTATATATATATCATTTCATCTAGCAATATCATCCAGGTAAACAAATTATTGTGAGAAAATTTTGACAATGAATCGAATTAAACCTCCATAATTGTCAAAGCATATCAGGTAAAAACATTCCCACGATTATTCAATTTTAAGGAATAAATGTGACTTAAATTCTTTACGAATGTAGTCTGTCACAGAACTGATTTGAAAAAAAGCTGAGCAGCTGGAATGTGAAATTTGTTCGACAAATCATTATTTTTCGATAACGCCTCAATAGAAATGAATTTCGATATAAAATGCGGTCTGCGAATTACATGAGAGAGAATTCAGTGGCTTTGAATCACAGCTATATCCATAAAAAATCAGTCGATAGTATTTGACAGCTATGCTAATAATAAATGAGACCTTTTTCTCTCTCAATACATAACTTTCCCTGTTCCTCTTACACGTCCGTTTTCTTGATTTTTCTCTCTATTAACCCGTCGCTGTTATCACACCCTCTCTTTTTCCAGTTTCTCTTCATCACTCTTCCTCCAATAATCACTTCTTATTTCTCTTTCCATAGCCCTTTTCATTTTTCTCTCTTCCAGTCACTCTTCATCCAACAATCATTCACTATTTCTCTTTAACCCCTTAGTCTATTTCTCATTGAAGAGCAGTCATTTATCTACTACAAACATTCTCCATCCTACCCCCCCCCCCCACCACCATAATCTGTCCCATTTGATCTTTTTCTCTCCACCATATTTATTTTCCTCTCACTCTCTCCCTTTACTCTTCTTCTTTCTCTTCATCTCTTGTTTATTCTCTTCAATTATCGGTTTAAATCTTCCTTTCTTACAAATCTTCCCATTGAGATCCTACAAATATCATTGTACATAATTTCTAACAATATTAAAAATGGCTTCATCTAAGTTTACTATGTGATGTTGATAATTCTTTTTTTTAACTACTCATAAGCAAAATTTGTAAACTTACATGAATAAAGAAAGATAATCTAATCTCCAATCTTCGTAACTGTCTCATTCTATATTTTTTCTCTTCTCTATCTATCTCTCTCTCCCTTTTCTGGTTAAGTGTCAAGAATGGACGAATCTTTGTCCAGACTTCGCCATTTCATGTAACTGCATCACATAGATTGTCATCACTAGAGCTTATATCATTAATAACATACAAACATCATTGTAAATAATTTCTAGCACTATAAGAATTATAATCTAAGTCTACTATAGTATCTATGTGATGTTGACAATTTTGTTTTAACTAATCATATTATGCGAAATTTGTAAACTGACATGAATAAAGAAATCTAATCTCTCTCTAATAATAATAATAATACTAGTAATAAGGTTAAGTGCTCGAATGGACGAATTTTTTTCCAAACTTTGCCTTTTCATGTAAATTCTCACTTGGAATTTTATTTCATTAGCTCTACCCATTAGATCAATGTTAATATTTCTAAGAAAATGTAAATAGTATTAACCAGGCTACTTTCTATGTGATGTCAAAATATTGTATGTAAGCCCACTTTTGAAAATAAATTGTAAATTTATCATGAATAAAGAAATCTAATCTAATCTCTAACTGGTAAACATTATATTTTTTCTAATTATCAATTTGTTTAAAAAAAATATATACTACATTCAATAAAAACGGTCTCTCCTTCTTCCTCATTCTCTTTCTCTTTCTTTCTCTCTCAAATGGTTTGAGTGTAAGATAAGATCTATCCTGCCCTAACTCCGCCTTTTTGTGTAAATGCATCACCTGGACATTATAATATTCATTTATTATGCAAACAGTCTTTTTAATGTCAGTAATCAAATTTGAAAAACAGTGTAATAGTTACAGTGTAAACGTATTGTCTTTGTATATATTTTTATATATCTTTTCGATTAATCTAGGTGATGTCATTCATTGTAGGGTTATAGTTATTAGACATATAAACTGTACTTTTACTCAAATAAAGCTATCTGAATCTGAATCTAGCTCTCTATCACTCTCTCACTCTCTTTACTCTCTCTCTCTCTCTCTCTCTCTCTCTCTCTCTCTCTCTCTCTCTCTTATTACGGTCAAGTGTTGATGAGAAGGATATTATTGAATATCCTCTTCCAAGAATGGACAATTATATGTTCAAACTTCGCCGTTTCCTGTAGATACATCACAATCATATTATCGTTATCAAATTGCATCTAATATTCATATCGTTAAAAATTCTTTAGTTTAGATTTGTAAAATTCATAGAACAATAATTACAGTACTTATATATTTTTAACTATCATAATCTTGAATCTAAGACTGTGCATTTTGTAATCTACATGAATAAAGTAAATAATCTAATCTAATCTAATCTGTATTTTTTCATCTCGTACTCTTATCAATTTTTTCTCATTCTTTCTTCTGCAATAGAAAATTTATGAGACTTATAAATTACTGTACTTAGTGCAGTACTACTTTCCTCTAATCCCATATCTTCCACCCTTACTTTTTCCTCATCGCTGTTACTACCTCCCTGTTTCATTTATTATCTTTCTTCCTCTAACTCTCTCAAACTCTCTTCCTCTTTCTCCCTTATTCACTCTCGCGCTCTCGCATTCAAACCCTCACTCTCAATCAAACTCTCGCTTTCGCTCTCCCTCTATCACTCACTCAAACTCACTCTCTCTCTCTCTCTCTCTCTCTCTCACTCTCTCTCTCTCATTCTATCTTCCAATATTCCGCCTCATCCTTTCTTCCCAGGAAAATTGGAAATCTCTTTTTCCTAAAAAAAACACCACCCACACTTTACTTTGCTCCGCCAACAATAATAAATAATGTTCGAAAATGCAACCTGTGGAATCCGAGGCACAGGTTCCTAATGCAGAGCAGCAGCTGGCTCTCTTTGTTCAGCATTATTCCTCTAGATGGAAGATGAATATTTGGAACGAGCAACATTTTCCAGGACATAAATAATAATCACGGCACCCATTCGTAATAATGCCAATAAAATATACGATGTGCTCTGCAATAGCTGTATTCTATTATTCTATTGTAATTTATTTAAGAATAAGAAGTAAGGATAGGATGAGGAGGAAGAGAATGACTGAGAGGAGGAGGAGGAGGAGGAAGAAGAGGAGGAGGAGGAGGAAGAAGAAGAGGATGAGGAGGAGGAGGAGGAAGAAGAGGAGGAGGAGGAAGAAGAGGAGGAGGAGGAAGAGAATGAATAAGAGGAGGAGGGGAAGAAGAGGAGGAGGAGGAAGAGAATGGCTAAGAAGAGGAGGGGAAGAAGAGGAGGAGGAGGAGGAGGAGGAGGAAGAAGAGGAGCAGGAGAAAGAAGAGGAGGAGGAGGAAGAGAATGACTAAGAGGAGGAGAAGGAAAAAGAGGAAGAGGAGGAAGAGGAGGAAGAGGAGGAGAAAGAGAATGTCTAAGAAGAGGAGGAGGAGGAAAAAGAAGAGGAGGAGGAAGAGAATGACTAGAAGGAGGAGGAGGAGGAGGAGGAAGAAGAGGAGGAAGAGGAGGAGGAGGAGGAGGAGGAGGAGGAGGAAGAGGAAGAGAATGACTAAGAGGAGGAGGAGGAAGAAGAGGAGGAGATGGAAGAAGAAGAGGAGGAAGAGGAGGGGGAGGAATAGGAGGAGGAGGAAGAAGAGGAGGAAGAGGAGGAGGAAGAGGAGGATGAGGAGGAGGAGGAGGAGGAGGAGGAGGAAGAAGAAGAGGGGGAAGAGGAGGAGGAAGATGAGGAGGGGGAGGAAGAGAATGACTAAGAGGAGGAGAAGGAAGAAGAGGAGGAGGAGGAAGAGGAGGAGAAAAAGAATGTCTAAGAAGAGGAGGAGGAGGAAAAATAAGAGGAGGAGGAAGAGAATGACTAGGAGGAGGAGGAGGAGGAAGAAGAGGAGGAAGAGGAGGGGGAGGAATAGGAGGAGGAGGAAGAAGAGGAGGAAGAGGAGGAGGAAGAGGAGGAGGAGGAGGAGGAGGAGGAGGAGGAGGAAGAGAATGACTTAGAGGAGGAGGAGGAGGAAGAAGAGGAGGAGGAGGAAGAAGAAGAGGGGAAGAGGAGGAGGAGGAAGAAGAGGAGGAAGAGGAGAAGGAAGAGGAGGAGGAGGAAGAGGAGGAGAAAGAGGAGGAGGAGGAGGAAGAGAATGACGAAGAGGAGGAGGAGGAAGAGGAGGAGAAAGAGAATGTCTAAGAAGAGGAGGAGGAGGAGGAGGAGGAGAAGTAGGAGGAGAAGAAGAAGAATGAATGGTTTTTTATTCATATAAAAAAGATATCCAACAGTCAAAATCATCCTGTATTCAGGATGACTTTAGACTACCCGGCATACATCACACACTCGGTTAAGGGGAGTCAAACATGATTTTTTTTCAAAAAAATCAATTTTCTGATCTCAGGCTGTTATGATAGTTTGAAATTCCCGCTTTCCAATGATACCTAAATCACGTCTCTATGACAACTAGAAGTATTTTTAATATTTTTTTGAAAAATCTATTACGTGTATCAAATTATTCACTTTCCGCTCGGAATATTTACAGCAGCGTTATGTTGCGCAAAATAGATTCTTCAACAATTTTTCATAGAATATTGAAATTTCAGAATAAATTTACTCTTCTATAGTTTGTCATGTTGGTATTTATCAACAGCTGACAATACTTGAAAAGGTGTGCTTTGCTTGTTTACAATTTTTTGTGACAATACTAAGCTACAGATTTCAATTAGATTCATACAATAATTTTACACAAACCGTTTTTTTAAAAACGAATATTGTCAGTCAATATCAGTGAAAATGCCTAGATGTGAAGGAAAAGTTTTCAAAAAAAGAAGAGGAGGATTCAATTACAGATCAAGTAGATCATCAGCCAATAATTCTCCAAGATTAGAAATGGTTGTTGAAGCTGGTCCATCACATTCATCTTCTCACAAAAAACTCAGTGATAAGTTAGTAGGATATGAGAACTTCAGTGATTTCAAATACTGCATTGTTGATTTGAAACAGTTTTGTGACAAACTTCAAGAAATAGGTGTATGTCGTGCTTGTAAACATAACCTTAGTATTTCCTCAGAAACAATTTCAGGCTTAGCTTGCAAAATAAACATATTTTGCTCATCTTGTTCCAGTGAAGTTGACATGATAAACAGTGCTAAAACAGTGATTCAAGATGAAAATAATTCAGAAAAAACGATATATGATATAAATGCTAGATTGGTTTATGGACTCAGGTCAATTGGGAGAGGTCAAACATCAGCAAAGACTCTTTGTGGAATCATGAACCTCCCTTCTCCACCAGGTCGATACCACAAATATGAATTGTATTTAGGATCTGTCATGGAAAGTGTTTGTAAGAAGTCCATGAAAGATGCTGTTGAAGAAGCTGTTGAGAGGACTGGTAGTAGAGATCTATGTGTTGCTGTAGATGGTTCTTGGCAGAAAAGGGGTCACACCTCTTTGAATGGAATAGTGTCCATGACGTCTGTTGAGACTGGTAAAGCTATTGATATTTCTGTTCTGTCAAAGTATTGTTCATGTCCACAAAAAAACACTAATATTCATTTGGACTCATGTAAAGCAAATTATATTGGAACTTCTGGAGGCATGGAAGTTGCTGGGGCATTAGAAATGTTCCAGAGGTCTCAAAATCTCTACAATGTAAGATATATTGACTATCTTGGGGATGGAGACTCCAAGGCATTCCAGGCTGTTTGTAATGCTCAGCCTTATGGTCCCAATATTGAAATAAAAAAGCTTGAATGCATTGGGCATGTGGAGAAGAGAATGGGCACAAGGTTGAGGAATCTGAAGGCTCAACGAAGGAAGCTTTCTGATGGAAAGCCACTTGGTGGGAAGAATAGACTCACTGATACTGCTATTCAGAAACTACAAATCTATTATGGCTTGGCCATCAAAAGAAATGTTGAGAGTGTGAGTGCAATGCATCAAGCGGTGTGGGCACTTTATTTCCATGTGTCATCAAATAATGATGAACCGAAGCATCAACTGTGCCCTGATACAGATGATACATGGTGTAAATACAGGGTGGCCCAGAAGCAAGGAGATGTTTATGACCACAATTCACATTTTCATCTACCCACAATTGTGATGAATGAGATGAAACCTATATTCAGGGACCTATCTCAGAGGAATCTTTTGGAAAAATGCATTCGAGGAAAGACCCAAAATCCAAATGAGAGCCTCAACAATGTGATATGGACTGTTTTGCCAAAAAGGGTTTTTGTGGGTCTTGAAAATTTGTATTTTGGTGTATATGAGGCTATCACAAAATTCAATGATGGTAACAAAGGAAAAATACAGCTGTTTGAGGAGATGAAATTTATTCCTGGACATCATATGACAACAGCCTTGCGAAAACTTGATGAAGAAAGGATTCGAAAAAGCGATAACAAGTTCAACGACCTTGAGAAGAGGATAAGACAGAAAAGGAATTTATCAAGGAGAAGGCTAGAAGACCAGTATGAAGAGGCAGAGGATCCTGAAGCTCCAAGTTACAGTGCTGGGAGTTATTGAATGTGAGTTAATAAAGACCTTTTTCATTTGAGAATACTTTACGATGCATTTCTTTCATTTTCCGAAAATTTAAAAACTTAAACTTCAATGTACTTTTTCTCAGCTCCTATTTGAGATAAACACATGAATTTTTTTTTAAATTGTTCTGCTCTGCTGGTATAACAAACTGAATGTGCAGTTTTGAAATACATGCATGCAGAATAAAATAAATAATATATTTAAGAAAAAAAATGTATAAAAAAAAGATTGTTTGGAAAAATATTTTTGAAAATTACAAATTTGATTACATCAAAATTTCACACATTCAAATTATAAAGAAAAAGTTGATCTTTCAAACAAAAAAAAAATTAAGTCTCTATGTTTGATAGTAACTGAGAAAAGGGATAAAATGTTAACATTGAGTAAGATAGGATGTTTGACTCCCCTTAAACTGTAAATTGAAAAAACTGTAATGGGGATTGCCTATACGACGCCGTCACAGAACTAATTTAGTGTACAAATTGTCATGTTCTCAATATTTTAAGTTGATTATTATTATCCCCAATGAGTGATTGATCTAAGAATAAAATTTTATCAACTCATATTTAATTTACTAAATCTTTTCAATCAACCTAAAACTAAGATCTTATTAACATCTCCATGAAATCTATGCCCAAGAAAAAAATTATTTGATTCTCTGTAATAGTATATTGAACCGGCACCATGTTTTTGGAAGCATAGTACACCTCCAATTTTATGTGGGTTCCTAACCACCAGTTGAGTGGTGATATAGTGGATAACACAATTATTATGGTTATAACTGTCAGCTGCCAGTCATCTACCCAAGCAGATACAATCAAGCTTTTCGATATGTGGAGTTTTTTATAACTGAGCCGGTGATTTGGAACCCACCTAAAAATAAACGACCAGTAAGGGGAATCATAATCTTTAGTTGAAATATTATAGATGTAAATATATTATAAATATATAAATATATTATTAGTTGTAAATATTTTACATCAAGAATATCATTTAAAACCTGACATTGTCTATCTGGCCAAGAAAAATCTCTTGAAAGGAAGATTCTCTCACTTCTGCAACTTGGTTTTAATATAGATTCCTCTTGGGCTTCAAAAATGTAATATTATCGACTCCACCATTTTTTAGCATTTCGTTATGAGTGAACTTTCAAATTAATAGCATTCAAGTAAAAATAATCAAGTTTTTCAAGTTTGAATGAGTTTCAAAATTAATAGCTTACAAGAGAAAAGAAACAAATTATTTTTATTTGAGAGAAATTTTCCAGACGACCTAAAATTTTCTTGTTACTACCCCACAAAGTTTGTTTTTGATAATGTAGCTCAGCCAAAATTTTGAACTTTAAGTTTTGAACTTTTTTATACTTGCATTTGATTGTAATTTTGCCTCAATGAATAAATAAGTGAACCAATTAATATATTAGGTTCTCATATATTAATATATTATTAATATATTTAAACCTTTTTAGACTTTGAGACTACCTCGCATTGCATTGTAATTTTGCCCTGATGAATGGATAAATAAATCAATAATTGCATTAATAATTTATTATAATGATATTAATAAATATCATTAATTTATTATTATGAATTTTTTGTATGCATTTCCGCCAATCTCTGTATTTATTTCCTTTATGTAAAGTTTTTCTCATGTCAAGTAGAAGAGTGAACTTATTGGGTCAATCTTCGCCAAGTCAGTTCAAATAAATAATACAATCTATTTAATACTATTGCACTCTCAGGTTTGTTCCTACCAGCGTGAGTCCTCTATGGTTGAAAAATTATTAAACTAAAACCAGTAGAACCACCACTTGAAAAAAAATCGGTTATTTCCTTCAGTCTCTGAGATCAAATTCAGGGAAACATTGTCTAAGAAAATTATGGAAATTTATTTTCAAAGTTGAATTATCTTCCTAGTAAAAAAGCATATAAACGACGTTTTTTAATCACACATGTCGATAATTCGTTTAATAAGTGAATGAAATTAATACGCCAAGGGTCCTAGGCTAATGGGTTTGATAGGAGTCTACTATGAAATTGTGTGTGTAAAAATATAAAAAATATATTTTCTATATTAAATTACCTTTCTTGTGAAAAAGCATCCAGACGACGTTTCTTTATCACACATGTCGATAACCAACCTACACCACTAGATAACTTCAGGGATGATAACGTTTCACCAGCTACTAACAGGTAGGTGATAACCGCTAAGCCAAAAGTGTCCCACAAAGTCCACGAACTTAAATCGTACTTAGAACTTGATTTCCAACGGGTGAACATGATTTTGGGCTGGGCTGCTCAAATTTATTGCCGAATTTGTGTTGCAAAACGAAGGGTTATAAAGGCCGACATTATTGTCTGCCATGTCTGGCTCACACGAACCTACCCCGTTCCAATAGACGGGCCACCGAGCAGTGTTGCCAAATTAGCCACGCGAAATTTCCCGTCGGTTGGAGCCGAAATTTCCCACTGCTATCAACAGTCACTGGGAACAGGTGCTACGATGTCGGGTGTGATGGGAGCGGTTACTGTGTGATGTGTAAAGTGTCGATTACATCGAGCGAGTTTACTAGCTACTCGCCGGCTAGTTCACAGTCCGATTGTAAACTCATTCAGTGTAATCGCGTTCACTAGGTAACTATCTACGAAAAAGGCCTATGAGAGCCTTTACTTGCTACACGCTATGATCTTAAAAAAACCTTCTTCTTTTCATGGAAGTTCGTGACACATCATCCTTCTTTATGATTTGACCTATAGTTTTTATTAGTTTAAAGAACTATCTAATGATTAATATAGTAGTTTATACAACGATTATATCATGACTGTATTTAAGCCACAAATTCAAATTCATTTATTCGCACAGTTGATACGATACATCATCAGATGTAAAAGAATACATTACTAAAAAAATTAAAAAAGAATCATATAAAAAAAATTAAAAAAGAATCATATAAAAAACTATACAATTTAACTGTTACACAAATCTAAATTATAGAAAACTTATTCACATCTTCCGTCAAATGGACAATTTCAAGTACCCCGCGGAAAACTAGTCCTTTTTGAGGCACCGTCATCTTTTTAAACTTATAAAAAAAAAACGATAATGAAACATTTAGCCGAACTGGCTAAATATATGCACATTATAAATCGGTATAAAATTTCAAATTTAAAGGCTGCAGGTACAGCAAAACCTACTTCACTTCATTTAGAGGATAATGAGAATGCAAATAATACAGTAATGTAAATAAGACATCCTACTTCAGATAAAGAACAAAATCTTCCTAACGGTACAATTGAAAGGTATTGAATGATTACAAATAATTATAATTACAGGCAATTACCAATAATTGAGGTACACTAATGAGATTTAAGATCATGTAAACATTTCACGAGTGGCTTTAATGCTTAATACAATCGTTACAAACACTATTTTTTATTTTTTAATCTACAGCTATATGGACATAAACAATAGCTAAGTACTATAGCAGAGTAAGCTGTGTTTAAATTTTAGAGCAACATGTTAAAGTATTCCAATTGTCATTCTTGTTCACATACTGCTTCACTGCTGGTCGGAAGACCGATTTTTTGAATAATAAATGTTTTAGAACCAACTTTGCGAGATCCGACTACCATTAACTTACTTCCACTTTTACTTGCCAATCTCTTGGATAATTTACTCAGACTAACATAACCTAGAAGGTCGATTCACACACATCAGTCACGGCGCATCTCAGCTCCGAGCTATCCGTCTCGTCACAGTCATAAAATATATTCTTATCTGAGTTTCCGGTTACACTGTCTACACTCGTCCGGCGCCGACCCGTCAGGTAGCTGATTGTTACCGTGACTGAACTGAGACGGAACTGTGACTGTGACGCGCCGTAAATGATGTGTGAATTGACCTTTAATTTATTGTTGACCATCGTTTGTGAGTTTAAATTCCTCGAAGTGCTATCAATTAAGCTGAATACTTTATTATTTATACTATTCTATTTTATTACTCGTACTCGAGTAACTGTTATCACAGTTCCAGATCGTCACAGTTACTCAAATCACCGGTTAGACTCGTGGTCATAGTAGGGACTGAAGTGGAGAAAGGCCTGCTTTATTGTAGTAGCTTAGTAATTGAACAGGTGCCAGTGCTGATGAAGTGGAGGGGGGACATTCAGATGGATGAAGAAGGGGTTTAGGGGGTGTGGGGGTTTAGGGGGGTGTGGGAGGTTGTAGAGGGGTTTGTAAGGGGTGAAGGGGGTTTAGGGGTGAAGGGGGTTGTAAGTGTTGAAGGGGGGGTGAGTAGGAATGTACCTGACGAAGAAGGGGGTGTAGGGGGCACCACAAGAGGGTTGTTTCAAAGCTTGACTGGAGGGTGTGTTCCAATTCGACACGATAGTGGAGGGACACCCTCTGACTTTATGCAGTCAGAGGGAGATAACTGCTACAACCACTCCAGTAAGCCAATATACTAACCCTATCAACAACTACGAGGTAACCTGAGAGGTGTAGTGACAAATTTACTCCAATGGACTCACTAACATGTCTCTTACACCCTCTCCAGGTTAGTGTGATATGGGATAGTGTGTAAGGTATAGGTATAGGAATTGCAGGCTGCCGTTTCTCGAGGCATTGAGTTGGAATCTCTTACAGGCTTGGATATTTTCACCTATCATCATTCACCTCGTTACCCACGCACAAGTCTCATGTGGACATCATCGGCAAAAAAGAATACGAAATAGCATAGGCGACATATAAGGGATACTATAAGGTATAGTGTATCAGAGATGGTTTGAAATTCAATCCACAGTGACTACTTATTGATTCAGTAAGAATTCCCATTCAATATTAAGAAATTTAAAATAGAATTTTAAAATACTTCATAGATACTACAACTACATAGATACAGTATAGCAAATTCTACAGTATTATGGTTTCGCTTTAAAATACAGAGTCCGACGCAAAAGTGTTACTAATACTTGGGTGGGCTTACTAATAATAGGTGGTTGTACTCACCAGAATAATAATAACATTTCTATTAAAAACGTCCAAGAAAGTATCGTTATAGAATTAAAAGTAGCAGAAGTTAGCAGCAGTAGTCATTGAATTGCTCATTCATAAATTTTACAATTTTTATTTCATTGCATTCGATTTTAGTTTTTCTACTTTACTTGTGAATTGATCAGATTTTATTGAAAATGAAATAAAACGAGCTGGAAATCGGTATGTACAGTAGTTTTTCAGATATTCGACAAAATATGCGAAAATGGATGAAACCCGCTTTTTTGGAGCTCCAAGAAAAACATTAGAATCCAATAGTTGGATTCTATTTTCAATTTTTTTAAATTAGGATTCAGATAAGCCAATCCCTATAAACATAGCTAACTATGCAGAATAAATATTTTGATTCAATAAAAGCTGATTTTATGAAAGATGGGTTTATTTTTTATTTTGGGTTACTGAACATTAATTTTTTCTTTAGAATAAAATATTTTTCAAGTTTATTCACAAAAACTACCGGATTTTGTATAATTAACCTCGTTTATCACTCCAAACCTGGGAAAACTTGATTTCAGCTATTTTTGTATATTTTTTGAATACCGTATCTAAAAAAATTATTGTAGGTCTCGAATTCTTAGCTTGTTTTACCCGAATTTTCTGCTCATTTTAGGATTATCCTTAGTATGGATTATAAAGCATCACTGCTTCAAAGAAAAAAAAATAATTTCTTAGTAAAACCTTTCAACCACCGGCGGCTCTGGTGGCGCAGTTAGTTGGAGCGCTTGTTTGTGATAAGATACGCATTCGTTTCCTGCAGTCTTGGGTTCGAATCTCATTCAGCCATGGATGTTTCTCATCATTCACCAATTCACCTCATTACCTACGCACGAGTATTCAGACTCATGTGGGCATGATGCCCACAGCAATAAAATAAAAATTATTAAAAATTATTAGCCTTACTAACAAGATATTATTCTTTAAGTATTCACAAGCGAAATAAAAATTATCTCATGATTTTTTATACGACTCCCTCACTCTACCAGTTTAACACAATTGCTCCATAACTTTGTTCACCTGTTGAAAAATATTTCGAAACTGGGAAAAGTTTCTTCGAGTTTGAAGAGAGAATCAATTTCGCATTTTTACATAATTACAATAACAAAAATTAGAATAAATTCCATCTCGTTTTGGGTGGTGATTTTTTTTGTAGATCCCTTTCTCATCTCCTCTTGTCTAAGTGGCAAGCAGCGTAACAAAAATTTTCCGGAAACTTTTTAATTAAAGTAAGGTAACTGGCTGCCTTTGCTTCTCGTTTCGTTTTGTGAAGAGGTTTTTGTCTTTAACCGGAAGGACTTTATCTGTGGGCTCTGAGCTCCGGGCTCTCGGTGGCCGGTCAAAACTCAACTTGATACAAAAACCACCGATAAAGTTTTGTCATTGTGTGGACGAATCTGTGTGAGTGGAGCAAAGGAAGAAGAAAGGAAGAAGAAGGAGGTGGAGGAGGAGGAAGAGGAGCAGGAGGAGGATGGGAAGGATGAGAAGGATGAGGAGAAGGAGGAAGAAAAGGAGTGGGAGGAGTAGGAGTAGTAAGAGCAGGAGGAGGTGTGGGAGAAGGAGGTAATGTAGGAGTAGGAAGAGATGTTAGAGGAGGAGGAGGAGAGGGAAAAATAAAAATGAAAAAGATAAGAGAAAAAGGTGGAGGAAGAGGAGAAGGTGAAGAACGAGGAGAAGGTGAAGAACGAGGAGAAGGTGAAGAAGGAGGAGAAGGAAGACAGAAGAGAAAGGAGGAGGAGAATGTGAAAAAGACACTTAAGATGGTGTTGATAATGACGGAGAAGGTGATGATGAAAATGAAGAAGAGTGAGAAGAAGCTAAAAAAGTAGTAGTAGGTGAAAAAAAGATGAAGATGAAGTAGCAGAAGCAAAAGAATAAGAAGATAAAAGAGAAGAATATGTAGTAGTAGTAGTAGTAGTAGTAGAAGAAGAAGAAGAAGAAAAGAAGTTGAAAAAAGAAGTGAAGAAGTTGGATAAGAAGAATAAGATAAGGAGTTGGGAAAGAAGAAGAAAAGGAATTGTAAAAGAAGAAAATGAAGGAGAAAAAGGAAAGAGATGTAAAGTTTGGTGTAAGGGGACAAGGAGAAGCAGAAAAAAAAAGAAGAAAGAGATAGAAAAAGAAAGAGCAAAATGAAGACCGTAGAAAGATACATCTCTTATCATAACAATGCTACCAAGTGTAAAGTTACACTTACACACATAGTGTAAACTCTTTCGTAAACCGACGATTGCCGTAACCTGTTGATTCAATTATAGAGTAACCAAGCACTCATCCAATATTCGTACGCGTGTGTGTTTTTGCTGCTAACTAGGATAGTTCAAATTTTGGCCACTAGTAGCGCTGCTGTGCGCGAACAAGAGGGTGGTAATTTGATTTTGTGAAATGTTCGAGTTCACCTTTGCTGGTGCGGCTCTATATTAAGTACAGGTATATAAGAAGTTTGTGTGTGTACACGAAGATTGTTCAGTATATAGGTGATATATAGTTATATAAAAGCTGTCTAGACTCTAGCCCGTAACAAGGAGTATCGATTGTTTCCTGGATGTGAAATTCCTCCACTTGCCTAAGGGTGTGTTTAGTGGTAAATGAAAGTAACACATTTCGACGTGTACTGTTTGTTATGAAGCAGTCACATCATATCTCGCTAAATTTTATTTTCTCTTACGTTTTTTCTACTCTTTTCTCATCCACTTTCTTCTTTGCGCTAGTTGTCCTCATAAGTTTTCAAACTTTTCTTTTTCAGTTTTGTTTCTCCTTGTTATCTCCCAATCTTGCCAAATGATCGAATTGTCAAATTTTACAATGAAACATCACTTCTAATGTACCAAGTAGGATTGTTATTTAAATTAACTTTTCTCAATCTTAAAAAAAAACGATAAAAAATTATTTATTTTGTTGTTTTGCACGACTGACTTGAGTTAATACTTATTTGCTGGCTGTGAGCTTTTTTAGCATTCTTCGTGTTCACAAAATGTTTATTCATTACAAACAATCTAATACAAGCTGAATTTAATACTGTAACTATACATTCGCTGGACCAGCTTTATATAGACAACGACGTCACATATTCTCAATCATTGCACCGGATAGCTGGAGCAAATAGGTTGTGGTCGGCTGATCCCCCAAATGTACAGTCACAACAAACTTAAAATAGAAAGAGATATCGACTTTCAGATGGATAGGGCACGGCGAGTAATATCTTTTAATCATAAAATATAAAATCTCAATATATTATATGAAAATAATCAGATAAGCCTCACCGTGACTCAAACCCATAAACTCAAGAACAGGTCTAGGGCACGGCACACCCCCTATCCGTTAGTAATACAAATTATTACAAAAGATCTATGAGTGCACCCTGTCCCAGAATTGCTTCACCTGCAGCTACGACACCCCTATTATACTTAATTTAAATAGACTATAAAAACAATAAATCTTGACCACTCTGAAGTTAATCATTAAAGACTGAGCAAGAGGAGGTAAAATATAACTGCAAAGTAAAAACTGTATATTGAATTTTATTGGGGCGATTTGAGTTATGGTATCTCATGCAAGAGATGCAATGTGAAATTCAATAATACTCTCTCTAAATGTTCATCTGCTGAGAATTCAGCATTAACCTTATTCCAGGATTATATTTGGTAAACGATCTCATGGATAGTTCAACTTTATGGACCACACCTAAGGGTTCGCCAACGTGGATGGAGGTACAATTGATTTGCACGCACAAAGTGAAATATCTTTGCAAAAATCACAGGTTTTCGAAGACCAATTATAGAGGAATACTAATCACAGCCCTAACTTCAAGTATCACAGAAGAGTAACATAAAACATTAAAGGAACATGAAAATTTAAATCGACACAAAAAACGTGTGTCCAGCAAAAGTTAAGCAAGCATTGTCTGTCTCTCCTTTTTTTTCAACCCAGGAAGGGGATGAAAAAAAAATCGTTCCTCTTTCAAGAATAATATCTGATGATTTGGCAACCAAGAAAATAAATTTATAGAATTAAACCCAAATTTCGGGTTGAGTGGGAAAAAAGCAGATTTATGCCAGGAAATGCATTACATAATTATTTTGTTATATTAATTTTCAATTAATATCCAGTTGTTGGAATACGGAACATTCCTTATCAGTAAATTTTCGGCAGTCAATTCAGCTGACCATTATCTTTTGCCGACTCATTGAACTGATATAAACAATGTAGGTTTAACCTAAATCAGCTCTGGATGTTATGTAAAAAAATATATAATGACCAACATAGTGCCATTGTTAATAAGAACAATATTATAATAAAATTTGTGAGTATTATATTTCTTATTTCTTATTAATTTTGAAAATTTCCTAGTCATATTTATTTGGCCGAACAACACACAGCATATGCAAGAATGCGACTTTACAATACATAGAATTTTGGTTCTTTTAGTACTTCGTTTACACAACATTTTCCATCCATAGGATCAATCCAATACAAGCTGAATTCATTACAGAGAATTTTGGAAAACAGAATATTGGGCTGCTATGAAATATTATGAAGTACAATAGAAATAATTAAAAAAAGAAAACATTATGGTGGTCAAAATGGCTACGAAAAATATGATTTTTTCCTTTGAATAATCAACACAGGGCAATTTTCTCACGCAATTAGCTAATATTCATAATTTATTTGAAAAAAAAAAACTATAAAATATTACACTGCGATTCTGCTATTCCCCTCTCTTGTCTGAACAAGCGTAGCGAGTTCTTAGTTTTAACCCACGGCGTTGTCGGTTTGTCTGCGGGTATGTAGGTTCTACGATAACTTTCGGATGCTTTGACAAATCAGTTTGAAATTTTTAACATATATTCTTCCAAACTGGAAATGGATCGAGGTCTAATACAGATGGCCTAATCCTTTATCTTTTTTGAGGCGGAAGAAAAAGGTTAGGTTCATTACTATAGATAAGATTATGCTTGGACAAAAGAGTTATCATCATATGAAATTTGCAGCTGATTTCAAAATAGAATTTCCAGTGGTTCGGAACCCACCTGAAACTGTAGGTACAACTCATCAATCATCATCTTCCAATTCATTGCTCTCGCACAGGTCTCAGACCTACGGGAGCTTCATCCTCCGAAAAAAGCCTGTTGCTTCCTTCCGATCTATGTGAATGAATAAATGACTGAAAATGATGCTCACATAAGTTTGAGACTTTTGCATGGGTAATTAGGTGAATTATAACACTAGTGAAAAGATTCTAGAAGAGGGAATTGATTTCAATTGCATATGATGGAGATGCTCATTCTACAAATCATATGCTTCCTATAGAAGAATGCCTTTCTGCGTTTCTTTTTTTCTTTTAAATGTCCTTTAAATGCAAGCAAATTTCGAAGAACCCTAGACATACATCGCTGAGCATTTCTTAAAGAAAGATCCATGCAAATTTTTATAGAACTACGTCCAAGCGTTAAGCCGTAAATGCGTTACAGACAGACAAACAAATGCAAAACGGTCGACTTGAAACAGAGACCTCTCTTCGTTCGGTCAATGATATGTTGTAAGTGATGTGATTACATTAGAAGTGGAAATGTGTGTAGAAAGGAAACTTAGGAACCAAAGGAAAATAAGGTTGTGTCCCTTTCCAGCAGGCCAGATTCAATTGAAACGGGCAACCTGCTAGTTAATGGATAGGGGGAAGGGGGCTGAGGCGGAAGGAAGGCAATGCTAATGTGGCAGCTTGAGTGAAGACGCTTTGAAATCAAAAGAGAAGCATTGAGAAGCAGGAAGTCTGGGTAAATATTTGCCAATAAATTTTCCCTCTGAACGGGTTGCCTGTTCATGCCCAAGTGCCATCAGGGACGCATGCCTATTGGCCACTAGAAGCCAAATCAGGGCTGCCAGGCTGAGATTTCCCGGCGCAGACTGAAATTTACCACAAACTCAAATTTCCCAATGATCTTAAGAGGATTATCAGTGGTTGTGTAGTTGTAATGAAATAATTTATAATTATTTTTAATTATTTGAGATACAAACTTGCGGAGGCTTACGGCAGATCTTTCATTATTTGCTTCCCTAACAAAAATATGACAGTCTCATTACAAAACAAAATATAATAAATATACAATGAATTCAACAGTAATAAATGAGAAAAAATCAGTTGAGTATATTTGAGAAACATAACAATAAATCTAAATAGAATATTATCTGGAAGAATTTAAAATTGTATCATGATTTACTAATGGAATAGGGTATAGCCCATTTTTTATGGAAAAAGAACAATAAAAATAAACTAGAAGATAGCAGGCCTAATCACGTGACAGAAAAGAGTCAATTAATCATTGAAAATGATTTTTCTAATTCTTTAGCAAAGGTGAGGGTCTATAAACGGTTTTAAGGAATTGGAAATGAATATGGGAATATTATCATTTGGGGAAAGCTTATTATTTTTCATAGGATAAAGAATAAGATCAAAGAACGTTCTATACCAGAATTAGAAGAATTTTGCTATTCCTTCGCCCCCAGTTTGGGACCCAAAAATAATTTGAAGGTGTGGTAGATGATTTGGGAAATCATTTCCAATTATTTTATCAATTCCTGATTTAGCTTAACTCAGTTATTTTACATGAGTAGGAAAATACATTTATTTAGGCATTTATCTACAAATTTTCAATTATTTAGGTAATGTTTCACAAAATGTATTTGTGTATTATATAAAGTATAGGTATATTATATTATATTTTATATCATTTAAATGCATTTGTCTTATCTAATGCATTATATTATTTGTATTTTTGGAATTTAAATATCTGACATTGTATTTTTCTATTTTTTTTTTTTGGAAGTACTCAGCGTAGGTTCAACTTAATATGGAAATAAAATTATTATTTACTTGCACATATATACTTCCATGTGCTTTCTGAATTATCAAATTTAATTCTAATAGAACATATACAGAGCTGCTCGGTTACCCACCCCAACGCAGACCCGAATGTGCTACTCAACTATAATAATAAATAAAATAAATAAGCACATAACGGCGGCTCTGGTAGCGCAGTTGGTTGGAGCGCTTGTCTGTGTTTAGATAAGGCTTTGGCCGGATTCTTTCCTGCAGCCTTGGATGTTTCTCATCATTCACCCATCCACCTCATTACCCACGCACAAGTGTCCAGACTCATGTAGGCATCATCCGCAATAAAAAAAAATATTTTTATTTATTATTCATTTAAATAAATAATTGAAAGATTATAATAATTTAAAGAAATAATAATAATAATATCGATATTGGTAAGTAGACCCCAACACAAAGTTACATCTCGTTGTTGGAGCCATGTTAAATAGCAAACAATGTGAACCTACAATTTCAGGTGGATTCCGAGCCACCATGTAAGTGATAACATAGCATATTGTCGTCAGTGCTCCTTAGCACACTACGATAATGATGACTAAATTATTTTATTTGTCTTGCTGATGATGCCCATATTGAGTCCCAGACTATGGGTGGATGATAATGATGGATGATGAACTGCATGTTGTACGTGGGCTCCGAACCAGCAGATAAGTAATAATAAAGCAGACTCCCTGATAAAGACAGGTAGATTGACTCTACTATACATAGTGGTAGTACCACTACATTACAACCCTACTATTAAATACGAGAGTTCCATTGACTAGATGTCAGCATGATGAATCAACTCCCTTTGATCTCCTAGAGAGAGAATAGTAATAACACTTCAACAAAACTCCCACTCTGTTTTACGCGCCAAATTTCCCTCTATTCAAACAGTCTGGCCAGGACGAGAAGATTTTTTCCCTTTTTTCCCACGAGGAAACATAAAATATCCCCACCAACAAATCTAATACATCCCTTCGCCCATACAGGGTGTAATGGCTTGGAAATCAGGGAAATTTGAAAGATAATCAATAGGGAAAAACTGAAAAAGCCGAGACTCTCCTCTCGTTGGTTGTGGTCGATCAGATATGTTCGATCTGTCGAGACCTTAGTTCGATTTGCGAGGGAAATAATGCGATTATTTTTAAAATTTTTTCTAATCATGGCTGAAATGAGAAATCACCAAACGGTGCTTGCATAGTGTCATCAATTCTCTATAATAATGCTGAAGCAAACACATGCTTTAAAATGGTGTTTTATCTGAATGATAATCATAGATGCGAGAATAAACACATGCTGCAGAATGCGTTCTTAAGTTCCACATTTCTAAAACTCTCATTTTACCAATTTGTTTTTCGTTTAACCCACTTTGGGGTACGTTGAATCAACTATGATCTTGACAATGTCTTTAATTATGAATTCGCCTCTTTTCGTCTTCTCCAATACTCCTTCATTCTTTCAGAAATGGCTTTTTTCTGATTTTCGGAAATCTCTGTACCTGTTCTTAGGCTTTTCCTGGAAACTTTGATTTTGGGTTTTCTCCTGATGCTGTTACGGTCTTTGATTATTTCATTTATTGTATTCAACTCATTTACATCTTCCTGAACTTTTTCAAACCAACAGCTTTTTGTTTTTCTATTGCAAAAGAAATCGAATATTTGTTTTGTGAGTCTGTTGTTGTCCACCCTGAAGATGTGGGAGTAAAAACCTATTCTTTTTCTCATCGTATTTGGCCAATTATTAGTTTAAATATTTTTTCTCGTTTTTGTCTTTATAAATTCTATTTTATCAATTTTATCACATTTTAAAAGATGAAATTAATAGAATTTTATCACATCGAAATAAAGGCTAGGATTTTTACATTGTTCCTCATTAAATAATAACAAAGATAAATTAAGGCTAGTTAACGCTAAAGATAGAGGCTAGGATTTTTACGTTGTTCCTCATTAAATAGGGCAAAGATAAATTAACAAGGCTATTTAACGCTAAGTCTATGCTTGACTAAGTTTAAGCTTGAAATGACTATGCGATTGAAACTTCGTGATTTTTTGGTGTCAAGTGTCACTTTCACGAAATTGTGTTGACAACAATGAGTGTTGTGAGAGCTGTTGTTGTTGTGAGAGTACTGTCACTGTTGTCGCCTATTGTCGTAAAAGAAATGGTGACAGTAACTGCCAGAACTAAGGACAAGAGGGAAACATCTTACTCGGTTTTGGTTAATACTCAGTAGGGAAGAGACGAGATTAATAAAGTTTTTACGACCACTCTCCAACGATCGCTGCTTGATCCAATCTCTCTTACTATCTCTCTCTCTCACACACACATACACTATCACACTCTCTTTTTTTGCCTTTTTATCTCCCTTTATTGCCCTTGATCTCCCTTTATCTCTCTCTCTACCTCCTCCTCTGCCTTCTTTATTTCTCTTCTCGATTGGTCACGCATTCTCATCTTCTCTCTCTTTCACTCGCTCTCTCTTCACTCACTCACCTCTCTTCTCTCTCTTTCTATCTCACTCTCTTTTCTCTCTAACTCTCTCTCTCTTTTCTATCCTCTCTCTCTCTCTCTCTCTCTCTCTCTCTCTCTCTCTCTCTCTCTCTCTCTCTCTCTCTCTCTCTCTCTCTCTCTCTCTCTCTCTCTCTCAACCATTTTTGGTCAAAAATTTGCATCCAAAGACTATTATTCAGTCGATGATACAACTAAAAAAGTTCAAGCAAGATTTGACACACTTAGCAGATTTAAACAAACGAAAAATCTACTGAAGTCAAAAAATTATTTATTCGCCTCATAAATACACAAAACTAAATAAAGCAATAAAAAATTCAGAAAAAAATTCGTTATAAAAATAATATAAAGAAAATTAAATAACTGCAACGGTGAAACCTGAGTGAAGGAAAGTTTGTTCATTTTTCAGCCTTACAATGACTAGGAAACGACAAGGGAAGTATGGGGATACATACAAACTGATAAAAAGTTCAAAATAATATCAACAAATACAATAATTAAATAATTTTTACATCGAAATTGAAAATCAATCGCTGAATTTTCGGTCGCAATCTTGAGTAATCTATCCTCTTGATGCATGAGTCAAGCCAGAGTCTTGGCTGGTATAGAAAGTGTCTAGATTGCTCTATGAAAGAGCTCTAGTGCAATGATAGTAGGAATACAAGAAATTCTTTTTCATTCAGTTTATCATAACTCATAACAATCACCTAATACGTTCCAATATAATTTCAAGTATTCAGCAATATTTTGGAGGTAATGAAACCGCATCAAACTGCTTCGTTCAAATTGAACTTTATTTTGATCTTCTTAAAATAAGAGGATTAACGTTATATTTTTGTCAAAATGAGATTGTGAACATAACCTACAAATAGTTTGACTCTTGTTAAAATTTTGTAATGGAAGCAGCGTAGGGCTTAAAGCCTGTTGTTTCCTCGTAACCAGTTGTTATAAGTTACAAGTTGTCATCTTGCTTAGAATGAAAAAATTAATAAAATCCTAAATAATTAGATAATAATGGATGATGAAATAATAATAATTTAGTTTCACACTGTTTAATTGGAGTAATTTGAAAATTATTTGTTAGACACGTGACAAGTTACATTCAATGATGGTTGAATAGTGTTTTGTGATATCGGAAGAGCCTCAGGATTGACTTGGGTGACCGCTGTGCTAAATTAGCAACTTATTGCTAAGTTAGAAATTTTATTTCATTCTATCATCAAATATTTAATTAGAATATTAGAGTATTTAATATTTTATTATTGAGATGTTTCACATCAAAACTTACTAGTAGATTCATTTACTCAACAATAATACTTTACAGTTATTACTAAATATCAATACATTTTTCTTCACATTTCGGTTAATCCGAAAATAAGGTAATCCGAAATGATTTCTCTGTCTCACTTAGATCAGATAATCGGAGCTCCACTCTATTTTACCTACTTTTTACCTAAAAAGTAGTATCTTACCTAAGAAGCACAGCCATTTGTTTTTATACGCGGTTTTGGTGAATCGGAAAATCAGGTATTCTAAGCATGATTACTTAGTCTTACTTGGTTCAGATAATCGGAACTCTACTGTATTTTAACACCTTGCTACCCAATATATAACACAGACATTTGTCACAAGTTCAGGCTTCAATGCATACCAGCCATCAAATAATAATTTCCTCCAAAATACCCTCAGATGTGGCTTAATATTCCGAGATTGGTGTTGGGAGTTTGTTGGTGTATGAATGACATGTTATTCGGTTCATGCCCGCACGCGTAAGTACACACACTCAATCCAAACGTAGGCCAGTTGTGAATAGGCCTAGAGGGGTTGGTGGTTACAAAGGGTGGGGACGTATCTCTCCCCCCCCCCCCCCACTATTACGCTGAGCGTAAAGACAGATCGATATCAAGGGTCAACTTACGTATGCACATGCTCAGTCACACTCTCGGCTCTCTCTCATACTCTCTCTTTCTATCTATAATCCCTCTTTCTCTCACTCTCAATCTTTCTCTCTTTAACAACCTCACTCTTTCTTTCTCATACTAACTCAGTCTACATTTTCTTTCAACTTTTTATTTAAGTGTAAAAGATGACTAAGTTGTCCCCACTAATCGTTTTTGTTTAATAATTAATTTCTCATAAAGATGACTCCTCCAGGTTTCCTTTTTTAGGTACACTTTCTGAATCACTTTAAATAAAATTCAACTTCATAGAACTATCTATCAGCCTATGAAATAATAGGAAATAGTTTATTATAACTTGAAATAAAAAAATCAAGCAATATTTCTTGTCTAATTTAAACATAACCTACAAATATTTGGACTCATGTTAAAATTTAGTAATACAGAATGTCTTGAGATAAATCAAGTAGTTATTCTTCAAAATCAGATGTATTTTGCTAATATTAATAAATAAATGACTGAATAAAAATTGAGTACAGACGGAATTATATTGATTATCGAGTTATTGATTCATGATTTGCAGTCGATTTCTATGAATTATTGTGATGTTTCTCTTAACAATATTTTTCTTGGTTCAATCAAAGGTTGCAAAGGAACTAAGACCAAGAAAATATTAGAATATTAGGTAGTTGATGAAAAAGGAAGAAGAAATTGACAAAAAAGAGAGAGGAAGGTGTAGAAAAATGAAAAAAAAACAGAAAAAGAAACGTTAAAGGAAGTGATGGAGGAGGAGAAGAAGATGAAGAAGAGGATAAGGAGGAGGAGGAAGAGGAGGAGGAGGAGGAGGAGGAGGAGAAGGAAATGAACAAGAAAGCGGAAAATGAGGATATGAATGAGAAAGCGGCGGAGGAGGAGAAACAGGAGGAGGTTATAGAGATAAAAGAGAAGGTGAAGGGGAAGAATGAGAAAGAAGAGTAGGAAAATGGGGAGAAGGAAAAGAAGAAGGAATAAAAGAAGGAGAAGGTTATGAAGGGATAGGAGAAGAAAGAGGAGGAGGAAAAAGAGAAGAATGAGGAATCGAAAAAAGAGAAGAATGAGGAATCGAAAAAAAATGAAGGAAACAAAAAAGAGAAGGTAGGACAAGAAGAGGAAGGAAAAGAGAAAAAAGAAGATGTTAAAGAGGTATAAAATCGTGTCAAGGAAAAAGACAAAGAAGAAGGAGAGCATGGAAATAATACAAGTAAAAATACGAAGAGGAAGAAGATAAGGCATAGAAGGAAGATGATGATGAAGGGGATAATGGAGAACGGGAAGAAGAAGGAGCACGTAAGTATGAGGAAGAAAGTAGAGGAAGATGGAGGAAGAGGAAGAAAAAGATAGCGAGGGTAGTAAAGGAAAGGAAGTTAAGTCCCTTGCCAAGTAGGGAGACTCTGACCATCCCCAGACCATGCGCCGTGCTTAGCAATCCCTCACTTCTCCCTGACAACTCACTCACTTCGCTCCAATTTGTGCTGTCTTTAGACAGCTGGCTGATTCGTACGATGCCCTCAATGTCTGGCCCATAGTATAGGCGCGTGGCCTTGCTATTTTATAAACCCCTGATGGTGAGGGGTGTGGGTTTAGAGGGTAAAGTTGGGTTTGGGTGTAAGGGGGGTGGTTTAGAGGGTAATGGGTGGTGGTTTAGTCGGTGAGGAGTTGTGTTTCAGAGGAGGAGTGGTGGAGTTTAGAGGAGGAAGGGGCTGTGAAGGTCTGTGCCCTACACAGTTTGAATGGGCTAAGCGCTAAGGCAAAGGACAATGGCCGCAAGATGGCCTAGAAGGAGACAGCATGTTTTGGGGGGCATTTTCCAGGATTAAGTGGACTATAGATTGGCAATATTTGAGATGGTATTTTGCACACCTTATTCAATTTCCAGCCATAACGTTGTTCATATCTGCCCTACATAAATCGCAACAAAAATAATCTCAAATTTGTGTCAACAGGATCTTTCTACTCCTCTGGTCAGTTATAGGTCTTGTCTTGAGCGGGAATCTCTAACTGGGAAATTTCATTTTTCGTTGTATTCTATATAGGCTAATAAGGAAAAGTAGGGGTGTGTTTCAGTTTTTTTTTTATTTTTGTCTTACGGATTTCACAAAAACGATTTGTAACACTAAATTTGGCACATAGCTTCCTCCAAACTCGATTCACTGCACCTCAAAGCCTGATTTTTTATTTTCCTTTTTAAAAATTCAAAATTAATGTTCAAATCTCATGTACACTATTACTATTTTAAAATGTTTTAGATGCAGGAAGCTCATAGAACACCTGATAACATGATACTATGGTGATAATATAGATGATACGTCGATATGTCTTGAGCCAATCCAACAGATTAGTTCTGTATCAATATTATTACAGCGGCTAATTACTCAGCGTCAAGCGAGCTTACTTATTGTGTGTATTGAGTTTTTCCTGTAATGCATAAATCTAAAGAACTAAACAAAAACTATGTAGGTGGAAAAGCTGCTAAAAAGGTAGTTTATTTATAAAAACATAAAAATTCACATCATTAGTGTAACCAAAAAATGTGATTTTTTTGTGAATTCCCCTTTACAAACATATGAGCTGTATGGTATGAATACTGTATGGTATTTCACTCACCCCTTCCAATTTCGTAATTTTGTGACCACTATGAGTTATCTACCAGAAAAGAAAAACTTTAAACTGTATTTCCGGGCAAGATTCTAGAAGTAAATAATATTTATGTAGTACACACACTACTGGTACTGGTAAAAGTGATCACATTTATTTCCAGGCTTTTGTTAAAATAGGTTGTACTTTTTTGATGATGATGATGATGATGATTGGTGTTCTGCTCGTAAGCAGGTCCTCACGTGGCAGCTCTCCACTCTTGACGATTCTCTGCCAGTCGCTTCGTCACATTATAGTTTCCAATTCCATCCACCAGGATGTCGTCAATCATTTGAAACCTTCTTCTTAATCTTCTCTCTCTTCCACTACATAGTCCCCTCCAGCAAGCATCTCCGTCTCATCCAATGTCCAAACCATCTTCTTTTTCTGCTTCTTATCACCTCCAACAGATTCCTTCTTTCCCCAACTCTTCTCAAAACCTATTAATTTGTTTTCCTATCCCTCCAACTGACCTCTTCCATCCCCTTCCATATCCGCATTTCCACTTTTTTTGAAATAGGGAAAAATTTTATAGTTTATTAATTTTGTTTTCAACGATAGGCAGGTACTGTAACAAGAAAAGATGTCCCCTCTCACTCTCTTACTCAGGCAAACTGTCTTACTGGGGTTTTCACTTGTATTTATTTTAAGCCTTGAAGAATCAAGCCTTGTATTTCTCATCAAGATTATTGCAGGATTATTAAGTGGAATCAGGAGTGTATTTAACTGGAGTCCCTGGGCCCAAACTACCCATTGGCGATGACTCAAGTTATAGATAATAGATAGATTCCACTTTCATCTTTAATGCGGGTTCAAAATGCAAGGATTTATGTCTACAAAAAATTGAAACACAATTAAAATTTTATTTTATTTTTTAATTTTCCCTGGCAGAGGACTTGGGTACTCTCATTGGCGTTGTAGTATATTCCTATTGGCGATTGCTTTAATAATAGATAGAATTCACTTTGCCATAATATGAGTTTAAAATGTAAGGATTCATGTCTAGAAACGCAAAAAAAGAGGTAATTGTTCAAATTTTCCTTGGAAGAGGACCCCTGTCCTTATATTTTGAGACTATAAAAGTAGACTATGGATAGAATTCACTTTAAGGCTTTTATGGGTTTAAAATGTAAGGATTTATGTCTAAAAACGCACGAAATAAGAGAGGTTATTGTTCAAATTTTCCTTGGAAGAGGACCCCTGTCCTTATATTTTGAGACTATAAAAGTAGACTATGGATAGAATTCACTTTAAGGCTTTTATGGGTTTAAAATGTAAGGATTTATGTCTAAAAACGCACGAAATAAGAGAGGTTATTGTTCAAATTTTCCTTGGAAGAGGACCCCTGTCCTTATATTTTGAGAATATAAAAGTAGACTATGGAGTTCGCCACCCACAATCAAGTGCAGGCTTTGGGACCTGTCGTTCAGTTATAATAGTGCTAATGAATCTGCATCACTTCTCCTTTCTAAAATACATTGGCATGTTATATTTAAATTATGCATGAGTAAGTAGTAAGTCATAAAGTCAGGTTCAAAGTTAGTATTCTAACCACTGGTTATTTATTATTTATGTATATGCAGAATTTTGATTATGCTACGATTGTCCAAAACATTGAAGTTAATTTACACTGGAAAATTTATCCACTAATAAACTTAACTTTTTTTAAAAAATGGGTTCTTTTTCACTTAGTCTATTCTATTAGAATAGGCTAATAATGATCAGAAATTTAATTTAACAAAATCTATTTAAAAAATAGATTGCTAGTTATCCAGTTTCCTGTAGTTATTAGTCCAGCTATTAGGTTTATTTGTACTGTATAATAATTAATTTTATTATAGTTTTTCTCTTCATATATTGCAGTTATTATGTAGACATTATTTTCAGTTATCTTCTCAGTTACATGGAACAGTTAATATTTTAGTACTCTCAAATAATATTTTTGTGAATTTATAAACATACTCATTTAATAATTATTTATTCATTTATATACTTATATAAATATACTTATATATTAATATAATATAATATACTTATACTTATTATCATTCACTCATTTATTATTTCTAATATAACCGATATTCGATTGATAGAGAATTTTAAGGACTTTTAAATATTTTTATATTTTTTAGCGCGATGGGTCCTCAACAGGATTGCAAATTGAGTCACCTAACCAATTTTTCCAATGTAATTTCAAAGATTTGTACTGTTTTATATCTTGGAAATTGTGTGTAAATAAAAAATTAAATCAATTCTATTAGAAACGTGCAACAAACTATTGGAGATGTTATTGATAAATTTTGATGTAATGTATCTAAGTTTTTCCTGCAAATGGAAAATAATTTGGTACTGCATCTATCAATATCTTTAAAATTGTATTGCTGAGGCAGCTTTAGTACCATACACAATATCAAAAGATAATGCATTTTCTTTGAAAGTAACTGAAACTGCCCTCCAAAATGTGCTGCCTCTAGAAGGTCATACCTGGGAATCACCTGAGCTGTGAGGGAGCTCTTTTACCCTGGGGATGGAGAAGAGTACCTGATACACTTCACAACTCTCACTCAATTTCTCTCACTCACACATACTCACTCTCGCATGATCTCTCTCACTCACAACTACTCACTCTCCCTTGATCTCTCTCACTCACACTCTCACACGCATTCTCTACTCTCTATCATAATCTCTCTCCTCCTCCCTCCTTTCTCAATAACTCTCTTTCACTCTCATACTCACTCACTCACTCTCTCTCTCTCTCTCC
This sequence comes from Conomelus anceps, assembly GCA_948455865.1. Classification (NCBI taxonomy): domain Eukaryota; kingdom Metazoa; phylum Arthropoda; class Insecta; order Hemiptera; family Delphacidae; genus Conomelus; species Conomelus anceps. Next base: position 12,826,872 of record OX418216.1, read on the forward strand.
CTCTCTCAAACTGGGATCAATCGTACAAGAGTCGAAGCCTACCGACTTTACTACTGTACTGCACTGCCAAACTAAATTACTACAACCGTAAAACGGCAACACACACACACATATATATATATATATATAGAGTGTCCCGTAATAACTGTCACACTATTCGAGACGCACCCGCGTACACACTTGCCGCATGAAATATTCACTGCGCGATAGACGCAAGTGTAAATGGGCCTCACTGTGGCACATCATTATTACACCGTAACACCGCTTTCATTCATCATGTCAATTACTCGTTTATACCTGTGCGACGCTGAGGGATTGAAGGGAGTAGTCATGTGAAATAGCATTATAAATAATTATATAACTGAGAGGATACGTTTACAAGTTGTATTGATATGAAAATGTGCTGTCAGTCAAGTGACATTGTCTTTTTGTGCTGGGAATACGCCTTCAATACACCTTGGAAAAGAGAGTTCAAGCGAATCGCCCCTTACTTCCCCTTTAAGTTTGTGTGCAGGGTTTTTGGTTATTATTTTTTTTTTAAGTTTCTTGTATCGAATTTTATTAAAGGTTTGAAATGACTGTTATCTATTGCTGAGAGGAAACATTTTTTTCTTCAATTATTTTGTGACACATGGGGGTTCAAAGTTGAAATTTTTTGGTTATTGGGGGCAATTGATCTCACCTATGAGTGGTTTGAACTTTTGATAAATTTTCTGTAGCCGATAACAGAATTTAACACAGTAAAAGTTTTTTACTCCAATCAAGCAATTAGTTTTTCCAAATACATTTTTTTTTAATCTGAAAATAATTGTAAATTTAAAATATATATATTTTGAGAAAACTATTTGTTAGATTGAATAAAAAATATGTCATTCTATTCCTTGAAGTGTCTTTTAGTAATAGAAATTTATCAAAAGATTAAAATCACTCATAGGTGAGATCAAATGCCCCTAAAAACCGAAAAATTTCAACTTTGAACCCCCATATATCACAAAATAATTGAAGAAAAAATTTTCCTCTCAGTAGATAGCATTTCAAAGCTGTAATAAAATTCAATATAAGAAACTTAAACAAAAATTATTACCAAAAACCCTGCGCAGAGCCTTAACGCAGAAGGCATCTTTACTTCACCCGCGAAATTTGAAATGCAACGGTGGGAGAAGAAAATATCGTATTGCTTGGAAAACATCAATAACGAGCAATCAATGAATTGTCGGATCGTGTTTATCATAGCCTATAGTTAATTTTAAAAACAAGATATATAATACTTTGTTCACTTACTTTTTCATATTTGCATAGTAGCTTATGAAATGCTTGCTTTTAGTGTGGTAATCGAGGCATAAATTATTATGACATATCATCATCATCATCATCATCATAAATTATATTTAATTTCGTAAGGCGATTCTTTGCGTCAAAATTGTGGGCGTCTGGCAAGTTGTAGAAAGATGGGAGAGGGTTCAAATTAAAGGTCTCTATTCCGTGATGGTGGGAAAACTATTGGAATTTCTAAAATGCATACAATTAGATACAACGTAAAATGTTCTCCATTAGAATAGCAATGAAAGTCAAACGCCTGATTTGTTTTCATCGTGCTTTATCTTCAATTCAGTGCTCAATATTAACGTGGGTTACTTGGGATAGCTCTAAAATCAGACAGTCATATATTCTAAAAAGGTTTTTTTTTCATATATTTCTTCACATTGAAGAAGACTGAAGCTAATAATTTCAACAGAATTAAATCTCCGGAAGGAATCAAATTGTTTATTTAAAATGACAACCAAAGCAACCAAAAAGACTATTCTTACACAAAAAATATAGTATACAGGGAAATTCTGAAAGAAATTTGATTGTTATTTCGTTTGATTTATAATAGTTTAATGGTTTGTTTTATGTATTAGTATTTTTCTTTAGGGGTTTTTGGCCCTACAAACCACTAGTATTGATGAATTTCAAATAATCAAAAACCAGACATAGGCCTTGTGGTACTGTTAGGCCTGTCACAAATCTATGCATTTGACGCCTAATTTTGAGCGATATTATTTATTGAGGACCCGACAGGGGTTTATTGAAATCGTGCCGCTGTCTGTCTGTCCGTTTGTCTGTCCTCTAGCGCTTGAAAGGAAGATTCTAGACTTTTGAAACTTTCTCTTAGTCCAAAAGAGATCGCTATTGATTTTGGAACTTGGGGATCGAATAAAAAAATAATTATGATGTAAAACAGATTTCCATTGTGACTCTCTCTCTCTTTACTCTCTCTCTCTCTCTCTTTACTTTCTCACTCCCCCCCTCTCTTTCCGCCCCCCCTCTCTCTCTCTCTCTCTCTCTCTCATTCATTGTAAGGTAATAGTCAGAAGTCATATGAATTGCACTTTTACTCGAATAAAGCTATCTGAATCTGAATCTGAATCTCTCTCTCTTATTACGGTCAAGTGTTGATGAGAAGGATATTCTTGAATATCCTCTTCCAAGAATGGACATTTATATGTTCAAACTTCGCCGTTTCATGTAGATAAAATGTATCAAATTGCATCTTACATTCATATCGTTGATTAATTCTTTAGTTTAGATTTGTAAAATTCATAGAACAATAATTACAGTACTTATATATTTTTAACTATCATAATCTAGAATCTAAGACTGTGCATTTTGTAATCTACATGAATAAAGTAAATAATGCAATCTAATCTCTTTCTGTCTATTGTCTCTTACATTTGATTCTAAATTGTTTCTAGTTAAATTGTTATGCTTTACTTACTCATTTGTATATAGTTGTACATTACTCTACTAATTTGTGGTTCGGAACCCACCTAAAACTGTAGGTCCAACTCATGAATCACCATCATCCAACTCATTACCCACGCACAGGTCTCAGACCTATGTGGCCTTCATCCTCAAAAAAAAAAATTCATCTCAACCAAAAACCAAAAACATTTAACTTTTTCTTCTTTTTTCTTTTTTTATTTAATGATTACATTATTATACTATTATTATCTTCTTTACATTATTCCTTATTATATTATTTTCTTCTTTATAATGCTATCTCTTATGTTCATTGTCACAATTATTGTAATTATTGCTTTTGTTTTATTCTGTTACAATAGGCTTGAGCCTGGCAACAGTCATCAATAAAAAAAATAATCAATCAATCTGTGAAATTACGGATGTAGTGTGATACCGCTTAGGAATTAATGGTGCTTTCACAAGTACTAGAAAGGACTTGTTACTTTGGTTTCTGAGCATTTGTAGCTTAGTTTTGGTTCGCGACAATCAAAACATTGACAGCTGTTGCTGTTTACATTTCAAAATCAAAACATTTGAAATTACGATGCGTAGCCCAATCATCCACTTACAGTGCAAAATTTGACGTTTCCATTTTTTATTGAGTTGAAACCTCTTATTAAATTATTTTAAATCGTCGAATTAAAAAACAAAGAAAATATTGAAGAGTTTGAACTACTTTTTTCTCTCCTAGATCTCTTTTTCTTCTCCTCCTTCTCCTCCTTGATAGCCGCGAGCCGTAGCAGGTATCTGTTCAATCAGATAGAGATAAGCTGCGTTCTCGTAGGTCCTGTTTGTAACGGTGACCGATTAGATTGGCCAGCAAAAAAGACACTGTTTTCTGCTGTAAAATCACTTCCCGGTGGTTCGGAACCCACCTAAAAAAACTGTAGGTCCAACTCATCAATCACCATCATCCAACTAATTACCCACGCACAAGTCTCATACCTATGTGGGCTTCATCCTCCGTAAAAAGTATGGAATTTTTTTTTAAAAAGCTTCTTCCTCTTTCTCTTCCCCTTCCTCCTTCTGTTTCTGTTGCTCTTTCTCATCCTCTTCCCTTTCTTCTTCTCCTCCTCCTCCTCCTCCTCCTCCTCCTCCTCCTCCTCCTCCTTCTCCTCCTCCTCCTCCTCCTCCTCCTCCTCCTCCTCCTTTTTCTTCTACTCTTTCTCTCAGTGCCTATACTAAAGCAGACTTTATAAATACCACAAGTTTTTCATCTCCTTGTCAGATGGATGCTCAAAATCGTTCATCATCATCTTCCTCTTCATCATCAGCATCGACATCAAAATAATCTCAAAAGTCATTGCCATCCCATCACATCAGAACTGAGAAAAGTCTCACACCCAAAACGAGAGAGTCCTTCTTTTAATATCTTCTGCTCGCGTTCAAAATCCGCCAGTGAAGCTACTACTTTTCGCCGCGCATATTCATTCAGAGAGTTGACACACAAGAGCAAAAAACGCGCGTCCGCGATATCTTGAGTCGCCATTTTGAAAAAAACCAGAAAACTCCTCCATCAGCCTGTTTTTGGGGAGGGAGGGGCATTCACTTTTCAGGCTCCTTCATTTTTTACCATCATTACTTCTTCACGGCGTCCTCCATCCATTCATACATTTTTTCTCCATCCATCAAAATTCCATCACAACTCGGCAAGAAATATGATGAGTGAAATTATGGATGCGGTGTGATACCGCTTAGAAACTAAGGGTGCTTTCACAAGTACAAGAAAGGACTTGTTACTTTGGTTTTTGAGCATTGAACTTTTGACATTTGACGTTGAACTTCGGACTCTTCATTTTTCACTTTGTAATTTGACTTTTAAATTTTGTACTTCAAACTTTGGACTTTTGACCTTGACCTTTGGACAATAGACTTTAAATTCCAAAAATTGAACATCCTACTTTGGACTTTACTTATGAACTTTGAACATTACATTGTACTTTGGACTTTGCCTTTGGAAATTGTAGACTTTGAACTATGCACTTTGGAATGTGGACATTAAACTTTGGACTTTGCAGTATGAACATTGAGCTTGAGCTTTGAGCATTGAAGTGTAAACTTTGTACTTTGGATTTTGTCTTTGGACTATGAACTTTAAAAATTGAAGATTAAAGTGCAGACTTTGCATTTTGTACTTTGAATTTTGGACTTTTTGGACTCAAGACTTTGGACTATAGATTTTGAACACTGGATTTAAAGTTTAAATATGGACTATGGAAATAGAAAGAGAAAGAGAAAGAAAAAGAAAAAAGAGAACGAGGAAGAGAAATAGTGAGATTCTGATTCAGATAGCTTTATTTGAGTAAAGTACAATTTATATGACTACTGAATATAACCTGACAATGAATGGCATCATCTAGATTTTAAGGAAAATAAAATATTCAAGACGATACGTTTTCACTGTTACTATTACACAGTTTTGCAAGTTTTATTACTGACATTAATAAGAATGGTTGCATAATAAATTAATTTAATATCCAGGTGATGAATTTAGACAAATTACGGGCAAATAGTCCTATCTTAGAAATTACACTCAACCTAATATTAAACTCTATTAGAATTAGTTTATACAGAATGAAAGAATAAATTTTATTAAGATATTTCACAGAATAGTAATCAGTAAAGATGTGACATTGTCTATTAGAGATAGGAAGCGTTAATACAATAAAATCAATAAAATAAAAGTGAATGGGTTAATAGTTAAAATTAATTATCAAAATTGATGTGATTCAGAGAAGAAAACGTTAAGAAAAAGAGAAAGACAGAGAGACAGAGAAAGAGAAAGAGAAAGACAAAGAAAAAGAGAAAAAGAAAGAGAAAGAAAAAGAGAAAGTGAAAGAGAAAGCGAAAGTGAAAGAGAAAGAGAAAGAGAAAAAGAAAGTGAAAGAAAAAGAAAGAGAAAGTGAAAGAAAAAGAGTATGAGAAAGTGAAAGAGAAAGAGAAGGAAAAGAGAAAGGGAAAGAGAAAGTGAAAAAGAAAAGAAAGAGAAAGTGAAAGAGATAGAGAAAGAGAAATAGAAAGCGAAAGCGAAAGAGAAAGAGAAAGGGAAAGAGAAAGAGAAGAAAATAGAATTAAATGGCTTTGTTTACCTTGAGAGGCGAATTTAGGGCGCAGCCTCCCCTCTCCGCCACTTATTTTCAATGATAAAATGAGAGAAAATAAGAAAGAGAAAGATGAAAGAAAGACAAAGAGAACCAAGAATATTGGATAAGTTGAGTAGAGTTGGGCCAAACTGCTTGACTAATCAAACAGAAGAAGGCTTGCTCGGTTGGCTGACTCCTCATACCATGCCGATGACATCAAGAATAAGGCAGCAAGTTGACAACTACAGTTATAAGCTACGGTAGCTTCAGGGGTCTTGAGCAGAACATAGGGGTGGAATAAATATCAGTTGAAAGAGGTTGGGAGGGGGCCGGGAAATGGAGAAGTTGGTGCTGAATGATGATGATGATGATGATGATGATGTTGATGAGGAGGAGGAGGAGGAGGAGGAAAAAGGAGGAGAAGGAGGAGAAGGAGGAGGAAGAGGTGGAAGAGGAGGAAGAGGAGGAGGAGGAGGAAGAGGTGGAAGAGGAGGAAGAGGAGGAGGAGGAGGAGGTTCTGAAGGAGACAAAGGGGGCGACTGAGACGGAGGAGGTGATGAAGGAGAAAGAGGAGGAGGAGAAAGAGAAGTTTTGCTGAAGAAGCAGGAAGAGGTGATGAAACAGACGGCGGAGGTGGTGGTGGTGTTGAAGGAGATGGAGGATGAAAAGGAGGAGGAGGAGGAGGAAGATGAGAAAGATAAGTTTTTGCTGAAGACGCAGGAGAAATACGGAAGCTTTTCAAATACAGTAATAATAGATTTCAAAAAATGACCGATACTGTAATAATAGAGTTCAAGAAAATTGCTGAAATATTGTGATCTGTGACCAATATAAGATCGATATTACACAAAAACG
>OX418216.1:12833793-12979426 GCA_948455865.1 Conomelus anceps
GCTTCTCAGCTACACACTGGATCAACTGTAACTGTCCAAGAAAACCTATAGAGCTCAAGAGACAAACGAAGAACTATGCTTCTTAGAAAAACAGTCGCAAGAATATTTGGGAATAACAATTGAGTAAGTAAATTTTATTCTCCATTTAATTTTTGCAAATAATACTATATAAAGAGTATTATGGAGCTTCTAGCCATACGTAGCACAATTATAAAATGGCTAGCACAATTATAAAATCAAAATAAATACATAAAACAGTCAACGTAGATTTTATTTTTGTAGCAGTATGTGATGCACGGAAAAAATTAATTTCTTTGCCTATTGTAGAATACGCAATTCCACAATAATATTGCGTATTGTAGAATACGCGACTACTGAACTTTGTTTTTCATTTGTGGGTCATTCCACGTCAAATCAACACACTTCTTTCGTTCATCTCAGATTTTGCTGGAATTTTGTAAACTCATAGTGAGTGATAACACAAATACATTAATTTTTATTCCAATCTGTTTACGAATGACAGCCATTCGAAATATTTCAAAAATTCCTCCAGCATTGGAAATACGACATTTTCTAAATTGCTCTAGCAGCTGGTGCAATCAAGCTGATTGCGGTCACGGTGACCGGTGGCCAGCAAAAAAGACACTGTTCTCTGCTGAAAATCACTTCCCGGTGGTTCGGAACCCACCTAAAACTGTAGGTCCAACTCATAAATCACCATCATCCAACTCATTACCCACGCGCAGGTCTCAGACCTATGTGGGCTTCATCCACAAAAAAAAAATGTAATACCTTGATATATCTTTATATAAAGCTATACACAGGTATAATAGGGCTGTAAGTGGTACCATTTCGCACCACTTTTCTTGCTTCTCAATGATTTGTTAGACAGTACATAATATGCTAGAATCAGTGGTGTAACGCTTTCCAATTGGGCCCCCCCGCAACCAATTTTCCGGGCCCCTCTCCACAAAATCATATAAATATCCCCCCTCGCCCTTGCCACCCCACCCTGAAAAACTTGCATAATTATTTTGTGGGAGGTTATAATTATGTAAGAACTAAACACCTTTTTATCTATTAAATTTTAAAATTCAATTATGTTTCAAGGGGGGCTAGTCTAATGATTTTGGCTGTAGCCTACGGGCTCCTGAAAGATGGAAATAGTTGAGAGTCGATTATATTAGACTATAAATAATTAATCCTGAAACCTAGAAACCTTGAAACTTATGTCTTCCATAGGATCCACATTCACATCCTCCTTGTTAGCACCTTCGCTCCTTTTGCCAGAAAATGTTTTCTCTCAGAATTCTCCTCGTTTGCAGACACGGACACAGTTTCAATTTTTATAAGTCAGGAAAAGAAAAAAAATTTTAGAAATTTTTTCAAGAGGCAGAAGGGAGAAAACGTAAACTACTTATAACAGTACCGGTACTTGATCCTATTATCAGAAAATAATTCAACTGCGTTGGGAGAACTGACACAATTGATCCAAAACAATTATTTATATACTTATACAATCACGTAATTTATCCGATATATCAAGGGTATAAATATTCCTTCTGAACATTGTTTAAAAATGTACTAGTCGATAAAAAATAGAAATAACTAAAACATGACCGTACAACATCACAATACCATGTTGAAAAATGGAATAGAAATGAAAAAAAAATGGCACTTCAAATAATAAAACTCACGATCACGAACTCAATTAATATACTCTAGGCGGTTTACTCTAGGCCAATTTACCGGACACGTGTAGGCCTACATATATCTAATTGGACGATTCAAAAGAGACTGAATTCAAAATACTGTATGAGTACAAAGACAATATAATAATATATTGTACATTGTCTTTGATGAGTATGAAGAAAAATATTGACTTTTATTTCTAGACAATCCCCCACTTTCCATTACTTCGTATATGCTAATAAACATTGAGGAATTCGATGGGAAAATAATATTAATTTCCTCTAATATTTGCACTGTGGAGACATAGCCGTCATGATTTATACAGTCTAAAAGTTTGTTTGAAGAGTGTTTTGTCCTCGGTATGTCTCTATTCCTGAAGTCACAACATCCTGCTTCTGAATTCCTCCACTAAAGCTATATGCGAATTGATAAAGTAAACAATTAACATTGACCTGACAATATTTAGCCTATTCATTCTTTCTATCTTCCTTCAGTGTTTCAGTTTTATTTCTTTAAAAAAATATATATATATTTCAGTCTGGGCAAGGGCCATTTCTTGAAAAAATATAGTTTTATTCCGGGCCCCCTTATAGCCCGGGCCCCCCCGCGCCGCGGGGTCTGCGGGGGTGTACGTTACGCCACTGGCTAGAATATGAAAATATAATGAAATGAGTTCATACGAGTAGTTGTAAAAAATACTTTCTAATAACCAAAATCTGTATTTGTCCAGTTTAAAAGTAGCTTTTCAAAAACAAAATAATAACAGTTGTTTTCTCAACGGTTTTATATGTATTTCAAAGCGGAGAATTCGAATTTCTAGTTATCACATTGTGGGAGCGCCGCTTCACCCCCCCCCCCCCCAAAAACGGAAAAGCACATACAATTTTCGGTTTTTTAAATTTATTTTTGCTATTATTTCGATTAAGATTTTTAAGAAAATATATTCGATACAATTATAAAATTTTCTACAAAATGAGCGGTCACATTTCATTCTCCGACAAGTGGTTATACCATCTCAAACGAGATAATAGCAAAAAACTATATTCTGTACTGCTAATCTAGGTTTTCAATGACAAATAAAAATTTTATTCTATACTAGTGCATTATTAAATTAAAATAAATTATTTACTCATATTAAATAAATATATTATATGTGACCGATTGTGATCTATGGCTTTGAAACATGTTCCACTGACCTTTTTGCGCCCACAGCAGAGCATAGCAGCGTCTTCACCAGAGAGGAGGCCACGCCAGCCAGAGTCGGGGCGCATCCAGACCTCCTTCTCTTTCCTCTCCGGCTCCACCTCCTCCTCCTCCTCCGCCCCACCCCTCCTCACCCTAACCACGACACTCCCTCACTCATAATACCCACTCCATCGCCACTCTTCTTCCTGAAACAAACAGTGCACAAAAATTTCATAATAATAGGGAATTCTATTTTTAGTAACTACTAGTTATTTGGGTAACTAGTGCACACACTTTTCTACACAAGAGAAATTCATTATGCATGAGCTGCAGACGAGTGCGGAATAGTTTCTCGAGTGTAGTAGAGATACTTTCAGCAAGAGTTACACATTAATTGTTTCCTATAGTTATCGCACCTGGAGTGCGACAAACTCAGCTGGAGTGCAGTAAAGTAAAATAGTACATGAATCAGCTGTTTTGTGTACCGTACTTCAATGAGTGCATAAATAGCCGCTTTGTTGGATCACTGTAGGAAAAATTTTTGTCAAGATAGTCTTCTGGTAGTAGTTGCAACGTTGTATTATATTGATATCAAATTGTAATTCCATTTGATTTCGAAATGTTTCAATCAGCTGTGAAGTCAGCTATTTTGATATTATATTGAATTGGAAAAATTGTGTGCTCAGATTAGTCTAGAGCCTGTACCGAAATTTGATAACAGCTTCATTATGCAACAGGTTTGATCAGGCATGAATAGAGTCAGCTGTTGTGACATTCATTTCTAGCCTCTAATAATTAATTTGAAACAAAGCACATCAAATAGTAATAAAGGACAATATAACTCTCAGCCTATGTTTAGGCACTTTACACCATCTTTTTGTATAATCTTGAATCTATCTGCTCTCGAAGAGACTCGTATTGCAAGTCGCAAGAGCGAAAATCATTTCTCTAAAATATCTATGAAAAAAATCGCTTCATAGCTAAGTGTTTTGATGAGGGCCAGTCTCAAAAAACACCCTTATCGCTGTAGAGCTCTCTCGTAGAGTAATTTCAACTCCAACTACTCTCGTATAGAGATGCCTTTTGTGAGTTTAGACTGCTCTATGGCAATAAGCGTCTCTAGGCGATCTCATTGTCATAGAATAATCTTGGCTCAAACCACACCTGGATTCGTATAGCCAGAGCCTAGAGTGCTCTACGGCAATAAGTAGAGAGCTCTCTTCCTTTCTTTCCTCTTTATTTGTCTCTTTCTCTCTTACCCTGCCATCATTCTTCATTCCTCTCCCTTTAATCACCACTTTCTCAAACCTAATACCTCACATCCTTTACCATGCTTATTCGCACACAAGCCATAATAGTTCATAAGTCATTTTCTTTGGCTTTCCTTATCACTCTCACTTTCTCTCTCTCTCACTCCTTCTCACTCTCAAGCTTTCTATCTATTTCGCTCTCACTCTCACTCCCTCGATTTCTTTTTCCCCCGTCTTCATTTCCCACCTCTTTGTATAGCGTTTTTCTTTTTGCTGTCTTTATCACTCTCCCTAATTCCTTCCCACTCACTCATTCTTTCTCACTCTCTCGTTCTTTCTTTCCCTCTCTATCTACCCCTCTGTTAGTAGCTCCTTATTTGTTTACCCTTATGGTTTACCCTTCCTCCTCTTTGTAGGCTTACAGTGATTTTTCTTTTGCTCTTCTTAACCATCACTCTCTCACTCTTTCTCTGCTTTCTTTTCTCACTCTCGCTCCCTCTCTCTCTCTCTCTCTCTCTCTCTCTCTCTCTCTCTCTCTCTCTCTCACCCTCACTCGCCCCCTCTCACGAACTCACTCTCTCTCACTCACTATCTCGCCCGCTCACCCTCACTCCCTCTTTCACCCGCACTCCATTTCCTTCTTTCTCATTCTTCCTTCTCTCTCTCCCTCCTCTTTGTACAGTGATAAAGATTCAATCCTCGCCGTACACTGTGCCAGAATTCCCCAGTCACATACTTATGCCACTAAACTGGGTTTATATTGAAATTCTTCGCGTTAACATTCGCTGCTACTCAGAGATGGGTTTCCTCTCTATAAGCACGGGAATTTTCCCTGAAGTGAAGTGGGTGCTTCCTCTCGACAACCGGAAATTGCATTACACTGCCAACAATATTGCTTGCACTAGTTTAGCTCTCAGTTTTTGCTCAAGTTTTCCTACAGCTCCGAGTCTTGTTTAAAGAGATTGTATTGCTACTTTACTTAATTGGAAAGATGGTAGGAAACTTGAACTAATGCTACAGTGAAGTTTAGTTAAGTGATAGCCGCGAACCGTGGCAGATATCTTTTCTGTCAGATAAGATAAGCTAAAAACTCCAGGGCCCTTTTTGTAAGCCAGCAAAAAGACTGTTCTCTGCTTTAAAATCACTTCCCGGTGGTTCGGAACCCACCTAAAACTGTATGTTCAACTCATCAATCACCACCATTCAAATCATTCATCCACGCACAGTCCCCAAACCTATGTGGGCTTCATCCTCCATAAAAAGTATGGAAATTCTTTTTTATCTATTTTTCTACAATTTAATCTTTATCTTCCGGGTTCCTCTCCTCCCCTTATTTATTCTTTCTCATTTTATCCTGAGCCTTCAGCCTTTTTAGCGTTTCCTAATCTAGCTCTTCCATGACAAGTTTACATAGATACAGAGTGTTCATTAAGTCGCGCACATTAAAAAGGTTGTGAAGTAATGTATTTTATTTTGTATTATTTATTTATTATTGTTATAACTTTTATAAACACATATAAACTCATTTTTTCTTATTACATATTATGTTCAAAATTTAGGTGTGCATGTGTCAGTCGTGTGGATTTCACCAAAACGGCAACGATTTGAAACCCCAAATTTGGCACAAAGCTTTCTCTAAACTTGATTTAGTGCACCTCGAAGCCCGATTTTTCATTTTTCTTTTAGACTTTTCAAAATTAATGTTTAAATTCAACTAATGGGCACTATTACTATTTAAAATGTGTTTAGATGCAGGAAGCTATAATGCAAAAAAGCTTCAAATCACACGCCAAAGCAACACATTTGTTCCGTACCAATATTGCAGCTCCAAATTCCTTTTTTGGAATTGTTTTGGCATTGGCGGCGGAAATCCATAAATCACATGTTTAATTTAAACATCCCGCACGGGTGAACCACTAGTAACATATAAATGTAGGTATAATGACGGGAAGAATAATGTAGTATCGTTATCGAATAAGTGGTATTGTAATATCGAATAGAAGCAAACTCTTTTGAAGTTTGCGACCATAGAATTAAAGGGAGAATGGATTTCCGATATTGGACCACTGCCAGTGGAAAGAATGGAGGGGTGTTTCTCTTTCTCTCTCTCTCTCACACACATACACAAGCACTTTCTCACTACCACTCTATCCTTTTTTCTCTCTTCCTTTCTATCGTTCTTTTCGTTTTTCTTTTTTCTATTCTCTTTCCGGAAAATCCTGAAATGAAGCGGTTCGGAGAATTCAATGAACTCAAAAGCGAATATGAATTCGTAACTAGGGGCTACTGAAGATTAATTGAATTGAATTGTTTTTAAAATTATGTTTGAAAGAATTTCATGGTATAAACAATGAACGGGGATGAATAACTAAAAGAATTATTAGATGAATACACATCGAAATAAATAAGTAAATTATAGACAGAAATGAATTCTATGTGACAAACTTTTCTTTGGAATGGGAGATTTAACGATGACGAAGTGAATTTTTAATCCGATGCGTTTTCTCAAATAAGTGAAAAATGAAATGGTAGAAAAGTAAGTGAAACACATTACAAAAAGAGGGAATTGTTTTTGCTACTAAATTTAGACTGCTAGATAAGTACCAAAAGCAGGCCCAATAATTATTATTATTGTAGCTTCGACGTTTGGAAAGGAGGCATTCATTCAAAAGCGAATATCGTAAGCTCTAACCTCAGCTTGAATTAAGGAAGTCTCAAGGTAAGTGCATGAATAAAGACCCAAATGTATAATCCTTACAAATTCTTATTACAGGGATCCTTAAAACTGTGTTTTAAATTCAAGTCAAAGATGATACATTATAAGTTAATCTATCTGTTTCTATAATTAGCAGATGCTACTGGATTTCTTGAAGTGCTTGCACAATGAAGCAGCCACTCGAGGATAATCGCCATTGCAAAATCAAACACTTGCTGTGGAATGGTGGTATTCACTCTCTATTTATGCTACTCCAATCTTACATTTCCCATTCCACAGCATGTATTTGATTTTGCGATGGTGATTTTTTATCAAGTAGTAGATGCTTCACTGTGCAAGCCATTAGAACATATCTTATAACACTACAGAATTAATTCTAGTACATACCTATAATTTTTAATTTTTGTTTAATTTTTTTTATTTTTGTGTGTGAGAGTTTCATTTAATGAATAGGTCTAAATGAATACAAACATATTTCAATTTATCACAAAAACTGATGAAAATTCCAGGACACTCTAAAACATCGATTTAGGTTACCAAAGGGAGGAAGGTATCAACCGGTTGGCCAACAAAAAAGACTGTTCCTTGCTGCAAAATCACTTCCCGGTGGTTCGGAACCCACCTACTAAAAAGAATCACGCTAGTATGATTGTAGGTCCAACTCTTTTCAATCATCATCATCTAATTTATCACCCACGCACAGGTTTCAGACCTATGTAGGCTTCAATCTCCGAAAAAACCTTGTTTTAAATTTTTTTCGAGAATGAAGTCCACATAGGTTTGAGACCTGTGCGTGGGTAATAAAATGAAAGGAAGAAATTTATTTTTTCAAATCACAAAACACAAAGTAATTTCAAGCTTGTATGAAAAAACAAATTTAACGCCACCCCTGCGAAAATGGATGATGATGATTCATGAATTGGACATACAGTTTTGGGTAGGTTCCGAACCCCCGGGAAGTGATTCTACAGTAGAGAACAGAGTCTTTTTTGCTGGCCAATCTAATCGTTCACCCTTACAAAAAGGTCCCAGGAGTTCGTGGCTTATCTCTATCTGACTGAACACCTGCTACGGCTCACGGCTATCACTTCTCTATAAATGTCTAAAATAAGCCTGGCATGTCAGAAATACAATTCAATTCTTCATTTCAAGTAGAATACACTTTTACAGTACAAAATATGATCAATGGCGTGATATGCCTGGAAGTAATAATTAATTTAGTATTAACTTTTCATGTGAAATTTAACGACATGCAGTCAAATAAACATGCAGTTTCATGGAACAAGAAATCCAGGAAATTAATTTAGATTACTAAAGAGTGAGAAGGATGGAATGTTTCAACTTTGGTTACAAATTCTTAAAATAAGCCTATAAAATATCTGAAATTTGCTTGTAGGTATGACCTACTTTCAACCTGGCTGTCTCGGCTATAAGTAGGCCAGGTTTAGACTATCCCAGCTAGTCTATATATTATTCAGAAGACGCAATGCTACAATGGTTTAAAACGCTTATCCAGCTTTAATCCAAACAAATGTAGCTGGAAAAACCTCAAGTTGACTAGAAAACGTGTTAGAAAGAGAGATTGTGAGTGAGCGTTATAAAATGGTAGCTGAATTCGCGTATTGCTAGTGAAGGAACGTTGGCTACGAATGGTAATCAATAAAGAGGTTATGGTAACAGACAGAGATTGGCTGAAGCATCAGCGTTCAAGAAATAATATCGATAAAATTGCTTACATCAGCGGTTTTAGCTCATACCCACCAGAAACACACTATTCAGGTTTTATATATCAAACAGCATTAATTAGTAGCTTTTGTTGCCTCTATGAGAAGGATACGTGGAAATTATACGTCAGCGTTCAAGAAATAACATCGATAAAAGAGCTTACATCAGTAGTTTTAGCTCACCCTAATAAATAATACACTACCGTATTTAGGTTTTATAAATCAAACTACACTAATAGTAGCATTTCTTGGCTCTTAAATTACAGGGATACATGAAAATTATTAGCTACTATTTTACACCAATGCTTCAGCGTTCAATAACCAACATAGAAAAAGAGCTTACATCAGTAGTTTTAGCTCAATCTTATCAAAAAATACATTATTTAGGAATTTAGGTTTTAAAAATCAAACAAAACAATAGTGGAATTTTTTGGCTCTGAAATTAGCGGAATAATTTATTAAACGCTACACCGATAGAAACTATGCATTCATCACGTGAAAGAATGTAAATGCTGATGGAAAATGACAAGAATCTAATAAGGTTATTTATTTAAATTAGAAAAAGGAGATTGGTTATATTTTAACCTTCTTAGTGCATAGTGATAGTGTGGTAGATCTACATAATGAATTATACTGATGTCTTAATCACTCTCATTTAGAACACAAGAGATATTATAGTTTCGAATGTCACGTAATTTTAAATCTCAATCGAACTAAAACTAAAATACAGCGTAGCTTAGTATGTAGACCTTGTACCCTATTAGGATAAATAGAAGAATTAAGGCTATTTATTTTGATTTTTGGAAGGTAATACTGTTTTTAATAAAGTGAATGAACATACCTTACGAATTGAATATCCACACTTCCTTGTACAACTCGAACACATCAACAAATTTGAAAAGAAAACACGAAATCTGCCGTCATACTAGCACCTAAACCACTGACAACCCTGTCATAACATGATTTCCAACTTCGCAGCTTATTTCGTTTACCGTAACGATGATATTCACTCGAACAACTCGCGAAATGATGCCGTATTCACGTGTAAACACGAAATTAATCCGTTTTAACTGGTAAATCCAGCGTCTTTTTCATGGTAGCGTACATTTACAACTGAATGTGTGACCGATCCACGGGTTAGAACATGAAAAGGGCTTTGATAACGATCAAGTCGGTAGCTACGAGCAGAGCTTCAGAAAACTGCCGCTAGGTGGCAGCACCTCCTTGCCGTCGGCTTGCCGACACCCGTTCACACCTCTACAATTTCTCTACCGACAAATTTGTCGGATAAAGATGTCGTGACCTTGCTTACTGCAGCTTAATGGGACATCGATAATATTGACAGTCAATCAATAAGATTCGCAATCATTGGATCACGCAAAACAAATTATTGACATTGTAGATTGATTGCTTTATTTTGTATATAATGTATAAATAATTTATTTATCTATTAATTAATTTTTCTCCCATTTATTTATTCACAAAACCTATTTGCAAATAAAATTTGATAGTATATTTCTTCTTATCCATCTTCCTTTTTCATATTTTTCATCATATTTTTCTTTTTTTCGCTTCTCCTTATTTTTCTTCTTCTTCTCCTTCCACTTCATATTTTTTTCTCCGCCTATTTCTCCATCGTCTTCTCTTTCTCTTTCTTCTTTTACTTCTTCTTCTCCTTCTCCATCTCCTTCTTCAAATTTTTCCTCTTCTTCGCCTGTCTTCTTCATTTTCCCCGCATTATTCTTCCTCTCCGCCTTTAATCTCTTATTTTCCAGCGCTAGGGTTTCATCGACAGAAAATAATAATAATATTATGGCTTTTATTGGTGGAAGTTCACCTCGCCGTTTGAGCCATGTTATAAAGAGCATGGTAGACCTACTATTTTAGGTGAGTTCCGAACCACCGGGTAAGTGATAATGCTTACAACAGAAAGTCATTGTAGGACGGTCACCCATCCAAACTCAGTCAACAGAGAACAGCATTGATACATTAGATTCGTCCAATAAACAGAATCGGTCTGTCCATTAGGTCAGGACGTGTGAAAAGGCCTTAACTACGTAGAGTAGGCTACACACGTTCTATTAATTCATCAAGGTGTGAATGGTCAGATACGTTCTCGATAGCACAGGTTCGTGACTCCCAGCACAAATAATGCAATTCAAATCACTCTTACACAGCTATGCATTCGTATATTGTTCTAATCCTTTCTTGGTATTTGTGGAATGCCGCGGCATGGATTGGAAGTACATTATTTAAGTTACTTATTTTTTAACGTGAGAAATCTTATAACTCGTGCAACTAGTAGTTTTACAAGGAAATTTTGATTTCTCAGCGACCTTTCCATCGGTTCGGGGTTTTATTTAAAAAATTGACATAATATTCAAATTGAGGACTCTTTAAAACATAATACAGCGCTATACACTTTCTTTACTATACAGTAAACGTATCTTTCATGTGTTTACATGATTAATGCATTGAAACCTACTGGAGATGACTAATTTTTTGGGACAGTGTTCAATGAAATCTGACAGTGAACAAAAAGCGATAGAATACGTTCTAAGTACGTACTTTCCAGCTCTGTCATTCTAATGAGTTGGTGTTTTTTGTTTTATTAATTCAAGGTTGTCTTGAGTTTTAAGGCAAAAACTGAAAAAGTGCTAAATTAGGAAGTCTTTATTTAGGTCTCTAAAAGTTAATCGCAACCCAGAAACTATCGCAAACTCGAGGATTTTTCTTTTTTTGTGCCTAGAGTGGTTTAAAAAATTTCCAACACGGTATTTTCTTCGGCTTTACCTGGACAAATCAGATTTCTTTACATCAAAAGAGTTTCACATGAGAATCAACTCGCCTGCGCTATCTAGCGGTTAAATTAGAACTTTCTTCTTTATCAGTTTCAAATTACTCGCTAGGTAGCAGAAGCGTTCAGTTCAGAATCTACACCTATCTTCTATCTACCGCCTATCCAGCTATCAGCTCAGCTGCTCAGCCAAATTCATTAGTTTTAGTTATCACATACCATGAATTCCACGTCATTGAAGTTATTCACAAGAAGTATTCTCTCAAGCTGAAAATTGATTTAATTCTCATTATTGTTTTAACAAACCCACTTCTCTGAGCAAAAGTGAACGAAATCCGAGTTTTAAAACAGAAGAAATTTACGTGATGTGCTGCGTTGATGAGGTTAGCTAGGTTATGTGGCCGGGTCTAGTAATTTAATAAGTTGGTGTTTATTTGTTTACATTGAATTTATTACTGAAAGTTAGTAATGGAAGCTCTATATCATCAGACAAATAGATTAGTTACTGAAACACAACAGTGTTTCCAGCAGTTGGAAAGAAATAGAGGCGGAAATACTGACTCAATCAAGGATGAAATTCAAGCTAGGATTGATTCTATTACAAGGTGAGCATATGTTTTGGTTTATACCACATATTAATGATTTCCAGTTCAACGTTTTCACAATCCTACTAGTGCACTCTTGAAAGTTGGCCTATTTTGAACTGGACCTAAGCTCTTGAGCTGTTTTGTTGGGTAAGTTATTTCATTTGAGGTTAGACTTCGAATGGTGTATACTGTATAAAAATATACTATTCTCTGCAGTGATTTTATGTACTATTCTGTATCCTATAAGCTACTCTACACTTTTTTAAATTTGTAGGGTTAATGAATTAATGATGGGATATTTATTTCTATGCCCAATCAGTGAGAATCATGAATTCAAATTCTCACTGTTTTAGGATAAGCTTCATTATCGTGTTATTATCAACTACAGTTAAATTAATACCCTATTTTCCCTGTCAATATTAGAATAACTATTGAATAGTTTACTGTCAACGAAACTTAACTTCACACCCTACAGGAAACCTGTAAATAAAAGAAAAACAAATACGTTTATGGGTCTTTTGCAGAAGTGCTCCCCAATAACCAAGCTAAACTGAACTAGACGGTTGAGGTTAGGTTTTTACTATCTTTATTACTATCGAGGATCTTCTGCAAATGATTAAGTTCTATGTAGATAATATTCAAATTTCTGACTCTGAAGAGGCTACTCCTTTAGGAGTTTGGCAGTGTGTTTTATTCAAATCTTGACTCAAAATGAATCACCTCATCAAAGAGCATGAAATGAAATGTAAATCTTTATTAGGCGGGTTTGAGACTGTCTTCCACTCAACCCCAACATGTAAACATGGTTATTGCTCACTTGCTATTGATTTCAGCATGATTCATACTCTTCCAAGTATTGAATCGAGTTGGATTCTGACTCAAAAATAAAGTGATGAGCATTAAAACCTAGTTGTTGGCTGTCAAATCGAAGATTTAGTAGCATCGACAGCTTTTTGTTCTTATTTACTTATCACTTTATTTGTTGGAATTTAATATGTTCGTTAAAAATCACTTGGATCAATTAATCTTTTCCCAGTAACTGCGAGAAGTTGGACATTCTGATTCATAAAGAGCCAGTCAGCCGAAGACAGAATGCGAAAATCAGGATAGACCAGTTAAAATATGACAATCAACATTTACAGGTATTTATATTAAAATAAATATGTTTTAAGCCGTGAGGTTAAAATACCCCTAAGGGTATTTAATGATAATCACCAACGCAAAATCAAAAGCATTCTGTGGAATGGTGGTATTCATGTTGCTCCCATCTATTGTACACCATTCCGCAGCATGTGTTTCATTTTGCGATGGTGATGGTAACCCATACCATCGAGTATTGGATGCTTCACTGTTGAAGTACCTTAACAGAATTCCTAGGAACTCTCCTTCCAGGTGTTGCTGATACACATGTACAAATATTTTGTTTCTGCATTTGTTCATTTTTACTTTCAATGCATTACTATAATATTTAAAGAAATTATCGAATATTGGATGCTCCACTGTGCAATCATCCTAAAACAGGTCGTTATCTTTCTTGAAAAGTTTCATGAGCAGTTTTGTTGGTCATCAACTTATCAACGACGCCTGAATGTCAAAATAGTATTGACAGTCTTGGAAAAAACGTCTAAAACCTCGATTACATTGCGCTAGTTTACTAGCTATCAAGCCAACAAACTATGATACTAAAAACTGATCCAACTTTTCCCACCAAAGGTGTAGCTCCTTATGATACGATTACTCTGAGCGAGTTTTGTGGCTGACAAGCCAGCAAGTAGCAACATTACAAGCTGACCCAGCTTCTCCCACCAAAGGCCTGACTCCTGCGGCTTGATACTACAAGACCAAGCCGCCCCCTCACCCCCACCATGTTCGCCTAAGCGGAGCTGGGTCGACTTGTAGTGTTGCTACTCGCTGGCTTCTCAGCTAGTAACTAGCCCAATGTAATTGAGACTTGGCAATCTTTCCCCTCTTTTGCCATGCTCTCCTCTTGTCCTCTGGTGATTTGGCTTTAGTATTATGGATAGTAAGCTAGTACACTAGCACAATGTTATCGAAACATAAAAATTTTGTCTTTAGCTTCAAAAGCTTGCGATTTATGCAGTAAGTGACACTCTGGCCCTCATACTTCAGTAGTTTAGATGGGTCTATTTTAGGGTCTTTTGCACTATTATCCCGCATTTCTTAAAAATTGTCATTGAACAGTAGATTCCTAACCTAAACCTAAGATCCGGTTCGGTAAGGTTAGGAATCTACTGATCAATAGAATAGAATAGTTTATTTATTTTTCCTTGACGTGGCAAAGTTTAGACTGAAAGGTCTACTCTCCCACTAAACCACGTCCATGATTTACAATGAATATAATTATACTGTAATACAAACCAAAACAAGAGATAATAATAAAAATAATAATGGTTAATTAAGTTCAACAATACTAGTAGAAAGACAAAAAAAAAATTGATACACATTCACGCTTATTGCGCAGCTGCAATATTGTAGAAATAATAATGACAATTTATAAGGAATGCGGGGTTATAGTGCAAAAGACCGCTATTTTATTGCACTTTTAAAGATAAATTGATTAATTGTTTTGTAAAGTATGAATGATAGAATTCACTATTTATTGTTTTTAGGCAGCTCTTAGATCATACCTGAATGAAGTCTACAGAAAACGACTTGAAGAATCTGAACGTGAAGAGCTATTGAATCGCAGATTCACCCATGAGACGCATGACACAACTATATTCATTGATCACTCAGTACAGCACAACTTGTCATTGCAGGTTAGAATTTGATCTCCTCCATTATTAAACGCACCCTTGTTTGAGTTCTAATTTCCTTATGATTAAATAGCGTACAATTAATTTTTATGTTTTAAGTAAAAATTTACCTACTTTCAGATTACCGGTATATCCATTCAGAGCATATGCAGGAGTTCATAGTTTGTAGCGTTCCGGAGAAAGTAACAAGCATTCTTTTGATGCTCACGAATCGTTTTTTATAGATTACTGAAAATAAACTTATCTCACTTCAGAATGACCGTACAAAATTGAAAATTGAAATTTATTGTCAGACAACAAAAATAAAATACAAAGCAAACTCGAATTAAAATAAATAAAAAACAAGCTTTTAAATGAAAATAAACAAGTTCACATAATAATTTCAAACATAGTTGAAATTTATAATAACAGACAACAGTCTTATATGTGCTGAGGGTTGCCCGTAATAGTGAAAGTACAGTTAATTATTAATGTGTGTACGCCTATGAAAGAACAGAAGTTATTTACAGTTGAGAAATACTATCTTCTCTCTGAATATTTGACCTCCGTATAATCAGAATGTACAGAAATAAACAATGATGACATTATAAGTCTCGAAAACAGTCTAATATTAACTGTATTAGCTGCTTGCATGTGTAGTCGAGGGTAGTTAATGCAAGGATTGTGTTTGACTGCCTTTAAGCTGTGAGTGATATGTAAGCTAGAACAAAGCAAAGCAAGTGTTCTAAACATCTCACAAGTGGCTTAAAGGATAAATACAATCTTTCTTTGTAGTGGCAAAGGTGATATTGTGGAAGATATCCATAATGAATAGGTCCAACTCATCAATCACCAAACTAATAGATATAATAGATTCAGGTGATAAAGCTACTGCAATCTTCTTAGATCTGTCAAAGGCATTTGACTGTGTTAATCATAGAACTTTATTGGAAATACTGCAAAATGTAGGTGTAAATGGGGTTGAACTGAAATGGGTTGAATCATATCTTATTGGGAGAAAACAATGTGTAGAACTAACTACAGTAGTTGGTAATAGTATAGTAAAGAATAAATCTAATAAATTAGAGGTGCAAGCTGGAGTGCCTCAGGGGTCAATACTAGGTCCATTGCTTTTTTTGTTATATGTCAACCGTTTACCTAAAGAATTAATTAGTGGTAGAGCCCTCTTATTTGCTGATGATACATCACTCATTTTCAGCAATTCCATTCTAGATAATTTAGAAATAAGTGCCCATATAGGTGTGCAGTCCATTGTCCAATTTTTAAACCAGTTGAAATTAACTATAAATAGTAAAAAATGCCAATACCTTCAATTCAAAAACAAACATAATTTAAATGAAGATAGGGCTATAAACGTGTTTGTAAACGATAATCAATTAGACCAGGAAGAAAAAATTGCATTTCTAGGAGTTACGTTGGATAGACGATTGACCTGGACTCCATACATTGAGAAAATATGTAGTAAAATTTCATCTGGGGTATTTGTCCTGCGACAGCTCGCTAGATTGAATGACAAAAAGTTACTTTTTACAGCTTACCATGGGCTCTTACTGTCACATATTAGGTATGCTATCTTAGTATGGGGTAATTCATCAAAACAAAATCTTGATAGGGTGTTTAAGATCCAAAAGAAAGCGGTTAGGTGTATAGAAAGAGTAAATAGATTAGATTCATGTAGGCCGTTGTTCAAGAGACTTGGTCTCCTAACTGTACCCTGCTTATATGTGTATGAAGCTACTTTATATGTAAAAACGAATGATATTAACCAAAATCTTGATGTACATGGTTATAATACAAGAAGCCGAGGAGATTATCACTTGGTGAGTCACAATAGTAGCCTATTCAAACAAAAACCTAGTTATATTGGTAGGAAATTCTACAACAAGCTACCGCAGTTTTTGAAGAGTCTTGAAAATATAGAAATATTTAAAAATCAATTGAAAAAATATTTAGTTGATAAAGCTTTTTATAGTGTACAAGAGTTCCTTTCACATCAAAATTAAGCCTCACCTCAACTAATTGAAGTAATTATGGTATCTAGTGTATAATATTGTTGATCTGACTTGTCTTATACTCCTTAACTGGAGTCTCCAAGACGTAATCTACAAAAAAAAAAAAAAAAAAAAAACCCCATCATCCAACTCATTACCCACGCACAGGTCTCATACCAATGTGGGCTTCATCCTCAAAAAAATTAAAATAATAAGACTTGAAGTTGTTACAGCCACATTTATTGAAAACAGTGAGATACTAGTTTCGGTTGTTACACCATTATCAATCTCAATTATTGATAGTGTTGTAATAGCCGAAACCAGTATCTCTCTATTTTCAATAAATGTGGTTGTGACAACTCAAAATCTTATTATTTACGAAATACAACCGATGCTTCACTATTTATCTACGATTATCAATAACTGACTTTTACTTACCAATTATTTGGATAACTTACTCAAAATAACATAACCTATACCGGTAATAGTTCATTGTTGACGACGCATTGAAGGTTGGATCAATTGGAACTAAATTTGATTTCGAAATGTTTGAATCAGCTGATGTGACACTATTGCATATTCATTTTGACACTGATGCCCGGTTTCTCAGTCGTCCAGTAAATTATTCAGTAGCTATTGATTCAATAGCGGCCCTAAGGCTTTTTCCACACATACCCGTCAGTTGGGTAACTGGTATCGTTTACCGAGCCGTGGGGACATTGTATAGTATGGAGCGCTTCACACTTACCCGATTTTTCTAATATTTTATTTTTGTTTGTTCGTCACACAAAACCGCAACTAGGGAGCAACACTCCAGCAGCATGTGACACGTCAAAGTTTTGTACTGGTTAACACTCATAAGAAACAGGCATCACACAAAAATCATCGCTCTAGGAATTCAGTTAGTCTATAAGGACTTAAATCAATTAGAAATTCTCGAAGTCCTCTTTTAAATGTATTTATACTATCAACTTCTTTTATTTGGTTGGGGAACGCATTGAATATTTTCATCCCCATATAATATGGTCCACTTTCCAGTAGACTAAGTCTATGTATTGGGTATACTTAACTCCTAAACCTAGTATAATGAGGATGATTTAACTGATTTTCCTCATTTATCCCCCTATTTTTAGAAACAAAAATTGCTATTTCATAAATGTAAATAGCTGGAGCAGTCAACAATGTCTTTTCCCTAAAGAGAGGCTTGCATGAACAGCAAACCTTAGAAACCTTATGTAATTATTCCGGCTGAACGACAACGATTGCTCTACTGCCGAGTTTGTGTGAAACAAGCCTTAGGGCTGCTATTGAATCAATAGCTACTGTATAACTGAGAAACCGGGTATGAATTAGAATAATCCTGAATTCTGATTGGTCTAGAGCCAATATCGAAAAGTGACAGCAGTGTTATAATAGATTCATTATGCAACGGGTTTGATCATGCATAAGTTAATGAAGTTAAGTGAATAAAGTTAGCTTTTGTCACGTTACTTTCTACTCTAATAATTATTTTATAATGTATTCGGAGATGAAATAAGTTTTATAGCGCAAAACGCATCGTTTAATGGGAAAGTGCCTTCTGTATGTATAATTTGTAAAAGTTAGTTTGAAGTAACTGACACTTTAATAAGCTGTCGCTTTCATTGATTTCCATCAATTATTCAATGCTGTTGTCAATATCCGCCATTGCGGAAGTCTTCAGTATGTATTGTTGCTTTTATGATTCTGTGCTTTGTAAGCTTGCGACTTTTTATGCTTTATATGCTTGTGACTATGAGGTATTTTTAAATGTTTGCAAATGCAACTTGATTTCTGTGAAAATATTTTCACATGGCCTATTACATTTATATGTTCAATGGTTGAATAAAAATTTTGAATTTGAATTTAATAGCACTGAGTAGATTCGAAATTAATAAAATTTATGTTATGAAAATTATGTTTCCAAGTTTTAATTTTTAATCACAATTTTCATTTCAGAACGCGAATAGAGGTGTAGATGACATGCTGAAATCAGGTTCGGGAATTCTGGACAGCCTAAGAAACCAAAGAGACACAATGAAGGGAGCCCATAAAAAAATGATGGACATTGCAAACACTTTGGGTCTTTCGAACACCACTATGCGTCTAATAGAACGTAGAGCTCAGGAAGACAAGTACATACTAATAGCAGGCATGCTTATTACATGCCTCATTATAGTGCTTGTTGTTCTATACTTCACATGACCAGGATATACATCACATAATCTGTGACGTTTGATGTAATTGTTATGGTGTAAAAGCCTTAGGGCGCCCGGCCATTGAAATATGTGCTGTGCTGTGCTGGGACAGCTTTTGAAACAAAACTGATGGTTTTCAATGAACGCCCGGCCACCGAAAGTTGCGCTGTGCCAGTGGCTGGGCGTTTATTGGAAACTATTGGTTCGAGTTTGAAAAGCTGTTCCAGCTGTCTCCAGCAATCTTTCATTGGCTGGGCGCCCTTGTTACACAGAGCCACTCCAGGTTAAAATTAAGGCTACACAAAATCAGTCTACATTACATTACACTAAGGTAAATATAAACAAGGTTGTTCCATAATTCGCCAAATTACCAAAACAGAAATGTCATGACGTCACTCTGTTCAGAAATACCCGTAACTTGTAAATTTCAGCTCTATTTGTACACTTTATCAGTACAAAAATGAAGTTTTTTGCTTATCACGGATTTGAATCTACATCTTGATCAGCTGTCAATGATATGGGTTACTCAATGCTACTGAACTGAAATACATCAGAGCCCCACCATTTTTCTAGTTGTAAAAAACCGGAACAACCTTTAAAAACCTTGATATTACACTGCATTTTTGGCTAAATTACACCAGTCGTGTTTATTTTATTAAAAATCAGCTGATAAACAGCTGAGAGCTCAAAACATGTGCAACAGTTTCATCTTTAATCATCTGCTTTCCTCCCCTAAGTGTTTAACAAAGTTTTTTGTGACGAGGGACCAAAATGGAACTTCTTCTTGTACTTTGACATTGTTGAGCTCGGTAACTCGCTCGGCTGGTGTAATTTAGCATTAATTGTGGCGTTCGCGTTCGTCACTGGAGTGGCTCTGTACGATAAGGCTCCAATATATGCATAATCATCTGTGATCTATGTGATCAGTATTTAGGGCCATTGAATTCTATAAAGCTCATGCCCGGTTTCTCAGTCGTTCAATAAATGTTTACAACTTAAAAATAGGTTCGAAAATTGGAATAGGTAAGTTTAGGATACGAATAGGTAATCAATAACTTTATTGAATCCACAAACGTATTATTAATGCATTTTTTCAAGTATCGATGAATTTTTCAAAAATTTAATCGTTTATCTGATTTATTTTTAAGTTTTTTTTTTAATGTTTAAATTACGGTTGTTGAAAAGGCGACAAAAATTAAAATTGATAAGATTAAAAAAATATTGAAATAAACATATAATTCCGTTTCTAAAGCACTGAAATAGAATAACATAAATAAATCATAAATATAAATTTATTGAATCTTTAGCTATTGAATGACTAAGAAACCGGTCAGAAATCTGTATAAAAGAGCCCTAGTATATCCATCTTGTGTTCTTTCATTGTAATATGGTTGTAACAAAAAAAAAACATTCCTTGTTATTGTTCACAATAATTAATTGTGATATGTTTTGTACACATTATGATTGCATGGTGCATAAATACCTATACTTGAATATTTGTGTATAAAAATACAATATTATGTACAGTAAAAATGTGTATTTTTATTGAGAATTTCACAAATCCTTAGTTTGACTCATTTTCAACCAAGTCAATGCATCAGCATAGATTCAAGGCTGCTTGTACAGTGGAGCATTCAATATTCAAGGATAATCACCATCATAAAATCAAACACATGCTGTGGAATGGTGGTATTCACGCTGCTCCAATCTATCATAAATTCTTACTGGGTCCTTGCACAGTGGAGCATCAATGCTTGATGATAATCGCAGAAGCGAAATAAGTTGAATCATATGCTGTGAAATATTGGTATTCACGCTGTGGTACCCAGTTTGTCATGCACCATTCCACAGTATGTGTTTGGTGATGGTGATTATCATCGAGTATTGATTATTAAGCACCCTTAATGCCTGTCCAGACGAAGTGATAGAACGCTCTCGTAGAGAAATGTAGACGATGGATAGACTTGTGTCTATAATTCTGTATTATGCTTGTCTTGTAATTGAATAAGTTCATAGCCAAAACTGCTTATTTGACAATACATTTTTTTGAAGCCCACAGGTCTGAGACCGGTGCCTGGGTAGAGATTTGGATGATAATAATTGATGAGTTGGCCCACAGTTTTAAGTCGGTTCCGAACCACCGGGAAGTGATTTTACAGCAAAGAACAGAGTCTTTTTGCTAGCCAATCCAATTATTCAAAGGTCACCCTTATGAAGGGACGGATTCAAAGATCCAGAAGATTCAAAGATCCTCACACGTCAACCGATAAAGGGTGTAAGGTCACCCTTACAAAGAGGGTCCAGGAGTTCGCAGCTTATCTTTATATGATTGAACAAATAGCTGCTACGGCTCACGGCTATCACTTCCCTCTAAAAGCTTGTTTGAATTAATAGACTCTTACCTCATTATTTTGAGTAATGTTTGAACTTGAATTAGTCTACGATAAATTCTACGACTTGCATTCAATTTTAATTGAGAGTAAATAATAATTTTATTCACTTTTTGGCCAAACGTTTGCGAGCCATGAAGACTCATCTTCAAAGGCCTCCTTGATAGGCATGTTGGTTTTTTTTGTTAGAATTGTCTTGTTGAAATGTATTTGAAGATGAGTCTCCATGTCTCGAAAACGTTTGGCCAAAAAGTGAGTAAAATTATTATTTGTTCTCATCAATAATTAAAATTGAGTGCAAGTCGTTGACTTTACCATAAAACGTTCATATTTACAAAGCAGATCGTTATGGAACAAGAAATCCAGGAAGAATAATAGTTGTCATTGTCAAGCAGAAAATTATGCTACCACAGAGCCATCATTCAGGTAAATAGGCCATGTGCTAAGTTTTGTTGCGGGTACCTTATGCTGGTACATTCTTAAAAACTTGATACATTTTCCAAATTTTTAGGCGGTTCGCAATCTACCTAAAACTGTAGGTACAACTCATCATTTAACTCATAACCCACGCCCAGATATCAGACCTGTATGGCCCTCCTCCGAAAAAATAAAACATGTTTATTCTAAATAAAACAAGTGTCCAAACATTAAAGATGATGACAGGGAGGGATCTATTTCAACTTATCTGTAATAGACTTACAATAACCAACCAATATTCTCATTATTTATATTTTTTAATATTCTTATTATTTATTATTCTTATGTATAATATTTTTTATTTTATTGATTGCAATATTTAATTCAATGATGCAACTGTTATTCTTCTAATGAAGAATATGAACTCTTGAAGTGTAAACTACTACTTTTGAGAGCTGTGAATGCAATTAAAAGATTCAGTTGGAGATTTTTTGTCGTGTTGTTATCGTATCGTCCGAGTGTTGTATAAATTTGGAGGTAGCTTTTTATGCCTACGTGACTATGAACATCTAGAATTGTTTTTTGTTGATCCTAGATGTTCATAGTCACGTAGGCACATATATATATATATGTGTGTCATAGTCACGTAGGCACTTATATATATATAGGTTATATATATGAGGTTTGTATGGTTATTTATATATATATATATATATATCTAAAGCCTACATTATTGTCGACCAAAGAGCAAAGGACTATGATTATAAGTTACCTGTGGAAGTGTCAGACGTTTAAGAGGCTTATTTTGGTGGTAAAATCTTAATTTCATTGTAGACTAAGCTTTATCCCGGATTGCCTGTGGGAGGCAGCTCTTTAATCCTCATGTCAGATATTTTGAATTCTTCAGGCACTAGTTGATTAATTTATGAACGTTCGTTAAGTATCTCTTGACGCGAGAGACTTGAAATGCCTACGGTATATAAATTTATTACATTTCAAGAAATTGAAATTTATTAACTTTTATGTGAATTTAACGACTTGCAGTCAAATATTCATTAAGAATAAATAAAATTTACTTACTCTGTAGGCCGAGCGCTTTCGAATCTTTGAAATCCTTTTTCAGAGGCCTCTGAAATCTGTATCATTGTATCAATATTAATGAATATTTGACTGCAAGTTGTTAAATTCACATAAAAAGTTAATATTAACAACGCAGTTCGTCATGGAACAAGAAATCCAGGAATGAAATTTATTGATAACAACACTATAAAATAATAACATTACATCCATCATTAAAAATTATTGTACAGTAGTACCTATACACTACCTTTAAATTAATTGACAGTTTCTAAGAGCAAAATGAAACGAAATGGATGAAATAGAAATATTTATGTTTTCGATAACTGTGTGAACTATTACCACTCACAAAAAGTAACTAGACTTGTCCGTGAGTAGGAGTTGGAGACGAATCCGCACTCTTTCATGAAAATATTGATGAAAATGAAGATGAAATGAAAAAGAGAAAATAAAAATGAATTTACAAAAATATAATGAAACTAACAGCCTTCTCCTGTTTTGTAATTTTTTTTAGGATGAAGCCCACTTAGGTCTGAGACCTGTGCGTGGGTAATGAGTTGGATGATGGTGATTAATGAGTTGGACCTACAGTTTTAGGTGGGTTCCGAACCACCGGGAAGTGATTTTACAGCAGAGAACGTGTAATGAATTCCTATTGTAAACTTGTCTTGGACTAGAAAAAGTATCGATAAATTGGAAAATGAGTAAATTGTATTATAACTCATACTATATTATAACATTATATTAAAACTCTGAAGAAATTGTCTACTTCAATTGGTGAATGAAGCCATAGCCAAAGCCTCGTTTATCGCATAAAATTGCTATAGGGTTTTGTTTTTCTCCAGTCAGCAGGCAGCAAATTATAGAACTTGGGAGCAAGAAACAGAAAGCATCTCTGAAAAGTTGAACAATTCTTTGAAGATCTCCTAGTCACTAAAGAAACGTTTATTCATCCTTTCCTTTTCTCTTGAAACTATTTTTGTTCACTTACAAAGTTTTTAACTTGAGCCGAAAGAATGTTTTTTCTTTCTATCAAGTTATCCATGTATTGTCTACTTTTTTCTATTTCTCTGATTATCACTTCTCTTCTTTCTAAAGTTTTATTTCTCAAAATATTGTATTATTCTATCTTTTCTTTTTTCAATTATGAAATTAATTTTTATTGTGTCATTGAGGCTCTTAATGGATTACTCTGTGAGCTTTTCTATGTGAATAAATAAATACGGCCCTACAGTTTTAGGTGGGTACCAAACCACCAGTTGAGTGATAATAGGTTAAAGCAGATAAACTTGTTTGAGTTGAATTTCTATTGATGTAACGTGAAACCTAAAGAGACTCTCCAATAAAATTTTTATAGCGTACATATAGATTTGAAATTCAAATTGAAATTTATTGCCAAACAAAAATAAACATACAAGCAAACTTCAATTAGAATAAATAAGAAAAATACATAAATTAAGCTTGTAGATCTAGATCAACATAAACATAATCAAGTTCACATGACATAAATTACAAAGGCACCACCAGCAAAAGTAAAAAAAACTTGCTCGCTATGGTGGGAGTCATTATTCTAGGTTTGTTGTATTTTCTGTAAAAGATTAATATTAAAGAGTTTCTGCAAGAGTTAATGCTAACCTGAACACTCTATACATCTGCCAGATCTAAAATCAAGATGCCATAGACGAACAGGCAGATGAGTGTTTATATAGCATTACCATCATTATCTTTAACGTAATTTTGCACAAAGTATCTCATTTGCTAGTAAAAATTACGCTATTTTCTCGTTTGTTATTTGCTTAATTAGGTCAGTTCTGCGCATGCGTATATCAGATCTGTAGAGCGTGCGGAGGTGTAGAGTGGTCAGTATTGATTAAGTAGTAGGCTAAAACGTTTTAAAATAGCGCAACCCTATACTATAACTTATATTTATTATAAGTATATATAATTGATAAAACATTATAATTTATAGTTATTGTTATATCCAGATAGAACAGATAGAAGGAATTTTTTTTTACATTTTTTAGACCGGAAATTGTATAAAATATCTTACAGGCCGCTTATACTGTATTTCTAATTAACCGCTCTCTGTTTCAGAAAAGTTTCAAAAGCACCTTAATCATAATAAATATAATTATGGAGGTAGTACTCGAACTTGACCTATTGAAGAAATATTGTTTGTTCTTATCAAAATTATTATTTTCGATTTTAAATTATTATCGATGCTTTTATTTTTAATTCGTTCAATCTATCAGTAAAGTTTTAAAATATCTCAATGATTATGGAGTTAGGTAGAGTGCACAAACCAACTTATTTGCAAATTGTTTTAAAATTTTTCATCAGACTACGCAAACTAAACCAATCGAAGAAATTATCTAATATTAAAACTGACACTGTATTTCACTTTTATAAATTGTTTTACTCACTTATATTGGAGAAGCTTGAGGGATGCATTTCACTTCTGAAAAGAAGCTTCGTCAGCCTTTTCAGAAGTGAAAAGCATCTCCAATATAAGTGAGTAAAACAATATATAAAAGTGAAATACAGTGTCAGTTTAAATATTAGATAATTAATTTTTGCACCATTGTATTCTAATAATCAGTTTTAATATTAGATTGTTCATTAAGTATTTCGTCATGGAAAACGTCACAAAAGAAATTATTTTGAAATGAACTTAAAATGAGTTCAAAGTTCTGAACAAAAATCAAAATTTCATATTTAAAAAGATCATAAAGGAATCTTTCTAATGTGTTCTTATCAGGATCTCGATCAAATCTTGTAGCAGAATTTCTTATCTCACATGATATAAGAATTATTCTTCTATCTATGAGCTTGATCATTGAGCTGCCTTACAATTGAATCGTGATAAAGCTCACTAACTCATCTCAGAAGGGCAAAGACTAAGAATAATTACGAATAGTTAACATAGAAAACGAATAGTGTCTAATAGTAAAGTAAGAAAGACATTGAGAAGATGATATCATGCGGTCTAAATAGGTAGGCTTCAATGTATCATTGGCCCTAATACGCATTGACCGTGCCTTTCCAATTAAGTTGACGCTACTAAACTTATGTATTAGTTAATTATTGTGTTTTATTAAGAGTGGAATGCACGTGTGAACGGAAAGAAATCATGTTGCCTGATGGTGTCGAGTTAATTATTGTCGATTATAATTTCTAGAAAAATGGGAACCCACAATTTTAAGGATAAGTAAGTACCAGGGACGTTGCAGCTAGGAGTGCCCTAACCAAAAAAAATGTCATTCATTTTTTTAAATTGGGGCCTGAATTAAATTCCAGCTCCTGCCCCCCCCCCCCCCCCTCAAAAAAAGACAAAGGAACAAGCTTGGTTAGTAGGCTATTATTAAACAGTTGCATTTTTTAATTTTTGTTGTTATAGTAAGATTTTATTTATTTATTCATTACAAAAACACAATTAAGAAAAAGCACAAGCTTTTGTCCACACTGCTTTCTTCAATTTTTTTTAAATTTAAATCCTAACCTAAAAATTAACTAATCGATTATTTCCAATACAAGAATATTCATTTGGAAGAGATTATGATATTCTTATGACAAATTCTATTGCATAGTAGTTATTATAGCACAATGGAGCTGCCCAAGTTCTCTTCATGTGAATTCTTTTTTCTCATAAATTAAATTATTTTATTATTATTATTGTTATAATTATTATTTTATTCATTATTTTGCAATAAAATATAAAAGAATAGATAACTTAAAGAATTTAATCCACATAAAAGTCCACTGTATAATTTTTAAATACAAATTGAATGCATTAGCTCAACTTATTTCAACTACAATACCTCTAAAAGCTAAAAACTCTAGTATCACAGACCAAATTTCCTCACAACTAAAAAAGAGGTAACATAAATCAATAAAGTATTTCTTAAAATATAAAAAATAGAATAAATAAATACCAACAATTTCATTTCTCAATAACAAAATAGCCAATCTCAACTAACTTCAGTTGCAAGACTAAACAAGCTAAAACTACAAGTGACATGCCTATAAGTTCTACACGACCAAATATTTTGTAACTAAAAAAACAAGGTTAAGCAAGTCAAGACTTTTCAGCTCATACGATTTATACTAAAAATGAAATACCGTTATCTAAGTTTAAAATTAAATAAAAAAAAACCGTAGGTCAAACTCATCAATCATCCAACTCATTACCCACGCACAGGTCTCAGACCTATGTGGACTTCATCCTCAAAAAAAAATAATAAAATAAAAATATCATTTATTTGAAGAAGAAAAATATCATTTACAGACTTTTAACAAGTTAAAATAGTTGCAAGTTACAAGTATTATAGTTTTATTTTTTACAGGCTAAAATTGCAAGTTACAAGCCGTATAGTTTTATTTTTTACAAGCTAAAATTGCAAGCTACAACCCTTATAGTCTCACTTTTTTACAATTCAAAAAAACAAATTTTTGAAACAGATCAATAAAACCTTTCAGCTCATATTATCGCTACAATATAACATAAATAGAATAAAATTGCAGGTACTGCTATAAATTCATCATCGTAATTTGGACCGTACTTTTTATGAAAAAAATTATGGTTTGTCAATTTTAGTTTATGTTTAAAAAATCTCAAATTCAGGATGCGAGCTTGAAGGCACTTTGGTCGAGCCTAGAAAAACTAATCCTGGCCAGCTAAAGTCCTTCAGGATACGGAGTCCTTATTAAGGAGTGGGGATGGGTCGTCCTTGGCAGATCTACAACTAGATCTTCAGCCAGTACAAGTAGCACCGGCTTCCATACTAATACCGTAGTACCGTACCCACAGATAGTGCAGACGTATAGAGACAGATTGTCTGCTCTTTCAGCTCAACAGTTGTTACTGCCCTGTCTTCTCAGTTCGGCAGTTGCCCTTTTCTGAACAGGTACCGTCAGTTTCAGCGCTAAGATGGAACCGAATATAATTTCGTTCAGTTTTTTGTCGGTCTCAGCTGTTTTGCTGGCAGTTTTTTCGAGTTTTATTGGTCTTACAGCCAGTGCTAAACTGCAAGCTCTACCTCTGCGTGAGTACTATTTACTTATTTATGTATTATTTAATTATTGTTCATCATAATATGATATGGTAGGATATTATCTTAGGTTTAAGATATTATCTTTAACAAAACTATTCCTGGATTTCTTGCTCCATGACGAACTGCCTTGTTAATATTAACTTGTTATTATGAACTGTTTAATATTAACTTGTTATTATGAACTTTTTAATATTAACGTTTTTTCAATTGATTAAAAGTCGTTGAATTCACCTAAAAAGTTAATTAAAACAAAACTATCTTTGAATTTCGTATTGTGCTTTATTATCACTTACCTGCTGGTTTGGAACCCAACTAAAACTAAAAAACTATTCGTATATTTAGTTAATAAGTCTTTTTATAGTATACAAGAGTTCCTTTCCCATCAAAAATAAGCCTCACCTCAACCAATTTATATAGTAATAAATTATGGCAACTATTGTATAAAATTGTATACCGGTAATTGTTAATCTGACTTGTCTTATACTCCTCAACTGGCATCTCCAAGGCGTAATCTACAAAAAAATCATTATCATCCACTCATTATTCACGCACAAGTCTCTGACTCATGTAGGCATTGTAAGCACAAAAATGTACCTTAAATCTTTTTTAACTTGGTAATACATTTTTGATCTATGACGAACTGCGATTAAAATAGTCGTCTAAGTGAACATAAGCTATGAAATAAGTGAGTAGAAATCATGATTTAAATAGAAATACAGTAATGAATTATAAGACGAAATTGTCACAGCAACATTTATTAAAAAATATTGAGAAACTAGTTTCGGTTGTTATACCATTATCAATCTCAATCAAATCAGTTGATAGTTGAAGTTGATATTGTAAAAGGTATTCATAATGAATAATAAGATGAAATTGTCACAACCACATTTATAAAAAAATATTGAGAAACTAGTTTCGGATGTTATACCATTATCAATCTCAATCAAACTGTCACAGCCACATTTATTAAAAAATATTGAGAAACTAGTTTCGGTTTATACCATTGTCAATCTCAATCAATCAGTTTGATTGAGATTGACAATGGTATAACAATCGAAACTAGTTTCTCAATATTTTTTAATAAATGTGGCTGTGACAGTTTGATTGAGATTGATAATGGTATAACAACCGAAACTAGTTTCTCTATATTTTTTTATAAATGTAGTTGTGACAATTTCATCTTATTATTCATTATTAAAAAATATTGAGAAACTAGTTTCGGTTGTTATACCATTATCAATCTCAATCAAACAGTTTGATTGAGATTGACAATGGTATAAACCGAAACTAGTTTCTCAATATTTTTTAATAAATGTGGCTGTGACAGTTTGATTGAGATTGATAATGGTATAACATCCGAAACTAGTTTCTCAATATTTTTTTATAAATGTGGTTGTGACAATTTCATCTTATTATTCATTATGAATACCTTTTACAATATCAACTTCGCCACTACAAAGAAAGTAGAAATACAGTGTCAGTTTTGACGTTAGATTGTTTATCAAGTATTTCGTAATGGAAAACATCACAGATTGGAATTTTTAACTTATTCTTTATACTTGTATTCATCATTAAAATAATCTATGTTAACAAAACTAGCCTCAATTTTTTTAAATATATTCCGCTTATCTGTATTGTAAATTGCGATTGTGGTGCTGTTAATTGAATAATTTCACTTTTTTTAATTTTATTTTATTAAAAATAAATTTTATTTTCCAATAATAATAATATCGTGTGACCTGGCTGGCTCAGGTCTGGTGTCAGAGTTCTCAGGTCGCACCTGAACAAAGTTCAGGGCCTCTGACGTGACTTAACGACTGTTTTTAGGCAGCCGGGACCGACAGCTTAACGTGTCCTCCGAAACACGGGAGTGACCTGAGGTAAAATCTTTCGGTCAGAGCTGGGATCGAACCCGGGACCTTTGGACTAGCAAACCAATGACAACGTGTTTGTTATTTTATTTCAATTTTAATGGAAAAACTATTTCCCCACAACACACATAAACATCATTCCATTATTTAATTAGTAATTTTTAAAACTTCTTAGCTATTTATAACACGAATATTGTATGTAAAAAATGTATAATTCTTCTCCTAGATTGTAATTTCATTGTAGAGAAGTATGGAAATATAAATAAATTCCAATGCATCTACATTCTAAATCTCAAATAGGATTCATAAATGATTTATATAAATAAATAAATAAGAGTTTCATTAAGTAACTTAGTTTGAAATAAAATAAAAGAGTTTTATTCTGCTCACACCAAAACAAAAACTAATAGTCTACTTTTATTGTATATAAATTTCTAGATATTTGACAATTTCATTGATATTATAATATATAATTTCACCCACATTTCTTGAATTCAATACTATCTATCGATGGAATAATTTCCTCCAATAATATTCCGGAGAGTATTTCAATCATCAATCTAGTAGTTTGTTTATAAAAGCGTTTTCAATACCAACTAGTCATTAAGCAAGTTTTCAATAATAGAGGATTTCTTTCTACGGCACCAAACAATAATACAAGCCTATAATAAACTCCTGAGAAAATCAGATTATTCCCAGTTCTCAAATGTCATAATACAAAAATCTCTCATGAAACACTTATTTCATAACACAGTTTTTTCAAAACTGATTTAGATAAAACTCCCATCAAATTATCAACATAAATTTAAATAAATCCTGTTCAGGAAGGTGATATGAAGCATAAGATACAAGCTGGTTTCAAAATTGAACAGAAATTCAATATCATAACGGTCGATCGACCTTGGCATATACATAGATACTCTCTTAGATATAGATATAATCGAATTCTATTCTCACATCACCTATCGCTCACATTAATTAGCTAGCTGTGTAATATAATTAATAATAAGCTTCGGGCAAAATATTTCCACTCCTAATTGATCAAGTCCATGCGATCCGTTATTAATAATTCATTAAACCCTCAGACAATAATAATTCCATCTTTTAATTTGAATGAATTATTGTCTTATTTGTTTTCCTTGTTAAGCTAAATAAAGATTATTGGCTCAATGGCAAAGGTGATAACGATAAATTACTTGATAGCATGAAGTTACCATGTTTTAAAAATATCTGTGATACCTGAATTATTTAGATTTAGACAAAACACTGTGTACTTTTTCATGTAATTAATTGTTTATTCTTAGTCGAATTCCCTTTTGACTTTTCTAATCCATACAATTTATTAATTATTTATATTTTATATTTTGTTATGCATATCTATTTGTATTTTTATGAAGCAAACTTCAACAAATTGTAAAATTTTTTAAAATCAAGATCTCTGCTGTAAAACACTTATTCTTGTGCATTTCGAAGCAAGCTTCTAAAAATTTAAGAATATTTTAAACCAAAATTTCTGCAATAGATTACTCTTGCATTTTTAAGTGACCTTCTGCCCATTTCAGGTTTTTTAAACTGCAATAGAATACGTTTTGTAGCAACTTCTACAAATTTTAGGTTTTTTTAAAAAAATCATTATTATTTCTAGAATAGAACACTTTTTGTGCATAATGAAGAAAAATTCTACATATTGTAGGGTTGTTTAATCATAATTATTTCTCAGACAGAACACTTCAACAAATTTGGAGAAAACTTCTATAAATTTTAGTATATTTTGACAAAATAATAATTTCGGCATTGAAGTACAAACGAAAAGAATAACATGCAACGCAATCAATGAAGTAAAAAATTGATGAACCGCTTGATAAAAAGTATTTACTTAAGCGCATGGTAAAAACGAGTTAATGGAATGCCAACTGGAATATATTTTGTTAGCAAAAGGATGTTGCGACTGATTCTTATGGATGGCATGCT
This sequence comes from Conomelus anceps, assembly GCA_948455865.1. Lineage (NCBI taxonomy): Eukaryota > Metazoa > Arthropoda > Insecta > Hemiptera > Delphacidae > Conomelus > Conomelus anceps. The sequence continues at coordinate 12,865,506 of OX418216.1, forward strand.
TCAATTTTTAAATTATGATGATTTCGATGATGATTATTTCAGACACACCCAGGCACAAGGTCAGGCACAAGAAATTTCTATATAGCTACTTGAAAAGAAGAAGGAGATGTGAAAATAGAGGAGGAGAAGATGGAAGGATAAGAAAATGGAGAAGAAGAAGAAGAAGAAGAAGAAGAAGAAGAAATGGAAAGAAGAAGCTTATGGAGGAAGATGAAAAGCAGAAGAAAAGAATAAGAAGTAGAAGGAAAAATGTGAACAAGAAGGAGAAGGAGAAGAAGAAAAGGTAGGAGGAGAAGGAGAAAAAGAAGAAAAATGAAAATTAAGAACAACAGCAAAACAAGTGATAAAAGAAGAAGGAGAAGTAAAATGAAGAAAAGAAGGAGGAGGAGGAGGAGGAGGAGGAGGAGAAGGAGGAAACGAAGAAGAAGTAGAAGAAGAAGAAGAAGAAGAAGAAGGAGATTAAGAAAATGGAGATGGAAGAAATGGAAGAATAAGAAGATGGGGAAGAAGAAGAAATGGAAAGAAGAAGCTTATGGAGGAGGAGAAAAAGCAGAAGAGGAGAATAAGAAGAAGTAGAAGGAGAAGATGCAGGAGAACAAGAAAAGGTAGGAGAAGAAGAAGAAAAAATGAAAATTAAGAACAACAGAAAAACAAGTGATAAAAGAAGAAGGAGAAGGAAAATGAGAAAAAGAAGGAGGAGGAGGAGAAGAAGGAGAAGGAGGAAACGAAGAAGAAGAAGAAGTAGAAGAAGAAGAAGAAGAAGAAGAAGGAGATGAAGAAAATGGAGATGGAGAAGATGTAAGAATAAGAAGATAGAGGAGAAGAAGAAGTAGAAGAAATGGAAAGAAAAAGCTTATGGAGGAAGACAAAAGGAAGAAGAAAAATAAGAATTAGAAGGAAAAAGGAGGAGAAGGAGATGGTGAAGGTGAAGGAAAAGAAGGAAGAGGAGAAGGAGGAGTAAGAAGAGAAGGAAACGAAGAAGAAGAAGAAGAAGAAGAAGAAAAAGATGAAGGAGGAGGAGAAGGAAGAAGAAGAAAACTAAGAAGGAAGATATGTACAGCAAAACAAGTTATAAAAGAAGAAGGAGAAGGAAAAAGGAAGAAGAATAAGAAAATAAACAAGAAGAACGGAGAAAAAAGGAGAGGAAAATGAACAAGAAGAACGAAGAAATAAGAAGAAGGTGGGGGCCAAGAAAAATACGTCTCACGTTGGAAGGTTATAAAAACTGTGTTGACATTGGACTTGCAAATATTGACATATGAAGGAGAAGAAGAAGAAGAAAAAGAAGAAGAAGAATAAAAGAAGAAGAAGTTATTCAAGATTCAGTTGGCACAAATCAATGACACGAGTGTGTTCGCTGGTATGGTGTGAGTCTTTGGTGGTCTGTCAAGGCCGAGGTTTGTAAATAATGCATGCAATAAGCATTTTCAAGAGCAGACTCCAAGATTGTTGAGCAAAAATTAACCGATATGGAGAAGAAGAAGAAGAAGAAGAATTAAGGAATCTAATAGCAGGAGAAGAAGGAAAGAATAGATCACAACTTTCAAGATCAAGAGCTATTTGAAGCATTGAAGGTCACTGATGGGCAGTACAGGAAAAAAGTAATTGAATGTACATTAGTCTGGAGGAGGAAGAGGAGTCAGTTTAGGAAGCGGACGGAGAAGGTGGAGGAGGTAGTGGAAGATGAGCAGGTAAAGGAGGAGCAGGAGGAGGAGCAGAAGGAGGATAAGAAGGAGGAGCAGGAGGAGGAGAAGGAGGAGGAGGAAATAGAAGAAGAGGCAACAACAGCAACAAGTCAACAACTGGAGAAGGAGGAGGAGGTGAAGGAGAAGGAGGAAGAGGACGTCAAGGAGATGGAGGAGGGGGTGGAGGAGGAGGAGGAGGAGGTGGTGAAGAAGAAATAGGAGGAAGTGGAGGAGGAGGAGGAGGAGAAGACCCATTGGCCTGGTACCCTGTCTTATCTTTATTTGTGGAATTGTAAGAAGATCCAGCTTTGGAGTTCTGTATTTTGGATCGCCTGTGAAAGAAAGAAGTGGCACACAAACTATATAACAAAAACTAAAACAAAATAAATAAAAATATTTGCTCTGAATTTTTTAATTTGTGGATCAGGAGGAGAAAGAGGGGGTGAGGAGGAGGTGGAGAAGAAGAAGAAGAAATAGGAGGAAGAAGAGGAGGAGGAGAAGGAGGATGAGGAGGAAGAGTGATTAGAAGAAGAGAGATGAGAAAAAATATAATATTTTAGATTAAATATTTTAGTAAATAGATTGTGTGATTTCCTAGATTTCCACATTGAATCGGGCAACCAGTCAATATATTAATAACTAGGTCTATCTTAAACGCGTTTTCATTAGTCAAAAGATGGCCCTACGCACTATGCTGAGGTTGCATCCTCAAACCCACTGTAAACATTTCTTTGTCAGCATGGGAATATTCAATGTGCCCTGTCTTTATATACTTGAAATTTGTTTGTACATAAGAAAATTTTCACTTGATTTAATAGATAAGAAACACACATATGAGACAAGGCACAAGAACGCATTTTCTCAATACCATAGGCTGACTCTGAAGAAAAACCCAACTTTATTGGTAGAAAGATTTACCAAGCACTGCCAATAGATTTGAGGGAGGCAATTGGAGTGAGGGACTTCAAACAAATGCTGAAAAAGTTCTCAATTAGGAAATGTTTTTACAGTTTGACAGAGTATTTTGAATGTTGTGATCCAGTAAGAACTTGATCTTTTCCGGGGGACGAGAGCATGTTGTTTTTTTCAGTAGAGTTGTGTCTTGCTTTGTCAAGCACATTGACTTGTCTGACGCCGGTATCAGGCCAACCAGACGCAATAAAAACAAACAAACAAACAATAAAATAATTATGATAATAAATTATATAATATTTTATTAAGTACTCCTAGCATGGGGATGTTGGAAGAAAATATTAATAAAATAAGGAGGAGGAGGTGGTGGAGGAGGAGGAGGTGGTGGTGGAGGAGAAGGATGATGATGATGATGATGATGATGATGATGAGGTGGAGGAGGAGGAGGAGGAGGAGTAGAGGACCCACTTGCCTGATGCACTGTCTTATCTTTATTTTTTGTGGAATTGTAAGAAGATCCGGCTTTGAAATTCTGTATTTTGGATCGGCTGTGAAAGAAGAGAAATACAAAAGTGACACACAAACTATAACAAAAACTAAAACAAAATAAATAAAAATTTATTCTCACTGAACTTTTAAATTTGTGGATGTGAAGGAGAAGAAGAAGAAGAAGAAGGAGGAGGAGGAGGAGGAGGAGGAGGAGGAGGAGGAGGAGGAGGAGGAGGAGTAGAAGGAGAAGATAGAGTAGATCATGGAGAAGAGAAATGAGCAGAATAAAAAAACATGAAGAACGAGAATAAGGTTATCATAAAGATAATGAAACAGAAAAATAGATAATAATGTAGTAACATATTACTTGCCACTTGATATTTAAACATAAATATTGAAAATAAACGTCACTAGTGAATCCAATATCAATGCGAAATGGCCATCACACGAATAAGTGTTGAATTCACTAGCAAAGTTTATTTTCAATATACATGAAAATATAGAGCAAAGAAGGTCAATTGAACTGATATTGTAGTTCCAAATTGCTTTTTCACTTGTATTTAAACATGAATTAATAAGTTATGTTACAATAAATTGAACTTTTTTGAACTGAATCTAATTTCTATCAGAATTAAATTTCAATTTGAAAAATAATTACTTAACTTGCTTACTTAACTAATTAATTACTTACTTATAATTATTATAAACTTAAAAAACACTTTTAAATGGAAATTGACTCACGTTATGGCGTGACGGCCGTTTCGCTCTGTTGTCTAGAGCATCATCAGACGACCCACAGTGCACTCTGTACACAGTGTACTGTGGGTCGTCTGATGATGCTCTAAACAACAGAGCGAAACGGCCGTCACGCCATAACGTGAGTCAATTTCCATTTAAAAGTGTTTTTTAAGTTTATAATACATATTAGTGGAAACAAGATGGATCTTCAACATCATACTTATAATTACTTTGTCATACTTCAAAATAAGTTAAAATAATTGACCACATTATGTACGGTAAGCTGTTGCCAATTCTTACACTTTGTTAAGCAATTATATCCATTAGATCAACGTTGAGTTGATCTGAAAAAATGTAGCTGACTAAAACTGGAAAAATCTTTATCTAATACTGTTATTGTGTTGAGGCCAACTCCTACCAATATAAATATACTGATATTTGAGCGCTGTACTCAAAAAAATTGTCAGTCATTACAGAGATAGATCCATTAATAAAATTTATTGAGGGAAACGAAATTGAGTCGATATAAGAGTAGAACATGAAATTGGATTCTGAGCCCTTCAAGGTTTCACTGTATTATTTCCTATAATATTCCAATGTCTTTGCGTTCAACTATGTGATCAATCCAGTTCTTTTTTGTCTATCCAATTACAATTCCGAAAATAATACTAGTAATTCTCGTTTTTTATCTGTTCAACCAATTACGAAATTACCTCATCATAATTTTTTTGGTCTGTTTGAAAATTTTTCCTGTTTTTTGTGTTTTAATTTTATTGTATTATGAATCCCCATTTCACGCAACACCATTCCAATTTACACAACGTAAAACTTAAATTTTTTTCAAAAGATTGAGAATTTAAACTGTTTTTAGGAAAACTTTTTATCTGATTTCATTGTATTGTGTAGCCCCATTACATGCATAACCTTAGTATATTCATATTCACAATTAATTTTAAATTAATTGCATGCACGGAATTTGATATTAAAATAATACAAGTAATATTCATGAGTCTATAAGAAAAAAATAGTGAAAATTTGGGACTGAAAATTTGTTGAATATAGCCTAGTGGAAAAATGTTTGAATTTTAATAAATTTTCCGAAATTAATAAAATTATTTGCAAAAAGTAACCACTTTTTTCTTCAATATGATGAAATGTAATTGATTGAATTGATATTGATACATATGAGAATGAGTGTCTTTTGCGTAGGGAATAAGTTTCAGTATAAAGGAGAAAAGTAAGGCTTGAGCCCGTATTTATGAACTTACCTTGAGGCTTCCTCAACTCAAGGCAGACTTGAAAAGCACAAGTTTTTCAAGTCTACCTTGAAATAAGAAAGCCTTAAAATAATTTAATAAATACGGGTCAGCTTATTATTTACTCCTGCAATAAATTAATTATTGTCCTCAAAAAGAGGTATAATAATATTCCTGGATTTCTTGTTCCATGACGAACTGCGTTGTTAATATTAACTTTTCATGTGAAATTTAACGACTTGCAGTCAAATATTTGTTAAGAATAAGTATAACTCACTTGGGCCTACAGATTAAGTGAGTTATACTTATTCTTAACAAATATTTGACTGCAAGTCGTTAAATTTCACATGAAAAGTTAGTATAATAATACTTATAGATTGGTAAATCTTCATGTTATATTTTTTCTGACTGTCCCAAATGCGGAAATAAATCTATTTTCAAACTAATAAAAAAATTCACAATATAATTTTTCAAGCTTAGTTTTGTTTTATTCTTGTTTATTTCAATTTTATTTTTAATTGTACATTTTCATTTGTTTACAGCCAGCTACGTGGGCAAGGGATGTAGTTTCAATGATCCAAAGATCAATGAATGCGTGGTAAGAACTGGAGCGCCTGCTATTAAGAAGATAGCTCAGGGTAAGACTAAAAGATAATAAATAACTATTAAAATACAATAATTTATTGCAATAGACAGATATAACGGATTATATTGGTTGCTACAATGATAGCAATATACAGGTGCCCCGTAATTAATGACCAAAATTGTACCAAATTTCATCAAAACAAACAAATTTCATAGTATAATGTATAGTTTAGATGCCTTATTGTGGCTTAAGGTGATATGAGTTTTGTTCATCTAAAGTTTTGTCCATTTAGATACTAAAAGGCTGTATCAATTATTGTGTTGCTTTCCAAACGTCTCTGACGAATGATAGCTTGGATGCAGGAAGTTGCTTCTGAGTATGCTGGATGGTATACGCACTCATCAATGCAGCCAGACCCTGTGTATTGGTGAGAGTGGACTATCAAGCATAGAGCTTTAGACTTTTTTGATGGGTTTGGCATACTGATATAAATTTGTTAATTCAGAGAGGAAAGCAATCACAATTTACCACACTCCTCATTTGAGTAGTACGGTATTTGGACTGAAACATAACGTTGAGAGTCACATACAGTCGAAATCGGTGACGGTACCGTAGGCCTACTAAATACATACAATGTCTCCTATCTTGCTTAGTTTTCTGGCAGTAGGCTATTTTTGTTTTCTATCAAAATCATTTTCTGTGATGTTTTCCATGACGAAATACTTGATGAACAATCTAATATCAAAACTGGCACTGTATTTCTATTTAATATATGATTATCACTCACTTATATTGGAGATAGTGCAGTGATGCATTTCACTTCTAAAACGAAAAGAGAAGCTTCATCAGCCTCTGAGGCTGATGAAGCTTATCTCTAGAAGTGAAATGCATCCCTCCAGCATCTCCAGTATAGTGAGTGATAATCATATATTAAATAGAAATACAGGGCCAGTTTTGATACTACAAAATCATTTTCATCTACAGAATGGTTTGAGATATCAAGTTGAAACTTAGCAAGTTTAATGATCTTATTAGTGTAGTACATTTCACATAAAAGTTTGAAAATAATATAATTTACAAAAACAAAATGGCCTTCAAAAATTTTTATGATCAAAATTTTAGAAGACTTATGTTTCTGTAAAATGTATTATTTTCAAATTTGTTTCCAAGATGGAACAAAGGAAACTTACAAAGCGTTTAGAGAGATGGGGTTTCAAATTTCTATTGATTCAAGGAAGCCCCATGGTTAGTTTTTATTAATTCGGGCCTAAAATTTTTCTATATATTTCTTAAAAACTATTCAAAATCTTAACTTTTCATGTGAAATTTAACGACTTGCAGTCAAATGGGACTGCAAATTTCATTTGACTGCAAGTCGTTAAATTTCACATGAAAAGTTAATATTAACAACGCAGTTCGTCATGGAACAAGAAATCCAGGTATTCAAAATCCTTTCGATTTCCAATTCTACGATTTAAACCTTTCAACTTCCGACTTTAATCTCGTTTACATACTTGCTCCAAACAGTTTTGCTCCAGTGAAATTTGTAAAAAAATTAATAATTCAAGTATGACCGGGTCTAAACACGCTAATCCAATTTCTCAGATGCCAGGGTCAGTGTGATAACTCACGAGCAACTAAATAATTGTCTAAAGTTGGTCACGGCTGACAATTTTTTCTTGGCTTTTTTTCAATAACAACTGCTGCAAGTTCCACGAACCCGGTTCGTATTTACAAGATTAATCTTGTAAAATTATTGGGTATTTTAAATTTGAATCAACTTACCGTAAACGGCAATATATAGCTATGTATCCAGATTTTTTTATTATTGTTTCTTTGTAAAATGCATAGCAATTATAATTGTGATAGCATTACAAAAGCAAAAAATACTATAATAATTGAACCAATCTTATTAAGCTAGAGTTTTATATTACCGGTTACAAAAACCAAAGCTTGATGATGATTAACGGCTATAAAAACCTTACTACTTTCCAGAAAAAATCATTAACATTCATACTGCATTCGATTATGTTAATTAATTGTCTGTCTTCTATGGAGTGAGCCCTCTTGTCCAACTTTTTATATTTCATTCATATCACGTCAATGCTGATGGAAAATACCAACTGCTTAATAAGAAGATTTCTATGCACATGCGCATTTTCAATGCATTGAAAATTCACTGAATAAATCCAACTAGCAGCTTAGTAATCTACTAATAAATATTAAACTATGAATATTGTACTGGGTACTAAATTATAGTAGTTAATAAATTTACTGGGTAAATTATACCTATCATGCAATTTTCACGAAGCAAGTAAGCCTTTTTACTGATAGTTATTTCAATTTAAGTATCTGACTTACTGATTTTCACACTCATTTATTATGCAAATTTGAGTAATTTTCAACTAACAAGTACTTACCTACCAAATTTATTTACTATCATGTCATTTTATTTGTCATGGGTTTGGAACCCACCTAAAATAGTAGGTTCCCATAACATGGATCAAACGGTGAGGTGGGTCTCCCCACCAATAAAAGCCATACACTTATTTATTACTCATTTGTCAAATAGCATTATATATTTTATTAATAGTTTTGCTCTCAACATCTCCATGCTAGGAGTTTTTAATAAAATATTGTGTAATTATTTTTTTAATCTAAAATATTATATTTTTTCTCATTCCTCTCCCTCCTCTGACTCCTCCAAGTCCTCCGTCACCACCTACTCCTCCTCCCCCACATCCTTCACCGCCTCCTCCTCCTCCTTGTCCTCCTCCTCCTTGTCCTCCTCCTCCCCTTCCTTCTTCTCCTCTTGTCCGTTATCCTTCCCTTCTTCATTCTCCACATCTCCACCTTCTACTCTTCCTCCTCCTTCACCTCCTCCTCCTCCTCCTCTTCCTCCTATTTCTTCTTCTCCTCCTCCTCCACCACCCCCTCCTCCTACTCCTTATCATCCTCTTCCTCTTCCTTCTTCTCCATCGCCTTCTCCTCTTCCTCCTCCGCTTCTCTTGTCTTTTGTCTTGAGATGCTTTTCACTCTCAATATATTTAAAATTTTCCAATATACAATCTATTGTGTTGTTAATAATATGATTTTCAATCAGTTACAATGGAATTTTGTAAATTTACGTAAATAAATTAATTTTATCTTTTCTTCATCTTATCGTTCTCCTCATCCTCCTCCTGCCTCTCCTCCTCCTCCACCACCACAAATTAAAAAATTCAGAGCATACATCTCTATTTCTTTTTTTTTAGTTTCTGTTATAATTTGGGTGCCACTTTTGAATTTTTCTTCTTTCACAGGTGATCCAAAATACAGAATTCCAAAGCTGGATCCTCTTACAATTCCACAGATAAAGATAAGACAGGGTACACGGCAAGTGGGTCTTTCACTTGAGCTCAATAACCTGCAGATGTACGGTCTTAAGGATGTGGATTTCAGAAGTGCCAGGTTGGTTGATTTTTTGGGGTTTTCTATTCAAATGTATTCATATAAAGGAGCTTGCACAGTGGAGCATACAATAATCTATCATAATCACCATCGCAAAATCAAACACATGCTGTGTTATGGTGGTAGTCACACTGCTTCAATCTGACATGCACAATTATTCCTCATGTCTGTGATGGTTTTCATGACAAAATACTTAATGAACAATCTAATATTAAAACTGACACTGTATTTCACTTTTAAATAATGTTTTACTCACATATTTATATTGGAGATGCTTGAGGAATGCATTTCACTTCTGAAAAGTGGCTGACGAAGCTTCTTTTCATAAGTGAAATGCATTCTGATGTTGAAGATCCATCTTGTTTCCACTAATATGTAATATAAACTTAAAAAAAAACACTTTTAAATGGAAATTGACTCACGTTATGGCGTGACGGCCGTTTCGCTCTGTTGTCTAGAGCATCGTCAGACGACCCACAGTACACTGACTTAAGGTATCGCATTCCTCAAGCATCTCCAATATATGTGAGTAAAACATTATTTAAAAGTGAAATACAGTGTCAGTTTTAATATTAGATTATTCCTCATGTGTTTGAGTTTGCGATGGTGATTATCATCGAGTATTCGATGCTCCTCTATACAAGCACCCTGGATAAAAATGAATAAATCCACAGCTGAACAATTAGCAGCATTACTTAATGTCTGATCAGTTTTTCTTTCTACACATTCATTAGCTTTCATCGCTTGAGTTTCTTCAGACAATTTTATACCTTTTATCCTTGCAGGAGCTAAAATATAAGGTGTTACACTCATTTAGCAGTTAATTATTCAATCATAATTCACAAATAGATATTTCAACGAAAAATGATTTTAAAACTATATTGTAAAATTTGTATTTATTTTTCTTAAGCAAACATGTTTTTAATACTTATTGCATCATCCTCATCTCAACTGAGGCATTGAAGCCAGGGACTTGTACTACAACAATAATTAATAATTTTTAAACTAGTTTTACTAGTGCTCGTAATTTCAGTTACCCTACAAAATCTCATTTAATTTATTTGTAATTTACAATTGTGATTTGTGATTTTTTATGGTCTTGTTTAAAATTGAAGCTGTGATTACGATTTTGAGCTACGATACAAGTTCTTAATCATTTTAGCTAATCGATATCATCAGAAAGAATCAGTAAACATAGATGGTTATTCTATTAAAGAATGGTAATCATTTTTTGACTTTCACATCAAATAATGAATAAAAATATCATTTATACAGCAATTTTATTAATTATTTATGATGATTTACCCATTCATATAAATAATTCCTTTTTATTTAGACTGGACCTGAATAACAGTCATTGTGAATGGGACTTCTTTCTCAAGAAACTGACAATGATTGGTAAATACAACGTATCAGGACAGGTATTGGTGCTTCCTATCACAGGGCAAGGAGATGCTAACGTTACTGTCAGTAAGTAGATACGTTTCATATTTAGTTTGCAGTGTTGTAAGCATTATACAGTAGAATATAAAGAATCTTCTGACAACAACTGACACCATATTTCTTGCATTTGTTTGATATGATTCAGTTTCAATAGAAGATTGTTCAGTAGGTAAATGGGAAGGAATTTCACATATAAGGAAAACATCACTTTTTTGTCCGATGATGTAAAAGTCTTGAGACTTGTGCGTGGGTAATGAGGTGAATTATGAAATATTCAAGGCTGAACGTGATTGGACGCGAAATCGCAGGAATAGCAGCCAGCCAGTCTTATCTGATCAGAGACAAGCGCTCCAACCGACTGCGCTACTACGGCCGTAAGATATTGTATAATAATAATGTATTATTGAATTTTATTCTTATAACTTATTTATTCTGTGATGTTTCCATGTCGAAATAATTGATGAACAATCTAATATCACAACTGAAACTGTGTTCCCATTTTAATTATGATTTTTAAGTGTGTAAAAATCATAATTTAAATATAAATACAGTGTCAGTTATGATATTAGATCGTTTTGTTTATTGGTAAAATGTTTCTCAATGTCCAGAATATTCCATTTTATATTAGGACTTTAGAATTATTAATAAAAGCCGGAATAAACTGAAATTTTATTGAACCCTTAGGAGAGATAATGTACCTCCCAGAAATGTTATAAATTTTCTATATAATAAAAAGTTGTGATTTTCAAAAAATAAACAATCTAATATCAAAACTGACACTGTATTTCTATTTAATATGTGATTTTCCACTTTTACTGGAGATACTGGGGGGATGAATTTCACTTCTAAAGAGAAGCTTCATCAGCCTGGCTGATAAAAAGACTGATAAAGAATCTCTCTAGAGGAGAAATGCATCCCTCCAGTATCTTCAGTAAAAGTGACTAAAAATCATAGTTTTAAATAGAAATACAGTGTCAGTTTTGATATTAGATTGTTCATCAATAATTTCGTCATGGAAAACATCACAGAAATAATAATTAGTAACTTAATGATAAAAGTTAGCTCAGCATTCCAATATATTGTTTATGACATTCACCAAGACGATGAAACTCTAATGCGGTATCTCAACAAGTGAATCATATCATTCGCCTTTTAAAAAATGTTGTCGTTTGCTTTTTCAGCCGGAGTAACGTTTACATTCATCTATAACTGGACACTTGATAGACGAGCCAATGGTTTAGATTATGTCAAGGTCAGCGATTACAAAATGCCTTTTCAGGTCACTGACATGAAAATCAAACTTGATAATCTGTTCAACGGTGACAGGCTGTTAGGTGAGAAAAACTAATAAAATAATTTTATTTATATTAAAATTTCATTTAAATAAATGAATGAATAAATAAGTTCTTGGATTTCTTGTTCCATAACGATCTGCGTTGTTAATATTAACTCTACAAAAAGCTACCGTAGTTTTTAAAGAGTCTAGAAAATACAGAAATATTTTTAAAAACAATTGAAAAAATATTTAGTCGATAAAGCTTTTTATAGTGTATAAGAGTTTCCTTTCATATCAAAATTAAGCCTCACCCCAACTAATTGATATAGTAATTATGGTAACTAGTGTATAAGATTGTATAATTGTTAATCTGACTTGTCTTATACTCCTTAACTGGAGTCTCCAAGACGTACCGTAATCTACAAAAAAAAAATAATAACTTTTTATTGTAAATTCAATGACTTGCAAGTTGGCTGCAAGTCATTAAATTTAAAATAAAAACTTTATAATAATAAGTTACGGAGAAAATATTAGAAATAAATAAAGAAGTGAGGTTGATTTCGAATTAAATCCTTCCTCAAAAAAATTGAGCTGTCTTGTCAACGAGAAAAAGTGGAAAAATTAAAATAATTGGGAAATTGATTGATAAGTGCTCAATCATATTCATCTTCCTTCTAAACCAAGATATTTCTCGCAAAAATTTGAATTGTATTATTGATGTTGATGATCCATCTTGTTTCCACTAATATGTATTATAAACTTAAAAAACACTTTTGAATGGAAATTGACTCACGTCAAATTGACTCACTGTGGGTCGTCTGATGATGCTCTAGACAACAGAGCGAAACGGCCGTCACGCCATAACGTGAGTCAATTTCCATTCAAAAGTGTTTTTTAAGTTTATAATATGTATTATTGAATTTGTGCTAGTTTTGCCATCAGGTATGTAACCACTTAAAGGGTTACAAGTACCAATACTACACCTGAACGAGTATTTTTTATCACAAATGAGAAAAAGTGGAAAAATGAAAATAATTGGTAAATTGATTGATAAGTGGTCAATCATATTCACCTTCCTTCTAAGCCAAGATATTTTTTACATAAATTTGAAATCCATTATTGAATTTGTGCTAGCTTTGCCATCAGGTACCAATGCTGCTGCTCCTGAACGAGTATTTTTTATCACAAATGCTTTATGGACTCATTAAAATTTTGTCACAACAATAATTGCAACTCAGATATATTTTCATGGTGCCTCTTTTGTATGATTTCATAACATTTTATTGAAAATTGACAAACTCCTCGATGACACATTCATTGGTCTGATACAATAGAGCAAGCAATTTGGAAACTTCCTACAATACGAATGAAGGAGTATCAATTGAATATCAATGTATTTCATTATGTTTGTGTGTTATATATTTGAATCAAACTACCATTTCTAATAGACGAGAGTATATTATCATTGAATCATTTGTGAATTCTTGGATTTCTTGTTCCATAACGATCTGCGTTGTTAATGTACACGTTTTATTGAAAATTTATTGACTTGCAGTCAATTTTAATTGTGAATAAATAATACGTCTACTCAATTTTGGTCAAACGTTTTCGAGTCATGAAGAGTCATCTTCAAGGTGGAGGTGAAGGCCAAAAGCGACGAGTAGAAATATTATTTATCCACGATTAAAATTGACTGCAAGTAGTTAAATTTACAATAAAAAGTTAATATTAATGAATCAACTTCTCTTTTGAATCACTATAGAATCTAATGACGATACCAAGGAAGGCCAAAGTATCTCGTATTTTCATTTTCAAAATCCGGTCACCTTATGCTACAGTATTTTGTTATTTTATAGTGCAATAATAATAATGTATCTATTCCTGATAACTCCAAGAACTTCATGTAGTCGTTTTTGCTTTTATATTACTTATTTATAATTAATTTCTGGCAATGAATATTTTTCAATTTAAATCGGAAATGATAAGTCTTCTACAGTGTACCTGTAAGAAAGCTCAAAACTATTCAAAATTGAACAAATAATTCAAATTTTTTTCTTCTCAATTTTAGGTGGAAACATGAACCAATTCCTCAACGAAAATTGGCAGGAAATAATGAAAGAGCTAGGACCGGCCATGGGTGAGGCTCTGGGCGAAATCTTCAAGCAAACTCTGACATCAATGGCGGACGTTGTTCCATTTAAAAATATTTTCCCAAAAGACTGATTAATAGTAGGTAGGCTAGTTATAAGGCTGTGCTTTCAAGTGATTATCTGATAGTTGATCATATTTTTTTATTATAATTTTTTCATGTAACTGCTGCTTTTTTTACTATTTTATGCCATACAGCGTCGTGCAGCTTACAGGGCATCATCTATAAAAAACCAACGTTTCCATTTCTTACTTTAAGCCCATTTTCATTGTTATATAGAATCATTATGAAATAAATCACATGAAACATCTTAATTGATATAGTATCCAGCGGTTTTTATTTCACGTGTATACCATCTACCATGCTATAACAAGTGTTTCAAAAATGACGCAACCCTGAGATCAAATGGCGGAAGGCATTCTTGGGGTTGAATTAGATGTGCCCCAATCGATATTTAAGCAACATTTAATTCAATGTCAACTATCTGAGACAAGTTAGTTTGAAGAAACTGACAATTTAAAAAACTGACAAACATACAGAAACAGAATTTATTAATTTCAAATAATGAGACTAAACTAATGCTAGAATAATACATTCCAATTTATTGCCTCTGATAGAAATAGAATTTATTAATTTCGAATTCCTTCAAGTGCTATTTATTTATACTGAAGACTTATCAATGGCGGATATTGACAACAATATTGAATAGCTGATAGAAATTTATGAATGCTACTGTACAAAAATATCAGTCACCACCGGGAATCAAGCCACGGACCTCCCAATTGCCGTTTGGGCGCCTTAACCACTAGACTCTATTGACCTTTCTGCTATAGTGATCGATTTCCATCAGCTATTCAATAATGTTGTCAATATCCGCTATTGAGGAAGTCTTCAATATAAATTAAATGCACTTGAAGCTTGAGGGTATTCGAAATTAATAAATTCTGTCTCTATTTAAAATAACTGGAATGTACTAGTCGACCATATTAGTTTAGTCACAGCAGACATTTCATTAAATTGAGTCAGATCTATTTTCTCAAGATGATTCTATTCTTTAGATCCTTGAAACTTATTCTGTCTGTTGTTTCCCTACAGAGCATTACGAAGTTGATAACGAAATTCCAATACAATATAATTCAATTCAATTCAAATTTATTTCCACGTCATAATACAACAGAATATAATATACTAGCCGGCAGACTTGCTTCGCTCGCCTTAACCATCTAGCCCCGGGGGGGTCCAACTAATTTCCATTGTGATTAGATAAATTTACAGAAATAGGTGATTTTGGGGAGAATTTTGATACCATTACTTAGTATGCATCTAGGGTCTTAATCAAACATATACTTTTCATAAACGTTGGCTTTTAGCTTTGTTTGAAACAAATTATTATTCATTAATAGACCTAACCTACTGAACTTGCCAGCCAAACAGCTTAAAGGAACAGCTGATAGAAGTCAACCGTTTTTAATCATATGGCAGACCCCTTAGCAGCGTTATTTACACTGTCTTTGAACAGCAAAAGACTTTGCACTTTGCATGTAGGCTACCATACAGTCGGAGCCTTGCAATATGTGGGAAACATATGACTGGGTATGATGAAATGTTATTATGCCAGGTTGATGACATCTGTTGAGTGCAAATTTCAAAATATTTTCCATATGATTAAAAGATCCCAGTAAGCTAGCTAGCCATGTACCCGTGCTTTGCATAGGCAAAACTTTAACCCCCTAAAAACACCTTCAAAATTGCGAATTTTGAAAAATCCTTTCTTAGCACGCGTTTAGTCCCCCTCCTGAATACGTGTACCAAATTTTATCGTTTTTGGTCGAGTGATTCCTGAGAAACTGTGATGAATGAGTGAGTCAGTCAGTGGTATTTCGATTATATATATATATAGATGTTTAAGAATATGCACATCAAATAAAAGAAATCTTCGAATTGATTGACTTGAAACTCAAACAACGTTCAAAAGATTATTTCAAATGGAGTTAAAAATAGTTTGAAGGAAAGTTGCTACAAATGTGTTAAAATTAGTAAAAATTCATTTCAAAGTTACAATGTATCAAATCCAACATCTAACACTCCTCAACATTAGTACAAGATTGAGCTTTAATCATTTGCATATTGATTATGGCATATATTTCACGCCATGGGTTGCATCATTTTTGAAACATTCTGTAGTAGAGAAATTCTGTTGGTTCAAGCCTAATAGTTCCTATTTTGCCTGAGATCTTGCATTTTAAATACCACATACAGCGCGAGACTGAGCTCCGTGTCCCACGGAGGAATGCACTACGTCATCGCAAAAGCAATGCAATTGTGCATCTCTGTGCGTGCGTCCGCGCTGCCCAGTATACTATTCTTCGTCTCTCCTCTTCAGCCGTCAGGGACACGGAACTTAGTCTCGCACAGTACAGTAAATATTATTGTGGGCAAAGCGGCGATTCCACTGAACGAGTTTATAAGCTAACTAGCCAGCGAGTAGCAAAATTGCAAGCTGACCCAGCTCCCCCCCCCCCCCCCACCAAAGGCTTGAGACTTGATACTTCAAGGCCAAGCTTCTCCCCACCTTACCTCGTGGCCTTAGCTGGGTCGGTTTGTAGTGTTGCTACTCGCAGGCTTGTCAGCTAGTAAACTAGCCCAATGTAATCGAAAGCTCAAACAATTGTGTTGATTCAAATCTCTTGGAAATACCACTCCACCACTTTCTGTAGATTGGTGCATGGCAGACTAAAACAGGGTGAATCCATCACAGCATTTGTTTGATTTTGCGATGGTGATCATTTATTTATCCGTTTATTACACAATACAATCAAGTAAAGATAAACAGGCATAGTACTACTTTTACATAGTACTACGATTGACATACTACTTTCTTTACACATTTTTAAATTAAAAATCTAAATTTTAGGACAAGTACAAGTTTAACTAGGAATTATCGAGTATTAATATTCACGCTGATCTGATCCGAAGCGTATGTCTACAGTTACTTTATTTATCATTATTGTGAATTCTGAGTATGATAATTTTTTCGGAGGATGAAGCCCATATAGGTCTGAGACCTGTGCGTCGGTAATGAATTGGATGATGGTGATCGATCATTTGGACCTACAGTTTTAGGTGGGTTCCGAACCACCGGGAAGTGATTTTACAGCAGAGAACAGAGTTTTTTTTTTGCTGGCCAATCCAGTCGGTCACCTTTACAAAGAGCGCCAACGAGTTTCGTAGCTGATCTCTGTTTGAACAGATACGGCACTCGGCTTTCACTTCCCTAAGAACTAAATAATGGGTAATGATAATAACGGGTGCTTGCACAGTAGAGCAATCTAGGACAATCATCATCGGAAAATCACTTAATCGTTCAATGGGAAATTAAATTCCCTGTTATAAATGCTAGTATTGCTTATTTAGATTTTTTGGAAATTTAGAAAAGCGCTTGTAAACCTCTAATCGGCGTTCAGATTGCTCGCCTAGATTTTTAATAAGAGCACGAAACTGTTTCACAAGGATAATGATTTCTAATCTTATTTCTTTTTGCTTTTTCTTTTTCGTTTGTTTGAATAGTGTTAAAGTAAAATGTCAATAAGGCTCTTAATTGACTTTTTGTTCATGTCTGTGAGCTTTTTCATGTATGTATTAAATGAATAATCAATCCACAATAAGTTACATCCATTTAAAGTTATTTTAATTATATTATTGAATACAATACAGATATTTTGCAACACTATTCAATATTCATATCAGAGTAGCCCAATATTTTTATTTTCGGTCAATTCAAGAGCCAGGTCCTCCTCCAATGTCCATCAGTGATAGGTCATCTTGTTCATTTTTGACATTTGGCTGTTGTTGACTTGTTGCTGTTGTTGTCATGAACATCTGTTTTCCTGCTGACTGTTGACTGGACTGTTGTTGCGTCGGTTGCTGCTGATTCTGGAAAAATGAAACAAATAGCATTTTTTTAAAAGAAAAATAATAAAACAGATTTAAGCATTCAAAGCTACACTATTTTTGCAGTGTAGGTAAGGTTCATGAAAAAAGTAGTAAAGTTGAAAAGGCTAAGGTTATACAAAATATGTTATTATCTAACAATTTATATAAGATATCAAGAATGCGTAGCGAGTTCTTAGTTTTGACTTGACTCGAGACTCGCGGCTATCTGTGGGTATGTATTCGACGACAACTTTCGTACTCTTTGACCAATCAACTAGTTCGACAATAATTTTCGTGTGCTTTGAACAATCAACTTCAAATTTTGAACACATATTCTTACAAACTTTATACAGATCGAGTTATATAGCTGGCCCGACGCTCGTTGCTGCGTTCTCATAAAAAATTCTTGATTTTATTATTTGTCACCTCCCACTGAGGATACATTTCAAATTTCAACCTTCTAGGACTATTAGGGAAGAAGTTAGTCCTAGGACTCTTCCAGCTGATCAGAGAGGCCTCCTTCGTTGTTTTCTTGCACAGTGTTCACCACCTCTCAATGAACATTTCAAATTTAAACCTTCCACGACTATTAGGGTGGAAGCTAGGTTTTTTATTTTATTATTCGCCACCTCCTACTGAGAAAACATTTCAAATTTCTAGCTGCATTGGTTAACAGATGTCATCAACCCGGCATAATTACATTTCATCATACCCAGTCATATGTTTCCTACATACTGCAAGGCTCCGAATGCACGGTATCCTACATGCAAAGTCTTTTGCTGTTCAAAGACAGCGTAAATAACGCCGCTAAGGGGCCTGCCATATGATTAAAAACTGTTGACTTCTATCAGCTGTTCCTTTAAGTTGTTTGGCCGGCAAGTTCAGTAGTTTATGTGAATGATGATTTGTAAAACACACAAACAGCTTGTCCATCGAAACAGCGTGTACGGCAGATCAAAAATTTCAAATTATTTTCCATATGATTAAAAGATCCTAGCTAGCTAGCTAGAAGCTAGCTGGCCATGTACCCGTGCTTTGCATAGGCAAAACTTCAACCCCCTAAAAACACCCCTAAAATTGCGAATTTTGATAAATCCTTTCTTATTGCATGGTGAAATCCTATAAGGATTGCTCATACGAAATTTCAAGTTCATAGGCCTAGTAGTTTTGGCTCTGCGTTGATGAGTGAGTCAGGGTATCATCCTTTTATAGAAAGAGATAAAGTTTTCATCATATGAAATTTGCATTCGATTTCAAAACAGTAATTCGAGTTATCATCAGCTGTAGGTTAATAAATAATATGATCAACATTTCTACGATATAACATACCTTGAGACAAGTTTCTATAGTTATACTAAATTCATTAAAAATTTTTCCCTAGTGTATAGATATATATTTAACATAGATAAAATTATCGGGAGACCGATCTATTATCTTTACATAGATATCGGGAGACCGAGCTCCGCTCGGGGGGGGGGGGGGGTTAAATGTTTGGGGCAATGATGTGTATCTTGAAGATCGAAGATCGAAGATGATGCTGTGGGAAGGGGATTAACGACGCGTTATGCTGTGAAGCGGTCCCACCTCATCTCTACATTTTCCATCATAAGCTAGTGCTCAAGCAAATCAATAATAATGTTAATGCCAATCGGTAAAAATGTTCTTTTAGACACTACATAAATATATTTTGAGTAACAATCTGAATTTCCAGTTTACCAGCTCGTAGAACTGTAATTTTTCAAGAAAGGTGGTGGTTGGGTTGATGGGATACCACTTTGTAACCCCTCACTCAAGAACGGCTTCTCACAACTTGTCTAATGGCTCATTCCTTTCAGCTCATTGAAACGACCCAAATTCATACTTGTAACATTTAGCTTATAATTTGTAATTCTTCTTGGAAGTGTAATGTAGGCTTTCTACTGTACTTGGAAAATGTCGATTTTTTAAGAACTTGGTAACTACTCAAAATAAAAATGCAAAGTTGGTCTCAAATTGTAGGTAATGTCTTTCCCTTCCACATCGTTGACATTAAAATCTAAAAAAACAAAACATTTTTCAAATTGAGCTATTATAATTAGCCAAATTTTCATGAGTTTTATAGTATTTCCGGCTTTCCGATCTTCCTAGCTTGCCTAGACCCAGAGTTATTGTACTGTAATACAAAATATCCAAAAAATATGAAAAAATTACAAATAATGTTATTTTTTGTTTGGTTAAATCGTAATTAAAAAAGTTTTTTTTCACCAAAGAAATAATGGCGTCATAAGCTGAGCTCTGACTTTCCAGTCATATGTTTCCTACATGACTGCAAGGCTCAGACTACGACTACACGGTACGCGCGGAAGTTTTTGCGTTCCAGACAGCGTTAATACCGCCGTTAATGGTTATTAAATACCATGGTATGGTAAATACCATATGATTAAAAACTGTTTCTCTTTTATCAGCTGTTCCTTTGAGTATAGATTTCTCCTTTTTGCGTCCTTCAGCGAGTTTTTACAGGAATGAGACCTAGCGCAATCGTATTTTTGCACCAAAAAGCTCCCATATTTGTAATTTCATTAAAATCGTTAAGAGTCGTTTTTGAGATAGTGACTGGAAATATGTACATACATACATATGTGCATACAATTCCTTGCTCGTTTAATAGAATAAGATAAAATTATAACAGCAGTTTTTTATGTGTTAAATATATCTGTGCAACGATGGGCGTCATTATTAATATGTAATTAGTATATCTATAGAAACTGTATGAAGCTGAAACCTGTCAAGTTGACAATGAAGGATATATTGATTTGAATAATTTGCTGCTTGTTAATTATTGGGAATCATGATCAAATATGGAAACCATGTTGCCATGCATAGGATTGTATGTATATCTGTTTTATTTATTTTTTTTTTTTTAGGATGAAGCCCACATAGGTCTGAGACCTGTGCGTGCGTAATGAGTTGGATGATGGTGATTGATGAGCTTGACCTACAGTTTTAGGTGGGTTCCGTACCACCGGAAAGTGATTTTACAGCAGAGAACAGTGTCCTTTTTGCTGGCCAATCTAATCGGTCACCCTTACAAAGAGTGCCCCGGAGAACGCAGCTTATCTCTATCTGATTGAACAGAAACCTGCTAAGGCTCACGGCTATCACTCGCCATATCAGTTTGCCATAATTAATTTTGAATTATAGACACTTGAATTGGGTAAAGTAGGCTGTGAAATTCTTTTTAACTTCAAGTAATATGATTATTAATTGTGTTAATTTTTTGGGAGTGTTATCGATAGCTGCAGGGAATAGATGCTATTTTGCCCTTAGCAATCATCTAAGATCCAGAACTGTATCAAGAAAAATCAAGATTCAAATCTATGAGACAATTATAAAGCCAGTTGTTTTGTATGGAGCAGAGTGCTGGGTGCTAACAAAGAAATGTGAAGACCTTTTAAATATTTGGGAACGGAAAAACTTGAGGAGGATATATGGACCAGTTTGTGATAACGGAGAATGGAGAATTCGAACCAACCAAGAACTATGTGATCTTTATAGAAAGTCACAAATTGTTGACGAAATTAAAGTTAGAAGGTTGAGCTGGTTAGGTCACGTGGAAAGGATGAGTGACTCAAGAGCCGTGAAAAAGGTCTTCAGAGAGAACCCAGGAGGAAGGAGGTTGAGAGGACGCCCTCGAAAACGCTGGCTGGAGGATCTGGAAGAGGATTTGCGAAAGATGGGTATCAGAGGATGGAGACGGAAGGCTGCTGATAGGGAAGAATGGAGAGGCATACTGAAGGAGGCCAAGGCCCTTAACGGGCTGTAGCGCCAAGGAGTAAGTAAGTAAGTAAGTTATCGATATCAGTATCCTCAAAACGTCCGTTTCTTGTTACCACCTTCTCCTGAGATAAGCTAGAAATAAGATGTCCCTTTGGCCCTTGGAAATAGCTATTTGTGTAACTAGAGTGCAAAATAGCGTTTTTCTGCATCGAGAGAAACAGTTTTTTTCACGAGCGCAGAAACAATACTTTGCGCTCGTATTACAATTAAATTTTTCCTACAGTAATGTATAAAGTAATTTAAACAGAACAAAACAGGACATACATAATCTAACAATTCCTCACATAACCTATCTTCGAATCAAATCGATTTCAACAACTACAACAACTATTTCACAGCTGAAGCAGAGTTGCCAACCTATTTTTGAATGCAGTATTACATGCTCACTATTTTGTGTTGTTAGGTTGCAAATCTGGAGTGCGGATAAGTACTTTCACGCACTGGAATTTACTTTCCCACACTGGTGCAGGAATAGACTATTTTGCATGCTACAGTTAGTGAAAAAATAGACACTTTTTCGGGTCACTGTAGGAAAAATTAATTATTTGCAAGCGAGTTCTCCAGCCCGGGGGCTCACTAGTTATTATAAATGGATGAAATAAAAATGCAAAAATCTCACCTGACTAGCCGCCCCAGCCGATTGCAGCGTATTAACAACGACCAGTTTGGTTTGTGATCCGGAGCCCAGTTTCACGAAGGCGCTTCCCGTGGTGGCAGCACTGGATGCACCACTGGCGCCACCACTGTTCACCACCACTGTGCCACTGCCACCACTGGATGCGG
This sequence comes from Conomelus anceps, assembly GCA_948455865.1. Classification (NCBI taxonomy): domain Eukaryota; kingdom Metazoa; phylum Arthropoda; class Insecta; order Hemiptera; family Delphacidae; genus Conomelus; species Conomelus anceps. Next base: position 12,888,022 of record OX418216.1, read on the forward strand.
ATGCCCCTCCGCCACCAGCGCCACCGGTCACCACGGCCGCGCCAACAGCGCTCGAGCTCTGCGACACCTGGCGACAACAAAAACAACTAAATTCAGCAAAATAATATCGGAGACTAGGAAAACTTGCAGGTTATTGACTAACAAGGTAGCTACTCTGTGTCATGCCTTTTACTTTTTTGAGGATGAAGCCACACAGGACTGAGACCTGTGCATGGGTTATTGGATGATGGTGATTGATAAGTTGGACCTACAGTTTTAGTAAAGTTCCGAACCACCGGGAAGTAATAATAATAATAATAATATCGTGTGACCTGGCTGGCTCAGGTCTGGTGTCAGAGTTATCAGATCGCACCTGAATAAGTTCAGGGCCTCTGACGTGACTTAACGACTGTTTTTAGGCAGCCGGGACCGACAGCTTAACGTATCCTCCGAAACATGGGAGTGGCCCGAGGTAAAATCTTTCAGACAGAACTGGGATCGAACCTGGGACCTTTGGGCTAGCAAACCAGCACTTAACCCACTCGGCTACGGCCACTCCACCGGGAAGTGATTTTACTACAGAGAACAGAGTATTTGTTTTATTATAAAGTAGAGCTCCATTTATCCAAACTCCCAATTATCCGAATCGCTTTGAAAAAAATATTAAGAAAAAACAGCTTAATTTGACTGTTCAATTGTTTCATTCATATTAGTTAAGATTTAAAATCTTATTTCATTAACAAAAAATGCATTGCAGTACCAAAAATAAGCTCTTTTCTTTAAAACACATCCTTTTTTCTCAGGGCTTTACTATGGGCTCTTACTGTCACATATTAAGTATGCTATTGTAGTATGGTGTAATTCATCAAAACTAACCATGATAGGGTGTTTAAGATCCAAAAGAAAGCGGTTAGGTGAATGGAAAGAGTAAATAGATTGGATTCATGTAGGCCGTTGTTCAAGAGTTGGTCTCCAACTGTACCCTGATTATATGTGTATGAAGCTACTTTATATGTAAAAAAGAGTGATATTAACCAAAATCTTGACATACACGGTTATAATACAAGAAGCCGAGGATATTATCACTTGGTGAGTCACAATAGTAGCTTATTCAAACAAATACCTAGTTATATTGGAAGGAAACTCTACAACGAGCTACCACAGTTTTTAAAGAGTCTTGAAAATATAGAAATATTTAAAAAACAACTGAAAAAATATTTAGTCGATAAAGCTTTTTATAGAGTACAAGAGTTTCTTTCAAATCAAATTTAAGTCTCACCTGAATTAATTAATATAGTAATAATGGTAACTAGTGTATAAGATAGTATAATTATTGTTGATCTGACTTGTCTTGGTTGAGCTATTCAAATCTGAAATAGCTTCAATAGTACTGTAATTCCTGGATTTCTTGTTCCATGACGAACTGCGTTGTTAATATTAACTTTTTATGTGAATTTAACGACTTGCAGTCGTTATTTGACTGCAAGTCGTTAAATTCACATAAAAAGTTAGTACTGTAATGTTTATTCAATTTTTCAGCAAATTTTAAATAAAACCAATTTAAAATTCAAACTAAAGCTTCAGAGAATTCCGAATGAGTACATTGTATATTGTACATATGTGAAAGTGTGGCATTCCACCATATTCATTTCTGTAACAAAGGGTTTCTGAGCATGAGTTCGTAAGAACTTTTTCTTTATTTTGATGAGAGGAACAAGCTTGTGCAATTTGGCAGTTTCCTCTTGAAACAGTCTGTATAAGCGATGCTTCGCAGGGTCTTCAGACTGACCGCTAGTATTCCAAAACTTGGATGCTTCTTATGATGATTTTATTATTAATTATAGCTTACCTGACGCTTGTAAAATGCCGAGTCGACAGGCTTAAGAGACGAGGCAGTAACAATGAATGAGGGTTTAGCATTGTGAGGTTGCCAGTTATGAGTGGCTGGCAATTTGGGGAATTGAGAAACATAGGTGGGAGTACGGGGAAGACGGACCTAGGACAGAGAAAGGATTAAGAAAGGAGAAAGAAAGAAGGTTAGGATAATGTGGAAAAAAATCAAATACGGAAACTACTACACAGTTTTGCACTAATAATAATAATAATATCGTGTGACCTGGCTGGCTCAGGTCTGGTGTAAGAGTTATCAGGTCGCACCTGAATAAGTTCAGGGCCTCTGACGTGACTTAACGACTGATTTTTTTTTAGGCAGCCGGGACCGGCAGCTTAACGTTTTGCACTGAATTCACAAGTCTAAAAAAATAAGGCCATATTTATGAAATGACCTTGAGGCTTCCTTATCTCAAGGAGGACTTGAACATCACTTCATTTAATGGATTTTCAAGTCTCCCTTCAGCTACTTCCTCATTTTAAAAAATACTTGAAAAGCATTTTATCAAAGGCTTTTCAAGTCTCCCTTCAGTTGGTTCCTTATCTCAAGGGAGACTTGAACAGCACTTCACCTAAAGATTTTTCAAGTCTTCTTCGGTTTAGAAACTCTCAAGACAGTTGGGCCCAAATATCTACTGGTAAAATGAGGTAGAAAATTAGTGAACATTTTAGTAAAAATTGTATGCTTGAGTAGTACCATAGCCGATTTCGACTGTAGGTGACTTTTCAGACCACAACATCATTTTTTGGTCCTAAGAGCGTACTACGCAAACGAGGAGTGATGAATATTGTGATTAGTAGCTGTGATGATGAACTACAGCTGTGATTCAATGTTATATTACCATAGCAACGAAAGTTTATTTAGTTATTAATCAGTAATGATGACTACTGTAGTGATGATGTATGTTCCGTTTTATGTTGAATAAATTGTTATGAAATAGTGAACTCTTAAAAGGAGTTTTATTCAACATAAAACGGAACATACATCATCACTACATCACAGGCGCGAATGTTAGAAAATGCTGAAATCATATCTGAGTCGTATGGAAAAGTTTCGGAAAACATTAACGCTGCCCTAACAGACGGAAGTAACTTAAACAACGTCCACACAGAGACAGCTTCTGCAATTAGTAACTCTCACACAAAACAACGACAATGCAAATTTTGTGGTTATGACTATCACATTAATAACAGTCAGTGTCCCGCAAAAGGAAAAGTATGCCTAAATTGTAATCGTATTGGGCATTTTTCTAAAGTCTGCAAAGCACAAACTAATAAAAAATCTTTCAACCTTAACCTTTAATCTTGGCGGAGTTAAATCAGCACTTCATCTGAATAATGATGACATTACCGTAAATAAATATGGAATTAAGAAGTACGCCTTAGCTCAGGCCATAGTGGAACCACTCTCTTTGTTTCATGATCTCCAACCAGATTGTCGACCTATAGCAACAAAATCAAGACGACATTCAACAGAAGACTACCTGTTTACGATTAATGAAGTCAAACGACTAAAAGATGCTGGCATTATCGAAGATAGTCAATCATCTTGGAGAGCTCAAGCATTTGTAGCATCAAGTGAAAATCGAAAGAAGCGCATGGTAGTCGACTATTCACAGACCATCAATAAATCACAAATTTGGATGCCTATCCACTTCCATTAATGGAAGAATTGGTGAATAAAGTAGCACAATATAAATTTTTTTCATCTGTGGACTTGAAATCTGCTTACCACCAGATACCAATTTTGCCCAATGAGAGGCACTACACAGCATTTGAAGTAGGGCGCAAATTGTATTTTTTTAAAAGAATTCCATTGGAGTCACTAATGGAGTAGCTTGTTTTCAGAGAGTGATTGATCAAATAATAAACCAAGAGGATTTAACGGCCTGTTATGCTCATCTAGACGATATTATTATATGTGGAAGGACCCAAAACGAACATGACAAAAATTTAGAAAACTTCTGGAGGGTGACAGAAAAATATGGTCTTACTATTAACAAAGAAAAATGTAAGTTATCTATGGAAAATTTAACTTTTCTCGGATTTGAAATCGGCCATGGCTTAATTAAGCATGACCCAGATCGGCTACAACCACTTCTTGATCTTCCACTCCCAAAAACAAATAAAGAATTGAAGCGTGTTCTAGGAATGTTGGCATATTATTCCAAATGGATTAAACAATTTTCAAAAAAAATCCATCCATTAGTTCATAGCACCAATTTTCCATTGAATAAAGCATGTGAGGTTGTATTTGAATCGTTGAAGAAGGAAATTGCATCTGCAGTATTAGTATACATTGATGAAGAAGTACCATTCACCTTAGAAACTGATGCATCAGATCACGTTATTGGAGCTGTATTAACCCAGAACGGGAGACCTGTAGCATTTTTTTCAAGAACATTATCTGCAAGTGAAGCTAATCATTCTGCAGTTGAAAAAAAGGCATATGCAATTGTCGAATCAATTAAAAAATGGCGACATTATTTGTTGGGACGGTCATTTACTCTTATTACCGACCAGAGATCAGTTACATTCATGTTTAGTAATAAACAAACAAGCAAAATAAAGAATGGCAAAATTCAACGATGGCGCCTTGATTTGTCTGAATATAATATTTGATATAATTTATCGGGCCGGAAAGGATAATATACCTGCTGATGCATTATCCAGAATTTGTGCCACTGCGAGATGCCATACAGATGATAAGAAACTGATACAAATTCATGAAGACTTGTGTCATCCGGGAATCACTCGACTATATCATTGGATCAAAGCAAAGAACTTACCATATTCAATAGATGATGTGAAACTAGTGTGTTCCCAATGTGTTACATGTTCAGAAATGAAACCCCGCTACGCCCAAGGAGTCGGTCGTCTCATAAAAGCAACCCGACCATTTGAACGCTTAAATATGGATTTTAAAGGTCCACTCAAATCAGGAACAAGGAACGAGTACATCCTAGTTCTTATTGATGAATATTCTAGATTTCCGTTTGCCTTCCCCTGCTCTGACATGACTGCTAGTACTGTAATAAAACATCTTACATCACTGTTTACACTATTTGGTGTTCCATCGTACATACATTCTGATAGAGGAACATCGTTCATGTCATCAGATTTGAAAAACTTCCTTCTTTCCAAAGGAGTTGCCAGTAGCAGAACATCACCTTATAACCCAGCCGGTAATGGACAAGTCGAGCGTTTTAATGGAGTAATATAACAGTCATGCTAGCTTTAAAGTCAAGAGGATTAGATAGTAGTCGTTGGGAACAAGTCTTGCCCGAAGTTCTCCACTCAATCCGTTCCCTCTTATGTACAACTACCAATTGTACACCCCACGAGAGGATGTTTCTACATGCCCGGAACTCCACAAACGGAAAATCGTTACCAACCTGGCTATCGACACCTGGACCAGTATGGTTGAAGAAAATGACAAGAACTTCAAAACAAGAACCAGAAGTGGAAGAAGTTGAATTAATCGAGAGTAACCCAGAATATGCTTATGTACGCCACAATGATGAAAGAGAATCAGTGGTTTCTCTTCGTCAACTAGCTCCATGTCCCAAAGAGAAAGTACCCAATAATATCAGTGGGGAAAATTGTGATGATGAACTACAGCTGTGATTCAATGTTATATTACCATAGCAACGAAAGTTTATTTAGTTATTAATCAGTAATGATGACTACTGTAGTGATGATGTATGTTCCGTTTTATGTTGAATAAAACTCCTTTTAAGAGTTCACTATTTAATAACAGTAGCCTTACTGTGAAATGCATAACTGAAATTAATTTTAAGCGGCGGACCGCTTAGCGTAGTTGGTTGAGGCGGCGCAACTTCAGCTTACTGTCGCTTCAGCGGTCGTGGGTTCGAGTCCCGCTCCTCCGTCTGGCATCTATGTGTTATCATTCACCTCATTACCCACGCACAAGTCTCGTACTCATGTGGGTATCATCAGCAATTAAAAAAATGAATAAAACTACTCAACAACTACTAGTAAAATCAGTTCAATTTATTTCTAAACTATTTAACAACAACAACGCACCAGCATAGGTTCGATCATTTGGGGGTTTTCACACTGAAGAATCCAATTTTCGATGATAATCACCACCGTAAAATCAAACGTAAGCGGTAGAATGGTGGTATTCATGCCGCTCCAACCTGTCATACATCATTCTACTGCATTTGTTTGATTTTGCGATGGTGATTATCACAGAGAATCGAATGGTCCACGGCGCAAAGCGTTTCTAGACCCATGTTTATACCAGATTTTTTTTTTTTAATCAATAATAACAGTTTCTCTAGTCTGGCACCACCCTACTTGCTAGATATTCTGTTTATTTATCTGGTTAAGTGTCAAGAATGGACGAATACTTGTCCAAACTTCGCCATTTCATGTAATTGCATCGCTTAGAATGTCATTACTGTAGTTAATATCAAACAATTGAGATCATTGTACATAATTCTTTGCACTATTAAAATAGCATTTTCTGAGTTCACTACTGTATATATCTATGTGATGTTGATAATTTTGTTTTTAACCATTCATAAGCAAATTTGTAAATTTACATGAATAAAGAAATCTAATCTAACCTTCGCTGTGAAATAAAATGTATCCGTGTAAATTTACAACAGAACAAGAGAAAGAAAAAATAAAGTAAAGAAGAACAAGAGGAAAAGGGATGATGGATAAGAAAAAAGAGAATATTAGGCCCTAAATTAAACTAAATATTATTAAATTATTAATTAGTAGAATACTATATTCTACTTACAGGAGACTGAGCCGATGAGGGTCGCGATGTGACGATCACATATTTCTGAGATGACTGCGACGCAATGGCTGGCCTAGCTGTATTGCCCACCATTATGGTCCGTCCCTGTTGCGAAACGCCTGCAATGAATTGTTTATTATTGATAAAATTAATAGAACTGGTGTTGATATTGTAAAATCTCTCCATGATTGAAACAAAACAGAAGTTGTCAAATTTCACTAAACTAACAATTTGAGTCACAGGACCAGGTTTCGTGTTTTACCAACACATCTTCAGATCTGAAGATATGTTAGTAAAACACGAAACCATGGTCCCATGGTTCAAATTGTTAGAGTTTAGTGAAATTTGACAACTTCTGTTTTGTTTCAATTGTTTATTATTGATTAACCTCATTTATCAGCAGTAGATAAGTAAAGAATTTCTAATAAGATAAGTTGAAAGTTGAGCCCTATGCTTGCAAGAACATGTTATTGCCAAATGCGGTCACATTTCTAACTCTGGCGTGGTTACAAATGTCTAAAAACTGTCTCAAGACATGTGTTTACTCAAGCATTGTCCAAACTTTTTACTGTAAATGTATGTATGCAAATTTAAAACAAATTGAAATTCGATTGGCGGGCCGCTTAGTGCAGTTGATTAGGGCGTCGCAACTTCAGCTTGCTGTCGTTTCAGCGGACGTGGGTTCCAATCCCGCTCCTCCGTCTGGCATCTATGTGTAATCATTCGCCTCATTACCCACGCACAAGTCTTGGACTTATGTCGGCATCATCGGCAATATAAAAAATATTTTTTTTTAATTACCCGAGTGTATGATGGCAGGCTGTGAGAGCGGTGGCGGATGATTGGCGGAGGATGAGGTGACTGCGGAAATGGCGGTGGCTGGGGGGGTGGTGGTGAGCACTGAAGCGGCGGCCTGTGTGCGCGCCTTCACCACGGCCGAGTGCAGCGTCACACCCAGAGACCCGAACTCACTCACATACTCCTCCACCAGGTCGGGCGGCGAACGGCTCGACTTCAGCAGCGGAGTCAGGATTTTCTACAAAATAAAAATAACAACAATATTGCAGGTTGTCAAAAAATAAATCAAAGTTGAATTTACATTTGTCAGGAATAGCATGGAACATTGGATGCCCACTCGAAAGTGTATAATCTGTTGTAAAGTGAAAGCATAATTATATATTTTGAACTGGCATTTTGCCCGGGAATCCATTTTGGAGTTTCTCTTTTTTTTTTTTTTTTTGAGGATGAAGCCCACATAGGTCTGAGACCTGTGCGTGGGTAATGAGGTGGATGATGGTGATTGATGAGTTGGACCTACAGTTTTAGGTGGGTTCCGAACCACCGGGAAGTGATTTTACAGCAGAGAACAGTGTCTTTTTTGCTGGCCGATCTAATCGGTCACCGTTACAAACAGGACCTACGAGAACGCAGCTTATCTCTCTGATTGAACAGATACCTGCTACGGCTCGTGGATAGATAACTTATGGTAGCCATCACAAAATTACGAGATTGTGAATAGTGAGTGAAAGTGCAGTGTTGCTAGCTATACAATTCAGCTGTTTGGAAAGATAAGTACAAAAACAAGCTGTGCTTTTTGACGCTGGGTAATTAGCGGCGGCAATATTGATATATAACTAATCTGTTGCTTTGGCTTGTGACATATCAGCGTATCATCTATATCAGCATCATAGTGACGTATCATGTATCAGCTGTTCTATTAAGAGTTTCCTGCATATAAACCATTTTACAAAAATTCTGAAATTTAAACATTAATTTTGAAAAAGGTAAATAGAACATGAGAAATCACTTTGAGGAGCACTGAATTGTGTTAAGAGGAAGCGTTGTGCTAAATTTAGTGTTATAAATCCATACGAAATTCATATGAAATTAATTTTATGAAATCCATAAGACTGAGACACACACACCCTATTCTTTCTGAGTGTATAGAAGCATAAATTTGACAGCATTAAGCAATAGAACAGGCAAAGTAAATTTTTTCGTTTAGCTTTTGCTCTATGTAGCTATTTACATAATATAGTTTTATTGTGTTTTACATTAATTGGAATTATAAAATTTTATTTGTTCGTTCAAATTATTTAAACTAGTGAGCCCAACGGGATGGAGAACTCGCTTGCAAACAATTAATTTTTGAAAGGGAAACTCATTTGGAAAACTTATCGTAGGGGTAAGGTAGTAACGAAAAACGGTTGCTTTGAAGATACTTATTTAAAAATTCACAAGACATATCACTTTAAGTTCAAGTTCATCGTTGCTCTGATATACAGATTTATTTTCCACAAAAAAGACCTACCGTAATCATATACATATATATCAGGGCAATGGAATATATTATTTAGTAGATATATTTACCACATAAAAAACAGCTGTTCATAATTATATCCAAATATCAGGGCAATGAAATTAGTATATCAGCTCATAGAGATTCTATAAAAAATCTGATCACATTTATATTCACCTACAGCTGATAACTCAAAATATATTTTGAAATCTATTGCAAATGCCATCATATGGTAGAATCGTAGAAACAACTATTTTCTATATATAGTGATATATAGATATATATATCAATGAAGGGCCTATTTGATTCGCCTCAAAAAGGATGAAGGAGTCGGTTAATTTTATTGGCCAACGAACTTGACCTGTCTAAAGATACCAAGAATCTGTGTTTCAAATTTGAAGTTGATTGATAAAAGCGTTCGAAAGATATCGTGTAACATACAAACACACAACGCCTCGAGCCTCAAGTCAAAAGGAAGAACTCGCTTCGCTCGTTCAACAAAAAAGATAGTTAATACTGTAAATACAATCCGGTAACAACTACAGAATGAACTCTTCATTAACAGGTTGGAGTTTACAGCTGAATAATTGCCAGAAATAATACAACAGATATTTATTTATTTAATTGGAAAAATTACCTGTAGAAGGTGCTTTATATGACCAGCAGCCAGTTTGTCAGTGTTACTGAGATGCTGACCATCGTGAAGTCCCTCCAGACGTTCGGAGATGAAAGCAACTTTGGGGAGAATGAACACTTTTATCACTTCCGTTCCTAGCTCGGAAAGTCCTAAAATAGAGAAATTTTCATAACAATAAACTATTCACAATACAGTATACAATAAATATTACTTTTTTACTTACAATTTCTGTAACACAATAACTTTAGTTCATCCAGTAATGACACGAGTACTTCTAGAGAGCCACTTTATACTTACTCTACAACACATTGATTCTATACAAATTCAGAAGGCTTAGTCCACTTCAGCTTCCTAGTACCTTCTTCATTATCAAGTAGCTGGCTTGTCTCAAGTTTGAGATTATGCAAAAGAAATGATTCATGTCGGCCAGCAAATCGATTTTTCTCGATGGATACATATGGAATATGTATAATTTGAACGTATATATGAACGTGTTTAATTTTCGGCTCAAAATTTTTAGACTAAATTCTCTAATCTTTACGTATTGTTCGTTTGGTAATTTGTTTTTATTGACTTTCATATGAAAATTTTTCTTAAAAAAATGGGTATCATTTTTTTCTAGTAAGAATATTAATAGTGAAACTGTAACTTTTAGACATAACCAAAATTTGGACATTTCTGTATAGAAAATTAGAAGAGGGAGCAGTTTTGGGCTGTAAAGCCTGTTGCTTCCTCTTCGTTCTACTGCTATGTGATGATGTACATAGATGATAAACAAATAAATAAAATAAATACGCAGATCCCTGAGCAGGTCACTGTTTCTAATGTACTAAAGATTTAATGGTAATGAATTCTGAATTCTCAATTTAACTCTATCAAATACACTGAACACTTTCGGAGTATGAATATTGACGACAGTAACAAATAGAAATGCAAAAATTCGATGAATGCTATTGTCCAAAAAATCTCAACACTGCCGGAGATCGAACCCAGGCTCTTCTTTTTCGTAGAGAATGCTCTTATCGTCTACTTTGATTCAACCATTGTTAAAAATTGTAATATTCTTGGATCATTTCCACCATTAATACAATGAAGATATTGAATGGATGAATTTCAGTAGTTTTGATCATGCAGTTACTTCAAGGTCAAAAAGATGGAGTGATAAGAGCAAATGAGCATTTAGTTACACACACAAATGAAAATATTTTAGTACCTTCAATTGCCCCATACAGTGAGGACAGATGCGATTTTTCACTGTTAACAGCACAGGAGAACATGCGTGTGACGCGCGTCTGTATGTTGTTGGTCGATGTGTTGAAGTTCTTGCAGATCTGCGCCATGAGGCGAGAGGCGAAGTCGCGCAGGGCCCAGTGGTTGTCCAGCTCAGGGCGCATGCATAGCTGACGACTCACTATACACGTGGCTACTGATGGAATGATCTCGTGCAGCTGAAATATGGAAATTGACATTTTATATGTAATTTTGACACTGACAAGAAGATGAACCACAACACTCCAGAATGGCATTCAACATACAGGCGTGAGTGAGAGAGTATACAAAGAGGGAACCAATGAAAGCGTCGAATTGTTGACTAGTTATACTAAATAATCATGGGAGAAGAAGATGAGAAAGAGAATGAAAAAGGAGAAAAAGGAAGAGAAGTGAGAGGAGAAGGAGTAGAACAAAAGAAAAACAAAAAATAGAAGGAGAAAGCAAAGAAGGAGATGGTGAAGAAGGATTAAAAGGAAAAGAAGTGAGAAGGAGCAGTAGAAAGAGAAGGAGGAGTCAAAGGAGATAGTGAATGAGTAGAAGGAAGAGAAGACAGAAGAAGGAGCAGAAGAAAGAGAAGGAGAATGTAAAGGAGGAAAAGAGCCTCAGGGTTGTACGTAACGTCACATTTTTGATATTCCGATTCAAATTAGTATATAATTTTGTATATTTCGACTCAAGTTTCAATAACAATTTGATCTATCAACAAATATTTTTCATTTACTGTTTCGTTTTGAATTTTCAAATCTATAGCCTTCAAGTAGAAAAAAAGCAAGTGATTTTTTTGACCAACGTTTTTAGTGTACGTAAGACATTTTGTGAACTAACCTCAATCTTTTGTGAACTTACCTCAAACTGAACTCTCTTAGGTAGTGATAGCCGCGAGTCGTGGCAGGTATCTGTTCAGTCAGATAAGATAAGCTACAAACTCCTGGGTGCTCTTTGTAGGGGTAATCGACTGAATTGGCCAGCAAAAACTCTGTTCTCTGCTGTAGAATCACTACCCGGTGGTTTGGAACCCACCTAAAACGGTGGGTTCAACTCATCAATCATTATCATCTAACTCATTACCCAAGCACATGTCTTACACTTATGTGGGCTTCAAGCTCCGAAAAATAAAAAATATCATACATAAGTTAGTTTAGGCGACAGTGAGTTTATAGAGGCCATTGCATCCAGCCGCCATAATATTGTGTCCATTTTATATATGTATAGTGTAGATAGACTGTATAGACTTTTTTTTTCGAGGATGAAGCCCACTTAGGTCCGAGACCTGTGCGTGGATAATGAGTTGGATAATGGTGATTGATGAGTTGGACCTACAGTTTTAGGTGGGTTCCGAACCACCGGGAAGTGATTTTACAGCAGAGAACAGTGTCTTTTTTGCTGGCCGATCTAATCGGTCACCGTTACAAACAGGACCTACGAGAACGCAGCTTATCTCTCTGATCGAACAGATACCTGCTACGGCTCGCGGCTATCACTAGACTATTTATATAGACTATATAGATTGTATATCTATATAGGCTAGATATGGCCACACTGTCTCTATAAATTCACTGTAGTTTAGGCAAGTTTAGGCAAATCATTTTTTTATAACGCCTGCCTAATTGACTTTATGACCTACTCCGTTTTACCAGTTTTATTTTCAGAGAGGAATTCGTTAATGAGAGGTCGCCTTGCCAATATTGCATTTTAAAAAAGACACCATAAAGATTCTTTACATAATATAGGATTTTGTTATTTGGAAGTTCGTTACTTGGAGGTTTGTACGACGATTTATTTTAAATACAATATTGTATTGAAAACTGGATGAAATCATTAGGTTGAAGGCATTCAATAGGTGGAGATTTTTCTGTTCTGTTTAGTATTTAAGTATGAAAATTAATAATTTATCTTAATCTAGAGTACCAGGCTAAACCTGCTTATTTTCTTTGTCTAGGTAACCCAGACACAGTAATACTAAAGGGGCGCCTGATCTTCATATTTTTCAGTGATTATTCAAAAACTACTTATGTTAGATTATATTATATAAATTGTAACCGTACAGCATTGTATGCTGTTTTACGGAAATAAATTTTTATTCTATTCTATAAACAAAATTAACCCCATGTAAGATATTATTATTATTTTCGTAATAGACCCAGTATGGATCACGTAAAGCCTTTACGGTTCTTCCTGTGGTTCGCCCGTGAGATTTTCATCTTTTAACTCATGTCTTTCTTTCTTTCTTTCATATTTATTTATTATTTTTTTTAGGATTTAGCCCACATAGATCTGAGACTGCGTGGGTAATGAATTGGATGACGGTGATTGATGAGATGGACCTACAGTTTTAGATGAGTTCCAAAATACGGGGAAGTGATTTTACAGCAGATAGCAGAGTCCTTTTTGCTGGCCAATCTAATCGGTCACCCTTACAAATAGGGCCCAGGAGTTCGTAGCTTATCTCTATTTATTGAACAGGTACCTGCTAATTCTCCTGGCTATCACTTTCTATGGCTTAAAATATAATATAAATCTGGTGACAGGAACTCACATATTTCTCAAGATAGAGCGACTGGTTATCCAGTAGGGCTTTAACCATGCGCATAAGATAGATGAGCAGAGCCAAATTGTTCTGGACGACGTTGACTTTGACTCCCTCGGCCACAAATGTACACATGCGAGGCAGCATCTCGTGTAGACCTGGATCAGAGGCAAGAGACTGCAACGCCTCAGCCCTCCGGCCTTCATCGGATCCCACGCATGCCTCAGTTATCTCCTTGTAGTACAACTGTTGCTCAACAGATAGCTCGTGTGTCGCTAGCTGCTTCACATGTACAGTCTCCACGTTGCGCAGTTTTTGCCGTTTCCTGATAACACAAGGTGAATTCGAAGATTGATATTCAATATTTCAACTTTCTTTGTAGTGGCGAAGGTGATACTGTGGAAGGTATCCATAATGAATAATCAGACGAAATTGTCACAACCACATTTATTAAAACTTCGAGAAACTAGTTTCGGTTGTTATACCATTATCAATCTCAATCATACTCATGAGTTTGTCACAACCACATTTATTTAAACTTTGAGAAACTAGTTTCGGTTGTTATACCATTATCAATCTCAATCCATGAGTTGATATAGGTTGATATAGATCTCATGAGTTTGATTGAGATTGATAATGGTATAACAACCGAAACTAGTTTCTCAAAGTTTTAATAAATGTGGTTGTGACAATTTCGTCTAATTATTCAATATTCAATATTGTCAACATGGGTTTTAATGTTAAAGTTTGAAAGATATAAGTTTTGTTTCTCAAATCTGATTCAAGGAATGTTTTTAAAACAGCATTTATTAATTTCGAATTCCTCAAAGGGCTATTAATAAATTCTGTAGCCTATATTTGTCAGTTTGTTAAATTGTCAGTTACTTTAAACAAACTTGTTGAATATTTTTAGTAGAATATATATATATTTTTTTTAAACACGTAGTGACAGTGATGAAGCAACAGATGTTGATTAGGTAAGAAGTGTTTCAATGCCAGAGATGAATTTATTTGTCTTTGACATTGAGATGCTCATAACATAAGTTGCATGGAGTCGGTAGATTGGTCAGTAGATATCTTATGTTGGTGGGTGTAGGATGGAACAGAAACTTCTGTCTTGCATGGCGTCTCATCACAAAAAGGTAAACCTTGATTCCTTGTACAATTTAATTTATGAGCTAAAGAATAGGCTGACTCCACAACCAATCAACATATCTTGCTCTAACGTTTAAAAATATTCAAATATGTCAAGCGAGTTGCCAACCCCCTTATTTCTAATAATTTACTAGCTTATAAAAAATCAGTCCAATAAATATTTATATTTTGTTTTAAGATATAAGTTGGAGATAGAGTTGTAAAATTGTGTTTAAATTTTTTATTTTATTTTTATTGCTGATGGTGCCCACATGAGTCCAAGACTTGTGCGTGGGTAATGACGTGAATGATAAAACATAGATGCCAGACGGAGGAGCGGGATTTGAACCCACGACCGCTGAAATGACAGCAAGCTGAAACTGAATATAGATACAATGAGTGAGTAAACTTTTATTTCAATCAGCCTGAGCTTCGCAGACAATTACAATATAAAGCTTGGTGAGAAAGCGATTGATTTACATGAGCATGAAATTTATAACTATTATTCCATTTAATGTTGGAAATAGAATTAATATAAGGCGGGTGAATGGATTTTTGATCAGTTTTTCTTTTCGAAGAAAAGTGCTAAGTGATAGTAATTTAATGAACAGTAAATTCTTGTGTTGTAGGCTACTCATGTACTTTGAAGAGGATAAGGAATATTTGCTTTTGTATAGAATATCAGTTTTGTGCTACATCAATCACTTGGTGGTTGATGAGACAATGTTTTTATTTTTTTATTATTTTGCATTCATAAGTTTTTTATTATTTTTTACAAACGAATTGATAAATGTCCCTTTGAGGCTGATAACTAAAGTCCCTGAGCAAATACTTCCATCACAGCCTAAGATCACAGAGAGAGAGGCCCGATGCTCTATCCCTTACAATACACTCCCACCACATAGCAGCATTTACTCTCCTTCGCTGGGCTCTCTCTCTCTCTTATTCTCAGAGCTTGCCACCAGTATGTCTTTCCAACAGGCTGGCTTTGTGAGCTGAGAGTCGTTCTGTTCATCACAACGATGACAGAGAAAGTGACATTGCGCATTCAGCTGTGCGCAGGTCAGACTCCACTCTTTCTCCCATCCACGTGACTACGATACAGAGCATCTGTGGTGGTGGAAGTTCGCTTCCCCGATTCCATGTAGGAAGTACTTTCTCGAGCACTTTATGCTAGATAATTTTTGCTTGTTTATGTAACAAGCTAATTAGAATAAAATAAATATATTTAAATCTGCTACTTATTTTTTAATAGCTCTGAATTACATGAGATTCTAGATATTTATCAGAATACATATTCCTACTTGAAATAATATGAAATAGTTTGATGAACGAATGATATCATACCCAGTAGTGGGTTTTCCAGCCGCCTCGCCCTTCTCCTTGTTCTGTTTGGCAGCTTTGTTGATTGGATCGATGGCCTCCAGCTTTTGGTTGTCTTTGGATACAGGAGGCGGATTCTCGGGTATTGTTGGCTGCACTCCATCAATGCACATCCAGTGTGCTGAAAACAAACGAAAAGCACTATTTTTCAACTCACAACCGACAATGGAGTTTCAGCAAAACTTTTATCCGTTATTTCATTGATTAGGTCTGTTCTGCACATGCGTTCGATAAATCCTATCAAAACCTGGTTCATATTGCTAACATGGAACCCATGTATTAATAGCGTCTGATCTAAGGCCGGGTTCACACTAGCTACAATCTACTTGTGACTTGAAATTGACATAAATATTGCGTAACATTTTTTTTTTTTTTTTTTTTTTTTTGTAACATTTTGACGATATAATTGATCATAGTCTACTGTAATAATTAAGTTTAGTGTTCACTATTGCAATCGAAAATTGTATTATTGAGATTGACAGTGCTTGGATGGCACTCAACTTTGTAACCTACTGTTTTAGTATATTTAAGAATATGTTTTGACGTTGTCTTGTGCTTATCGGCCCGCTGACAATAAAATCTTATTTATTTATCGCGCGATTGTAGCCAGAGCAATTATCGAGAGTTGCGCGATTCTAGTAGAGCACAGGATCAGATTGTGCAGTTCCCACGAGCTACACTTCGCTGCGATGTAGCCGGTCTGTAGCCGTTTCTACTAGAATCGCGCGCTTGTAGCCAAAGTCATTTACGGTACTGTTTTTAACTCAGCTAGCAATAAAAAACATAAAATTTTGGATTGTTGAATTTTTTTAAATCCTAGCGTACTCTGCTCACTGTCGTAAATACGTAGGAGCTTGAGATTTTTTTCTAGCATGAATAATTATTTTTTATAGAATATTTGTTTGAACTGCATAAGTTTCCGTTATACCAAGTGATCCATGAATGCCGATCTATTTTATAGAATAAAAATGTTAATTTCAGTGATAGGAGAAAAATTAAAGTTGGTTAAGATTAAAGTGGCTGAGCACAGTAGGATGAAACTTTAAACAATTTGAATATCTGAATTTTTTTTTTTTTGTATTTTTATTAGGAAAAAAGTCGGCGACAGCTCTGCGATTCATAATTGCTTTGGCGAGGCTGTTGCGCGTCAGAATAATTGCTCTGGCTGTAATCGCGCGATTGTAGCGCGAGTGAACCCTGCCTAACCTATCCAGAATCATTTTTCTGCTGAGGCACATTATGCTTTGTGGTTCAAAGTCCTATGTCAAAACTATCTATCTCTCCTTTTTCCAGGGGATTTTGCACTACTAGGTTATCCCGGGTCGCACGAATGTGCGACTTTATTAAACTTTGTAAAATACATTCCAAATGTAGATTTTCTACATACTGAACGACAGCATTGCCTATGATGATAAGTTTAAGCACAGTATGAGTTGCTCCAATTCTAAGTGGGTATCAAAGATACCTAAGTATGATGCTATGAGTTCCTTAATTTTCTCCTTTTTCTTCATCTTCTTCTTCCACTTCTTCTGCTTCTTCCATTTCTTCTTCTTTTTCTTCTTCTTCTTCCTCTTCTTTTTCTTCTTATTCTTTTTCTCCCTCTACTTCTTTTTCTTCTTCCTCTTCTTTTTCTTCTTCCTCATATTTTTCTTCTTTATCTTCTTCTTTTCTTCCTCTTCTTTTTCTTCTTCTTCCTCTTCTTCTTTTCTTCCTCTTCTTCTTCTTTTTCTTCTACTTCTTCTCCGACTTCTCCTTATTTTTCTCCTCTTTCTTCTTCTCCTTCGTCTTCTCTTTCTTCTTCCCCTTCTTCTTCTTTTTCTCCTCTTTCTTCTTCTCCTTCGTCTTCTCTTTCTTCTTCCCCTTCTTCTTCTCCTTCGTCTTCTCTTTCTTCTTTCCCTTCTTCTTCTTTTCTCTCTCTTTCCTCTCTCTCTTCCTCTCTATCCTATCCTCCCACCCTCTCTCTCTGAATGAACAATGAAATATAAACATTTTGTTTCAAAACAGCTGATCATCAAATCATCATAAGTTGAAATGTGAAAATGTTCAGCTCACCGATCCCTATGTTAAAGAAGCAATGGCAAAAATTGAAACTTTGATCGTTCATTGCTCATGTCCACTTTGATGACTTTTTTCAAAATGTAAGACCTTATCAAACATCTACTCGATGATATCTTTCAAATGAGACGTGAACGAACAAAATTGGTCGAGAAACCACGGAGGAGTTGTCATCACAAAAAAACATGTTCGCCTATTTTATATAAAGATGATTTAGAACTCTGGGGCCAGCCAGTAAGGTTGGAGGAGTTCTCCTTCTACAAAAAAGCAATAAGGATAATAATTGGCTTCGGTATAATTGATTATTGTCACCCTCTATTAGTTACTGAATCAATTATGACTGCCTGTACATATTCATATCCCTGAAAAAGTCAAACTTAGCCTGGATAGACAAAGCCTCAGAGGGGATAAGCATGAAAAGTAGACAAGCATGAACACAAGGATTAGTCAGATGGTCGACTTGCCCTATACAAGGCTTAGCAAAATTAGAAACAGTCTCAGTCACTTGAACATACGACTGTTCAACAAACTGGCTGTAGTTGCAAGAGCCCTCCCAACAAAGAGTTATATTATTACAAATTTCGAAATAGTTCGCCTCTATACACAATTAGTAAATTGTTTGACCATCCTCACAACACAGTGAAAGCTTTCTATGAGGATAGGTGGCATATTCATTGAGCATTGTAGGCCTAAAACTTTTTGCATATTGTAACTCTACATAATGTATTTGTATTATTTACTAAGCTGTGTCTGTTTTCTATATTTGACTTGATTATTGTATTTGAAAAACCAATAGCACATTGTGCCTAAAGGTAATAGATATCATTTATTATTTTATATTAACTTTTTATGGTAAATTCAACGACTTGCAGTCAATTTTATTTGAGAAATTTTTTTACTCACGTAGGCCAAACGTTTTCGAATCGTGGAGATTAGGCATCCTAGATTAGATTCAAAGGCATCCTTGATCGTCAGTGTCAGTTTTTGGTTAGACGAATTATTGTCGTTTTTGTAGAATGTGATCGAAAAGTTTGTGTGATTTAAAATTTAAGTTAGTTGTTCATTGAGGATATTTTATTTATTGTGTGTGGTGTGTTTGTATACTTCAAATTGTTCCAAGGTATTGAGTTTGTGTTCTTTAGATTTTATATGTAGAATGTGTAGGTTGGTAGTGATGTCAGTAAAATTGTGTCCAGTTTGAATGATGTGGTCGGTGAAAGTCGAATCAGTTTTTGTATTTAATGTTTGTAAATGTTCTTTGTACATATTCGAAATCTAAAGGAAACGAACTCAATCCCTTGGAACAATTATAATATATAAACACTCCACACACAAAAAACAAAACATCCTCAATGAACAACTAACTTAAATTTTAAATCACAAAAACTTTTCGATCACATTCTACAAAAACCACAATAATTCTATTAACCAAAAACCGACACTGACGATCAAGGACGCCTTTGAAAATGAATCTCCACGATTCGAAAACGTTTGGCCTACGTGAGTAAAAATATTATTTATTTTCAATTAAAATTGACTGCAAGTCGTTGAATTTACCATAAAAAGTTACTAACAACGCAGATCGTGATGGAACAAGAAATCCAAAAATATTATTTTATCGTTTATTTCGATTACAGTAAAAGTTGAGTTATCTGTAACATTCTTTGGATTATTTTTCTCTAATAAAATCAAGGAGCAACTAGTGACTAACCTCTAAGAGCAACTTCGAGAGGCAGCTTGGCGGTAGCGCCATTGATGATTTCGCTCAGATCGATCTCTTTCTCTTCCTGGAAGTGCAGCTCTCTCCCACCTCCAGAGGCGAATCTAAACGGAATGCTTTCGGCACTGTGAAATCCGTAGAGAGGCTGAAATTTACATATATTAATATAATCCAGTACTGTAGTAAAATATTATTAAATGGGCTATACAAACACAAAAATTATAAGACTACATTCATTAGCCAAGAAAGGTCCTTGAATTATGCATCTTCAACTGAATAGAGTACTTCTTTGTGAAAAGCTGAATTTCACCTCAAATTGTTGTAATAATAATAATGTAATTAATTTTATAATGTTTTAAATTGAAAGCTTATTTTTTAGAATTGATTTCTTTGAATATTAATAGAAATGTTTCAATTTATTAAATGGGTAAGCCTAAATTTGTAATTAGTCAATAAGCACCTTCGCCAAAAAGAACACTGTGAATAAAAAATTATCAGTACTAAAATCAATTACAATTGAATAAATAAAGTAGTAGGTTATAAAAAGTATATTGGTACCTTATGTGCAATAATGTAACTTACCACGTACTTCTGGCCCACAACTTTGATTTACACCTCAAAGATACATTCATGCTATATTTAATTAGTTATTGAGATGTTATTTTCCAAAAATGGATAATGATAAATTGTGGTATTTGAGGGAATATTGTAGTACCGGTGTCTATCTATACATGATTCACATGCCCAAGTAAATCCTCAATTAACTGATAAAAGTGGCTTTTTATATATTTTTTAATTCTTTCAAGATAATAAAACTAACATGAAGGACTCACCTCAATGTTCTTAATTTTGAGAGAATTGTCCACATCACTTGGAAGCAATTTCTGTCGTTTTCCGTGGTGCATGAATTTAGCAGCGTCCTGTGGACACAATAGAGAAACAATTTCAGCATTTTGTACAAATGATTATTATAACCAAACTTTTGAAAAAACTAAGAGGAATCGAAAGTTTTATGATTTAAGTTACCTGAATAATTAGCTTCAACCTGTAGGATACATCATCAGCCAATTCCTTTGCAGCTTCGTCGGCTAAATTTGCAATTCCAATACTTTCGGCTATTGCTTTCATGGACTCTATAGTAAGGCATGAAGCATGCAGTGCTTCAGATTCATTCATTTTGAGTAAGTGATTTTCACCGCACTAAAACTATGTGGACAATAGGTTTAAGTTGAACTTCATGAATGATGAATTCGTTAAAATATGAGCAATAAAACTGCCTAACCTAACCTGAAACGTTGTTTACGAGAGAGGAGAAGCAGACATAGCGTCTCAGACGCTACGAAAAATTGACAGCTGATCGATGTCCATGGCTGATGCGATGCCTTCTTTATTACTTCAACTCGTAGCACTATCGCATGGCGCTACGCTTGAATTTTAATAACTCGTATTCGCTTAGATCTGGGACACTTTGATGGATTAATAAAGGAATCAACACAAAAAAGATAAATTTCTTGATTTTACCACTGTTTTATTCATAAAATTTGGTGATACTCAGCTCAGATACAAAAAATCCCACCACCACACCAATCAGTTTTTGAGTTGACCGCGTGAATGTACGTTGCAAAACCACGTATGACACTACAAGAACAAAAAACAGATGATTCCAAAATTTTGTAATTTGTAATCTTTCCACCAGGAATTTGTTTCCCAATGAAAATTGGAGGTACTGTTCATTGGTTCGAAACAAAGTAAAATTTAAGTCTGTTTGTTTGTGAAATTCATTCAAGAAAGAATTGGGAGATTGTGATGTCTTCATAAGAACGCCTCAACTCAATCAAGATTGCGAATAATTTTCACAAGAATTGTTCCAATAATATATTTATCACACCAAAAAAACATTTTTTGAATCGCTTAACAAGCATACCAATTTCAAAAATCACTATCAAAAACTTCCACAATTTTACCGCTAAAAATTACTGTCACACCTGATATATTGGCTCTTTATTGTCCTTTACGATCGTGGGTTAAAAATGGAGGCGGAACAGGAGAAATTTCAGCAAATTTTGACAAGTCTTCTGAGTTCAGAAAATGCTATTCGAAGTCAGGGAGAGGCAAGTATAAAGTTCCATTAATTCTCTTTAATTTGATGCACATTACTCAACTCATTAATTATTTGTCACTTATCTAATTTGAACGTGAATCATGCCCATGCCACATCAACCGCGTGTTTTTATTCGCCGATAAATTGAAACGTAATTTACAGAGTATGTTAATATTCTCGTGTTGTCCCGAATATCGTTTCAATTTAAAGTGCACAGAGTTTTAATTTATGTTATAGGTTATGCTATGTGCCTCACTATCATTGCTGAATTATGAATCATCATTTATAAATCGGGTGTATCCCTTGAACTGTCATTTGCTTTTCGAATGGGCAATTGATTTAAATATGACAATCTCTTGCAGCTGTGCAATTAATTAGCATCTACTATGCATTTTTAGTGCATGAATTCATACTCTAAATTTAGTTGATTATAATGTTTACAATCAGGATTGAGATTAAACAATTTTGTGCAATCAGAGAGAGAAGAATCATCTTAGTGTCATGTGTATTGCTTGATTAATCTATCTTACTTATATAGAATATATTTCGAACTTTATTATAATATCGTGTGACCTGTATTGTGTTCTGGTGTGAGAGTTCTTAGGTCGCACCTGAATAAGGTAATTTGAATAGCCTGAACATAACGACTATTTAGGAACAGACATATCCTCCTAAACACGGGAGTAGCCTTAAAAAATGTTACGGTCGGACGGGGATCGAACCCGAAACCTTTAGATTACTAAACCAGCGCTTAACCCACTCGGCCACTTCCAATCCTTGAATTTTAGTTTTAGCTTATTACTTCACCCACATCCAAGTCTTATAGCCCATATAAATATCAATTTTTTATTAATTTGTTATTCTTTTTGTGAACAGGAGGCCTACAATTTAGTTCCTCTCGATAGGAAAGTTGTATTTCTTCTCAATGTCATACAAAATCAGAGCGATGGCGAATCAAAACGACTCATGGCCACTGTATTACTGCGGCGAATATTTTCTATCGAATTCGCCGATTTTTATCCTAAAGTAAGTACCCTAGATATTCACTTGGTTTAGGTTCAATTTTTAACTGCTTTTTCAGTACGGTAACATGAAGAAAACAAAATAATTGTATTATGATACTATTCCACCTGATGGGATACCATTATAATTTTTTTCAAATGAAGAAAATGTATTGTACACGACTGACTGACAGCTGACTTCATTTGTGCCTAATCATAACCGTTGCGTAATAAAGCTGGTGTCACTTTCAATGCAGGCTCGAGACCAATCAGGAAGCGAATGTTCTAAACATCTCACGAGTGGCTTAAAGGCAAAGTAAAATTTGTTGCTTACACTATTTTATCTATGACAACTTACGTTCAATTCAAATTACCACTTTGATAACTAACGCAAAGTAACATAACCTAAAATACGTTACTGTTGTCGATCGGTTCTGATTTGAAATTCAATTTGATTCCGAAATTTTAAAACAGCTTATGTGACCATTACATATTTTTTATTTCGTCTCTAAATTGGAGAAATCCTAGTTGTGATAGGTCTAGAGCGAGTTTTAGAATGAGATGGCAGTGTTATAAATATCTTCATTGTACAATAGTTTAGATAAGGTGTGAATAGTCAGCTGTTATGACATTAATTTCTAACCTGTAACAACTGCTTTATAACGTAGTCGTAAATAAACTACTGTAAGTCAGATCCTGTGCTATTACGTTGAATCGGTTTATTGTTTTTTTTACTGTACCGGTTTTTATTTTGTTACAGTTATCTGAAGAAAGTCAGCGCCAGCTTAAAGAGCGTCTGCTGGTTGCGGTGCAGACTGAACAATCGGACTCGGTACGGAAAAAAGTGTGTGACATTGTCGCCGAAATGTCGCGTAACTTGATTGACGACGACGGCAACAACTTGTGGCCCGAATTTCTGCACTTTATGTTTGAAAACGCAAACTCACCTTTGCCTGCCCTCAGGGAAGCGGCACTTCATATGTTCACGTATGTATATTAATTAAATAAATTGAAAAAAAATATGTTTAGGAATACACAAAACAGCGTCTTTTCAAATCAGGAACCACAGGCATGATGCAGGAAATAAGCACCTTCTTATTGCTAATCTTGTGATAATTGAAGAAAGAAGCAAAACCAACATAAATACTGCTAATTTTACAAGTCTACTTATGTGAGCTATGTGCCATTAAATTTTATAACACCTGATAGGAAATACAAACTTGAAATTAAAGACTTTTTAATTAGAAATTGTTTTTACAGTGTCAATGAGAATTTGTGCTTTCATTTGGAGAAATTTAATAAAGATTAACATTTATTTTATGCTTGGTATATCCGAGTGCATTATCATATACGCTAAAATGCCTATAATACTGTACTCACTAGACTAAATATTTATGAAAACCAGTTCTCATTTTACTGTCACAAATTAATAATTAAGTTTCCAAGTTCATTAATGGTAGAATCACATAAGTTTTAATGTGTGAGATTAGTGATCGCTAATGTTTATTTCAAGCTGTAACTCCTAATATTATTTTTTTTCGGTTTTTTAATAATATTCCGTTTTAATAATATGTACCCCTTCATATTTATTTTGCTCTTGTTTGATTTTGTATATGTATTGTCAAATTCCTGTTTTACTCAAAAGAAAGTCATGAACTCCTAGATCAGAAGGTTTTTCTATTCTGGTAAGGGCCTAGGAAAAATAGTGTAACAATTTAAAATAGGTATGAATATTGTAATCTGTTAAGAGGAAAATGTTTATCTTTATAAAAATGGCAGTAAATTTTATTTCCTCAGTTATCTAACAAAGCGGTTAGATAATATTGAGGCATTTATGCACTCATTGTAGTACGCAAAACAGCTGATTTTAGTATTATCTACTTTTCCGCACTCCAACTGACTAAACTTTACTTCGTCACACTCCAGGTACGCTAACTGCAGGAAAAAATTTATGTGTAACTCGTGCTGAAAGTATCATTGCTGCACTCGAGAAACTATTCCACACTCGCCTGCAGCAAAGAGATACTTTGCGTACTATTTACACAAATAACTATTCTATCTCTTTCCTTTTCTTCTCCCTCACTTCCACCCCACTGCTAGAATGAAAACATTTTTCTCAGTACCTGGGTAACCAGGCACTAACAATATTCATGTCATGAACTCCTAGATCAGTAGGTTTTTCTATTCTGGTAAGGGCCTAGGAAAAATAGTGAAACAATTTAAAAAGGGTATGAATATTGTAATCTGTTTAGAGGAGAATGTTTATCTTGATAAAAATGGCAGTAAATTTTATTTCCTAAGTTATCTAACAAAGCGGTTAGGAGATTACAATATTCATACCGTTTTTAAATTTTTACACTATTTTTCGTAGGCCCTTACCAGAATAGAAAAACCTACTGATCTAGGAGTTCATGACTTTTTCTTTCAAGTAAAACAGGAATTTGACAATATACAAAACCAAACAAGAGCAAAATAAATATGAAGGGGTTTTCCTCTCCACCCTTACTTTGATCTTGCTCTGCAACGTTTTTTATTTTTATTCTTGATTTAATTTTTTTATTATTTTCATTTTATGTATTTTTTGATCGATAAAATAAATTTAATTGGAAAACCACCAGCAAAGGTAAATTTCAATTATTTTTTTTTTTGCATTTGCAGGTCAGTGCCAGGCGTATTTGGCAATCACCAAACGAACTATTTGGACGTGATTAAGCAGATGCTGCAGCGTTCGCTGGAAGACGCCTCATCGTACGGCGTGCGTTTTCAGGCGGTGCGTGCCGTCGCGGCGTTTGTGTTGTTGCACGACAAGGAAACACCGATTCACAAGCATTTCTCCGATCTGTTGCCGGCCTGTGTTCGTGTCTGCGCCGAATCCGTAGAGCGACAGGATGATGATTCACTTTTGAAGTGTCTTATCGAGCTGGCCGAAACGACTCCGAAATTTTTACGCACACAGGTTGACGCGATTGTGCATCTAGGCATGAATGTGAGTGAACTATTTGTACTATTCTATCTTTTTTATTGCAAAAAAATTTACAAACGTCTCTTCGAATAATAATTATTACAAAAACATCATCTAGCATATCAACACCTATATCAATTTTTATTTGATGTAGCCAAAAAACATATCAGTCAATCAAAACCTAAGGTCTGTATGCTAGCAGACAGAGCGTTCTATAAATTAATTATAAAGCATTGAAATTTTTTTTGCTATGTTTTGCTGTATCATTAATTGATAAGTTCAGTGGAGGTGTCGTAGCCTAAAGGGTTAACGCTGGCTTGCTAACCCAAAGGTCTCGGGTTCGATCCCCGTCTGACTGAAAGATTTTTACTAAGGTCAGTCCCGTGTTTCGGAGGACACGTTAAGCCCGTCGGTCCCGGCCGCCTAAAAAACATTCGTTATTCACGTCAGAGGCCCTTAACTTTCTTCAGGAGTGACCAGACCTGAGCCAATAAATCGATATTGTTGTGATTATTATTATTACTGGTTCAGTAAATTGATGCTTATTAATTTTATAATTGATTTGCTTAGTCAATTGATTGACAGGAGACAAGAGAAAAAATACCAGGGTGTCTACAAAACTGGAAATAACCAGGAAAATGAAATAACCTGGGAAAAACCAGGAATTTTCATTGTAACCGGGACTTTGTTGTGTATGGGTGTATTGCTCTCTATTTAATTGTATGGGGCCCAGCACCGAACCTTGGGGAACTCCAGATTTCTTTTCAACCATTCTGAAGTATGAAAATATTTATTATTAGATTCCATTGTACCCTGTTGAATATCTATCCTCATAATATGAAACAAACCAATTATACACTACATCTTGGAAGCCATAAAATTTTAATTTCGCTAGTAATATTTCTATATCAACTAGATCAAATGCCTTTGGTGTCTGCAATCAAACGACAAATCTTTAAGCCGTCACCTATGTGAGAATTACCTTGTTCATATAGGCTTAGAGAGCATCGTTAGCAGAGAAACCAGACCTAAATTCATACTGTTTTTCCATTAGGACTTCAAAACAGTTGAGATACTCTCCAACCCTGGCTAATACAGCATACTCAAGTAACTTTGCAAATACTGGTGGATTTGAAACTGGTCTAAAATTCTCAGGAGTTTCCCCACTACCCCATGATTATCCAATAACCGAGTTTCTATTATATGTTTTTTTTCTCTTCTTATATCAAATCAACCGGGGAAAAACCAGGAATTTCAAAAATTATTTTTAGTAGACACTCTGAATACGTCTTATGACGTACAGTGTTGCCAAGTTGCACAGTAGCCAAACGAACGTTCACATTTTCAAGCAACCGCTTTGGAGTGACAAAATCTAAACGAAAAAATGGCAACAGCGTGCTCATATTCCATTATGAAAAAACAGCCATAAGACTTTGTTTTGCAAACTAAGGTTTACATGAACTTATTTCACATAACTCATTTACAAATTCAATATAATGCTAATAGCCTATTTATTTGCTATTATCCATCTTCCCCCCCCCCCTCCACAATATCCTCTTCTTCATCTTCTTGGTCTAAGTCAATTTTCTTCCTCTCCTCTTTCAATCCCTTATTCTCCAGCATTATAATTTCGTCGACAGAGGACAGCATTAAGACGGTTATATATCAGATTACTTGTTTATTCAAATTATTTTT
Organism: Conomelus anceps; assembly: GCA_948455865.1. NCBI lineage: Eukaryota > Metazoa > Arthropoda > Insecta > Hemiptera > Delphacidae > Conomelus > Conomelus anceps. Next base: position 12,915,451 of record OX418216.1, read on the forward strand.
AATCTGAATTACTTTATAGACGTTTTGTAGAACACATGACTGTATTTTACTTGCAAAAATTGAATTTTTTGTGACAGGTTTTAACCAACGAATCACTGGGCGACCCCTGGCGCCATCTTGGATTGGAAGTGATTGTGACCCTGGCGGAGACTGCTCCGGCCATGATGCGCAAAGAGGCTGGCAAGTACATTCCGGTGCTGGTGCCTGTTATACTAAAGATGATGACCGACATCGACGAAATAGAAAACTGGAGCGTGTCTGACGAGGTGGCAGAGGATGATAACGATAGGTATTGAATTATTTTCTATTCAGGAAATGTTTAATTTGTATGGTTAATATCTTAACAGTACAATAAAATTAACATGTAATGATGTCTATTAGCTCCCCCCCCCCCCGCAACCAGATTTTACCTCCATAAAACTTAATTATATGATTTACCCTGAAATATTGTACATTCCCACCCCCACTCCGTTTTCGAGCTCAACACCCATCTAAAATTGTTTTGTGTTGAAAATTGAATAGATTAGGGTTTTCTTTGCCTAGTATAATAGATTCTTTGTAATAAATTTTAAAACTAATGAAATGAATCATCGTTTAAAACACGACAGTTGCATTTCCTATAAATATACAAATTTTTTCTCAATCAACTTTAGTGAAAAGCCTGGCTATTTCTATTAATCTATAGGGTGATCATAAAGTAGCGCACATGCAAATAGGCGTTTCTGTAAATTTTAGTTCCGTTGAATTAAGTATGGTGACGTCTGAAAGATGGCATCTCATGTAGTACCGACAACAAAGCTGTATACCATTAAAATGGATACTGGCTACATCGTCTGCAATATTGTTGGATACTGCTTTTTCAAGAAGTTGTTTTCTCAAGAGCAGAAAGCCATGGATTAAATACATGCATTAGTGTTGAACGAGATAGCCATTTGAGCATTTGTTGTGAAAATTCAAGTAATTTGTGTACTAATGTACTGATAATAATGAATATAATTGAAATATATCTGGTTTCAAAAATCAAAATAGACTTTTCCTCTGATTACTTCAAACTACTCAATTAACTTCTGATGTGTGTGACTTAAATGCTCTCTCTGTACATAAATACAAATACAAAAGCCTAGATATTTCTAGTTATTCTATAAATACTTACTAGCTTACAATATAGGTGGTTGTTTACCATAGCAACAAAATAACATTTTTCGGCTCAAACTTTTTAAAAAAAATGTAATAACTTATTATAAACTATTTTTAGTTTTTCGTTTCAAGTAAACTTTTAAATGAATAGTGGTCAAGTAAGAAGATTCATTTTGTTATTTTTCGAGTGAAGGTTTTTAGCAAATCTTGAATTTTTATTCTGTGTTAACCTCAATGTTTTTGACAATGTAACATTCAAAATTTGTGAAGGGAGCAGTTTTGGACTTGAGTCTGTTGCACTTTCACATTCGTTGTTAATTTGTCACAATAAATAAATAAAATAAATATGCACTGCCGATTGTTCAAATTCAACTGATCATTCAAAAATCATTGAGCAGAAAATTATCCAAATTTTTCGATTATTTCATAGAGGTATCAAACAGTGGAGGGAGCATAAAGTCTGGAAAGTGATGCCAAAGAGTAGCCACTTGAGATGGCGTCGGCATCACTCATACTTTTGTCATCTTGAGCAATACTGACGCCATCTTGAGCGGCTATGCCTATCCTTCCCTTTCTTCCATTTTGGTTACAATTTTTCAACATTGGTGGTATACATTATGTATACGTACACTTTTTTATAACTCCATGGATTGTATATTGTTTTATTATTTTTCCCACAGCAATAACGTAGTAGCCGAATCAGCGCTAGATCGATTAGCTTGTGGATTGGGCGGTAAAACCATTCTGCCGCACATAGTCGAAAACATTCCATCGATGTTGTCGAACCCCGACTGGAAATACCGCTACGGCGCCCTCATGGCAATATCGGCTGTGGGCGAGGGCTGTCATAAGCAAATGGAGGCCATGTTGCCGCAAATCATGGACGGCGTGCTGTCATTTTTGAGTGACAGCCATCCGCGTGTCCGTTACGCGGCCTGCAACGCCATTGGTCAGATGAGCACTGACTTCGCGCCAACTTTTGAAAAGAAATTTCACGAGAACGTGATTCCCGGTCTTTTGATGGTGTTGGAGGATAATGACAATCCTAGGGTGCAGGCTCATGCAGGTAGGTGGGAATAATAATTGCAATCAACATCCTCAATTCTTTCTAATCGCGTTTTGGTGTTCTTCCTACTTGTTTTCTCCTTCTTTCGTTTTTTCTTCTTCGTCTCTTCTATAATAATTATCCTATAGGTTGGATGTAAGAAAGGGTCTTGAGTCCTTACTTCGCTCCTAATGAAGGCAATTTATTAAGTACCCGGCAGGACTCTATTGAAATTGTGCCGTTGTAAAACAGCTATCCCCAACCTATAGGCTCTAGGTTAGTGAAAATCAAAACATTGGAAAGTTGGTTTGTTTCGAATACAAAAAAAAAATGAAAAATATTACGAAGGCTGATGCTTAGCCCAATTATCAACTTTATTTTTTGGGTCTTTTGTAGAAGAGGACCGCCAGGTTAGGGTAGGTTATTAGGTAGGTAGGTATTACTCAAGTTGTCTTATTTATGGAACATTTATCAAAAGTTTAAAATCACTCATAGGTGATAACCTAACTTGGTGGTCCTCTTCTACAAAAGACCCTATTTTTTTCAAATTCATTTTTCGTTGTCATTTTTGATTGTGTTTGAATCTTTTCTTTAATCGTATTTTTAAATCGTTGAATTGAAAAAAAATATTGATGAAATTTGTTTCCAGGAGCGGCACTTGTAAATTTCAGCGAAGACTGTCCCAAGCACATTCTTACTCAGTACTTGAATGCCATCATGGGAAAGCTGGAAGCCATTCTTAGCAACAAATTCAAAGAAGTGAGTGTTATCATATTTTTTTGTCATATGAAAATGTATTCATGTTGAGCACTAACGGTGTATGACATGTCAATGTATTGTAGGAATAGATACCTAACTACGCTAACCTAGATACGCTAACTTTTCCAGCCATAAAGTTACAACTGTTGAATTACTACTAGCCTGTAGTTATTATTATCTTAGTGATAGTTATTCCATAATCCATTTTGTGCTTGAATTTGAATAGAAAAAAAATATATATGTAATAAAAAAGTAGCATAAATTTTTGTCAATTTACTGGACTCTGACTCACAATACAGACCAAAGGTCTATGTGGGCTCATATTATTTCATAATTTATAGTTTCAAATTTATTTATAAAATGATTGATATAATTATTATATAATAGGTATATTTTTTATTGTAACTTTCATTATGTATTTTGTAATTCACGGTCTATCCTGGAAAAGTGTTACGTATTTTGTAGATTGTAAATGTCGATGAAATAAATTCAATTGTATGTATCTCGTCCTGGCCCTAGACAAGCGCAACAAAGTCTCAGTGTGTTGCCAGATTTACAATATTTTCAACACTAGAAAAACACCCACAAAGAGCACTGTGTCTTTACCTTATAAATCATTTATCTATGAAGTGTTTTCTGCATCTACTACAACCATGACTAGGGGGGAAAATAATGTTATATTCAAGCCTGTTCATATTCAACTCTATTATCTTCAAACTGTTTTTAGCAGTCGAGCATCTAGAGCTGGCAAATGCTTTTTAATTAGTAGAGAGTTTGCGCAAAATTACGTCAACACTAATGCTAACATGGACAAGCTATGAATCTACCTGCTCTGAAAGCAAGACGCTGTAGAGCAGGCAGCGTCTTGCTTTCAGAGCAGGCAGATACATAGTGTTCAGATTAGCGTTACCGTTAAAGAAGTTTTGACCTAACTATAATTAGATCCTATGAACTTCACATGCTTACACGTTTAAATGTACAAATATATTGTTTACTTGTGTTGGAATTTGTACGGTATTATACCATTCATTACAGCATTATGTTGAATTATTTGTATTCTTTGTTATCTATGCCTGGATAAACCTTGAATTATTCTGTAGTTATTGTTATCTATGCCCTGGATAAACCTTTCTGTTTAGGAGGTATTTCCTAGGATTGCTTCCCCCACCCATAAAGTTCTTGTCCAAATCACACCTATGGCAGTGATTGCAGTCTGTCAACTCCTTCTTGGCAGTGTGCAGAAACATATTTTGTCGACGTTATAAACGTCACCAAGTGACGTTACACAGCTTTCCAAGCTGCTTTACTTATAACTAGTCATTCTAGTATTATTTTTAGAGTAATAAAATAAGTATGTTAGAACATCTCACAGCTTGGTAGTCATTAGTAGAGTGCCAACATGCGCGAGGCAAATTCATGCAACTGCCAAGAGTTAGTTGACAGGCTACACTCTTACTTTATCATGCAGTATGGAAAATTGAGAAACTCAATTGAAACATAGATATTAGATTGATAAATTGAATTTTTGATAGTTTTGTTAATTTATTGTCATTTTTTTTATTTTGCAGTTAGTTGAAAAGGGAACAAAGCATGTTCTGGAGCAAGTTGTTACCACAATAGCGTCTGTTGCCGACACATCAGAAGAACAGTTTGTGGCCTACTACGACAGGTAATAAAACAATCATTGTTGACAGTCGGAGTACACATAAAACTATTGTTTATTTATTGGAGTAGGCAAATCACAACTGGTTGTAAAAAAGACTAGTTTTTTGTCCAATACTGCTTTTTGAGAGTCAGAGTACACCTAAATCTATTGTTTATTTATTGGCCCAGGCAAAACACAACTGGTTGTAAAAAGACAAGTTTTTTGTGCAATAATGCTTCTATTACATAATTTCAACAAGAGTCCAAATAGTTGTAGTTTATGTTTAGGTTTTTTTTTTCAATTTGACAAAATATGTAACTCAAATCTTCTGAAAAGCACAATGACTTCTATCAGGAGCACTTTCATATTTTATGATTTGATATGTGTTCAGTCAAATTTTCAATGATTTTTCTTGTCTGTTATTCTGAAGCTCATGTTTGTGCTTCTATGCAGAGTCCCAATACTGTTGCGATATAAATATTGTGATAGTGGGCAAGTCTTTTCTACTGTATTAAGATAATAAAGATAGTATCGGTACTGAAATATGTAATTTACAGAGTATTTCATAAAGTTACCAATATTTTGTGGGCTTGTAATTACTGAAATTATAAAAAACCTTTAAAAATAGGTCTGGAAATGCTACTTTACAGAGTTGAAGATGGCGGAAGTTGGCAGCTAGCCCCATCAGCTTACTCATTCAGAAATGTGTAGTGGGTTCATGGGAGCGCATCGGTTGCACCGCTAGGCGTGTGGTTGGGCTATTCATAGACGTTATCTACCAATCAGACGCCTAGTGATGCAACCGATGCAGGCTCCCATGACTCATATTTTACCTACTATTTAATCAGGTTCTTTGTGAAATAGAAACACTTTATAATAATTATATGTTTTTTACTTTCATGCAAATTTTCTTTTTTCAGCTGATGAAAATCCTGTAAAAAATGTGTAGAGGAAATGGAAAGTGCTAGAAAATGTTTTATTTTTTCAGATTGATGCCCTGCCTTAAATACATTATAATGAACGCCAACACTGACGAACTGAAAATGCTCAGAGGTAAAACTATCGAATGCGTCAGTTTGATCGGCCTGGCTGTAGGTGCTGAAAAGGTAAGACGGCATCCATATTGTTTTTTATAGTGTGATAATAATATCGTGTGACCTGGCTGACTCAGTTCTGGTGTCACAACTCTATAACTAAATTATTTACTATGTTGATATAAACAGAAATATTATTTTCTTGAGGTCGCTCCTAAATAAGTTCAGGACCTTAACCTGACGTACTGACTGTTTTTAAACATCCGGGACCAAAAGGCTTTATGTGTTCTCCGAAACAATGGAATGACCTGAGTCAGAACAGGGATAAAACCCGGAACCTTTGGGATAGCACACCAGCACTTGGACTAAAGAGGTTGAGCAGATTTCTGCTAATTTTCTCCTTGCCGCTTTAACGCTAGCTGAATCCATCTTTACTTCACCCGCTAAATTTGAACCTCATCAAAGCCATGAAACAAATGAACGTTTTCTTATCTATCCAAGATTTTAAAAAACATATTTTTCGTCGTTTTCTTGATGTTATTAAAGACATTACTTTTATTCAATATACACTATATTTTTTTCAGTTTATGAATGATGCCAGCGAAGTTATGGACATGCTATTGAAAACCCACACTGAGGGAGATTTACCCGACGATGATCCACAGACCTCGTATCTCATCTCAGCCTGGGCTCGAATCTGTAAAATATTAGGTAAGTTGATGTTCAAAATTTTCAACCATTTATAGTTAGTATGATCTAATCACTATATTGTGCTACCAGATACATGTTACTATGGGGTGGGGGGGGGGGGGGTCATAACTATAAAACATCTATTTTTAGGGTTCAAAAGAGAAGTAATTTAAACAGTCTTGTACTATTGGAGTTGGCTACAAGAACTGCTGCACTATTAACTGTTGAAACATAAACTCATTTCAATTGCTTGAATTTAAGTTATGAGGTATAAGAAAGTGGAAGGAACATGAAGCTTGAAAAGTTACACCGGCGCCATTCTGAACGGATATTCTCTACTATAGATACACACCATGGTTCAGTTGATGAGAGCCTTGTTTTTATTGTGACAAAATTATAATGAATGTGAAGGCTCAACAGACTCAAGTCCAAAACTGCTCTCTTCACAAATTTTGAATTTGTTATATTGTTCAAAACATTGATCTTAATTTTAATGCTTAAAATTTAGATTTACCAAAACACTCCACTCAAAAAAATAATAAAACCATTCCTTTTCACTTAAAGGCATTTAATCTAGTCTTGGGTCGTTGACGGTTTTCTCGTCAACGAAACGCAACTAGTTTTGAATAAACGTTAACTAGTTGAATGTTGAATTTAACGAAGAATATGCGTTTTCATGGAAGAATAACGAGCTGTGCACATGTCTACTGTCTCCCGATAATCGTTTTCAACATTTGCAAACAAGATAAGAAAGAGCGTGTCCGGAAACATAAAACGAACGCCATATGCAATCTAAATCTCGTAAAAATAGAGATAGAGAAATTCAAATTGCAGATTTGAATTCAGCGCCCTCAAATTAATAAAATGATTCGCAAAAATAATTAAAATAAAGGAAGTTGATTTTTATTGAATAAAAAATTGAAAAACATCTACTTTCTAGAAATTATAAAAAACTTGCTCAGTTTTGATTATTTTTGAGTCTTTGAGAAGCATTTTATCAATTTGAGGGCGCTGGATTCAAATCTTCAATCAGAATTTTTTATCTCTATTTTTACGCGATTTAGATGCATACATAAGACGTTCGTTTTGGATGCAAAAATTGACTTGAGACAGCAATGCAGTGTTATTGCATTTCTCACTCGCACAGTTAGGCTAGTCCTACTCCTATTTCTCTATTGCATGTGATTTACTTTTAACGTTGATCAACTAGTTTGCTGTTCACACTTTGATTTAACAAAGACTTCCAGTTGCGTTGGAAATGAGTGCGTTGATATGGAAATGTAGTTGAAGCATCAACTGGTTTAGTTGAGGAGACAAAACAGTTGAATCGTTAACCCTACAATGCGCACAGTATCAGATATGATACATACTGTTTTGACAAGCCTTTCTCTTCACTAATAGCATTTCTCTGCATTTTAGCAGCTTTGTATCATTTCTGATACGTACTCAGAGCCACAGACAGCATACTAGCATAGTCTGGTGGACTTGAATATAACTAAACCAGTTGTTTACATCCACAGAACAAGCGTGAGTGCATCGAGCAATTACCTCGAGTTTTTTTGGCTGTAGTGTTTGTATTATTTTGTTCAGGCAGTTATAAAAGTTGTTATTAGCCTCCTACTTATAAGTTTATGTGACTATCAGATAAACAATCAAGTTGTAAGTGTTTTTTGTCATAATTTGAAGCTACTTTTGATACGTATCATATCTGATACTCCGTGCATCGCAGTTAGTTTGGTTAGTTTGATATTGTAGGTTGTGTTATGTGTGATACCAGTATCTCGATTCGGTTTTGATTTCTTGTTTTTGAAATGTGTAATAATACAGAAGATAAATAAATACTTTAGAAGATAAAGAAATACAATACTTTTTAGTGAACTGGAATTTAAGTGATGACGATTTTGATGATTCAGAGGAAGAAGAACTTTTTGACATTCAAAATCTTCCAGTAATCATAGAAGAGGAGATCCCTGCTCCAGCAACAGTCACAAATGAACAAGATGAACAGCATTCTGATGATAATGAACCTTTAGAAGAGGTAAATAATGAATTTGAAAACTTCAAAGATAAATTCAAAAATATTTTGTGGAAGAAGAAAAATCTGCTATTGAATGAAGATGTTCTGCAGTTCAGGGGGGATAGTGACTCCATTGTTCATAAAAGACTTGAATACACCCTACCAATTCTTTGCATATTTTTTTGATGGTGAACTGCTTGAGAAGATTGTTATTGAGACCAATTTATACAGTACACAAAAAGATCCTTCTCGACCTGCAAATGTAGAGCTGAGTGATGTAAGAAAATTTCTGGGCATTGTTATATACATGTCTGTAATAAAATATCCGAACGTGAGAGCATACTGGAATCAAACTACAGGGTTTTCCAATATAAAAAATACCATGAGTTTGAAAACATTTGAAAAACTTCGTTCCTTGATACACTTCAATGATAATTCTACCATGAAGAATAGAGATGATCCTTTGGCAGACAGACTCCATAAACTGCGTCCTGTTATTGATTTCCTGCTAAAGAAATTCAAAACAATACCATACGAACAATTATTATCAGTGGATGAGCAGCTTTGTTCTACAAAAGCAAGACATTATTTGAAACAATACCTTCCATTGAAGCCGCACAAATAGGGATTTAAAATTTTCATTCTAAGTGGTGTGAGTGGCTTTTGTTATAAATTTGAAATTTATACAGGATGTGAAAATAGAAGTCGTTTGCCTACAGAGCCGGATTTAGGAGCCAGTGTCAATGTAGTTGTGAGGTTGTGTCGGGGTATACCAGATAGCCAGTTTTTTTTTCAAGTTTATTTCAACAACTATTACTCCTCAGTTCCTTTAGTTGTCTATCTGGCTAAAAGAGGAATTCATTCACTGGGGACAATAAGGAGAAATAGAATTCCAAATTGTAAACTTCCACATGAAAAAGATCTGAGTAAACTTCCTAGGGGGACTTCTTTGGAATTTGTGGCCACTGCTGAGGATGTTAATGTGACAACAGTGGCTTGGAAAGACAACAAAATAGTCACTTTAATATCTTCTTTCACTGGTGAGCTGCCTCTTCAAGAAGTGGAAAGAATTGATAGGAAATCAAAAAATAAAGTGAAATTATCATGCCCAAATATAATCAAGGAGTATAATAAACACATGGGCGGAGTCGACTTCTTGGATGGACTCATTGGAAGGTATAAAATTCAAATGAGAACGAAGAAATGGTATATGAGAATTTTTTATCATTTGATTGATCTTACAATGGTAAATTCATGGATTTTATACCGCCAATGCAAGAGAGCAAATAATGAAAAGCATCTGACATTACCAGAGTTCCGCATGGAAGTTGCAGAATGTCTCTGCAGAATTGGTTTTCAAAGAGCTGCAAGAAAAGGGAGACCATCAACATCTTCGGTTGAATCTGAAATCGAAAAAAAGAAGCAGAGAGGCCCAACTGCGTATGTACCTCCAGTTGATGTAAGAACTGATGGGATAGATCATTGGCCGGATTACACAACAACAAGAACCAGGTGCAAAAATCCAACATGTGAGAAACTGAATTATGTGAAATGTGAGAAATGTGGACTCTTTCTATGCTTGAGTAAGGACAAAAATTGTTTCAAAGAATTCCACACAAGGAAGTAATATAATTTTACAAATGGATTTTCATCTTTTGCTACTACAGTGTGATAGGGTATTTTATGTTAGTGTTAGTTCATGTATAGCAGAATGAAAAAAAAAAGTATAATTTATGAACAGTGAAAATGAGTGAACTAAGAGAACAATATAGCCCAATAAGTGAAATGGATAATGTGAAAGTAATTGAATGAAGTTCTGGTGAGTTTTGAAAAAAATATAAATATTGCATGCATGCATGCATGTTCAATAATAAGCACAGTAATCGTTTGCAGTCATATGACTGAATAGTGATGTAGCGTCTCCAAGTTTAGGCCTGGCTGCGCATTGTAACATATATGATACAAACTGGAAAATTCTATTTTTGTAGCTAATTTTCAAAATTGATTTTTTTTTATTATTTTTCCCTGAAACTAGAGAGTCTTCCACGTACAATGATATTTTTTCCTGATCAATACCAAAATATGTGCAATGTAGGGCAACCAATAAACAATTAATTCAACTAGTTCGTTGAATTAACGCTCATCACTAATTCAATCTGAAGGTACAGTCAAAACGAAACACTGAAAACAGTAAATAATATCATTATTTTTATTATTATTATTATTATTATTATTAATTTGTTGCGTTTAGGCTGCTTAAGTGAGCAGAGCTCTTGCAGCATGCAACACGTCAAGTTGTAGTCCTATTCTAAGCAGGAATTGCTTTCATCCCCTGACAGCTTCACAGCATTCACCTGGTGTGTAGGGTGCTCCATCCAACAGCCTTTGAGTCAGAGTTCTCAATACAGTCTTTACATCTGAATTTCTTAATGATATGGGGAGCTGAAAGCATCAAATGGGAGCTAACAAATTTTGATAGAAACTTTCAAGCCGAAAAATACAATCTTGTAAATTTAATGTATGAAAGATAACTGGTTTGTGTGTGCGATCTCATGTTGTGCATTTTTGTCAACAGGTAAAAGATTCGAACAGTACCTACCACTGGTAATTGGTCCCGTGATGCGGACTGCCTCGCTGAAACCGGAAGTAGCTCTGGTCGATAACGAGGAAATGGACGACGTGTCCAACGACATCGATTGGCAGTTTGTGTCGTTAGGCGAGCAGCAGAACTTCGGCATCAGAACAGCTGGTAATTTAGTAGATTAGATTTGGTTCAGTAGATTAGTTGGTATTTGAGAATAGTACATCGGTGAGGAGACGATGCGTAGACTCGTCTTCTCGTTGCGTCGTTCGTTTGTGGAGCGTTCGTCAAGCGTCATGAATGAATGGTTGTTATTGGCTTAGTGTGATTGACGCTCTCTGACGGACTTTTATCTTTATCTTTAATACAATGAAATAATACTCATCAATTACCATCATCCAATTCATTACCCACGCACAGGTCTCAGACCTATGTGTGCTTCATCCTCCAAAAAAAAAGACCCGCATGGTTAAAAACAGCCTTTGCGCGAGAATGAGTCATATTTTTACTATAGTGTATTATTGTATGTAAATTGTACTATAAATGTTTACTATAGTGTATATATTGTATCTAAATTGTATGTAAATATATATTGATAAAACTACAATACTATAATTATACTCTATAATAATCACCATAGCAAAATAAAACAGTGTGTATGACTGATAGGAGCAGCGTGGCTTGATAACCTTTCTACAGCATGTGCTCCATTTTGTGATGTTGATTATTAAAAAGTATACTCCCCTATGCAAGCACCCATACTGAATCCTCAAACTAGTATTCCATTAACCAATTGAAGAATTTATTTAACTTTCAACGCTTTGAACTTGAATTTATGATTTATTGAATAACTTGTTGAACTTCTCTCTTCAAGAATTATTTAAACGTTTAAGTTATTGAAGAATTTATTGAACAGTGAAGTTTTGAATGTCAATGTTAGAAATTATTGAAGAATAAAATAAACCTTGTATTTGGTGTGCAAGACTGGAAGAAGCCTCTGATTTGGAATCATAGTTTTTAGTATTTGTGAATTTATGTAGTTTTCAACTTGGATTCATAATTTTTCTAAAGAAGTTTTGAATTTATGAACGATTTAATGAATTTATGAAGTGTTAACTTGAATTTTCGATTTTGCATAACAAGGTTTTAGATTAAAAAATGTAACACGGAAGAAATTGAAGAAATTATTGAACTTCGGTGTGCAGGTCTTGAAGAAAAGGCTTCTAATTTGAAATAATGACGTTTTGAATGAATTTATAGGATTTTGAACTTGAATACATTTTTTTAGAGTTTTGAATTATTGAACTTTTACTTTAATCAGAGTTTTTAACTTTTCATTGAACATTTAATGTTTTTGATTGAAAAATGTCCAATGTCAAAAGTAAACTATCATAATGGTTAATACATGAAGCAAAACAAACATTCATGGAATTCATCAAGTGTTTTGAACGTGAATTTTCGAAATTATTGAAAAATGACAAACATAACCTTATTTTGTTTGGTGTATGTATTGAATTATTCGAGTTCTGGACTTGAATGTGAATGTGAAACTTGAATATTTTCGAAATGATTGAAAGTGACAACTTCTTGTGTCTGATATTGTAGGTCTTGAGGACAAAGCTTCTGCGTGCGAAATGCTGGTGTGCTACGCGAGGGAGCTGAAGGAGGGATTTGCTGAGTATGCAGAACAAGTGGTCAAACTGATGGTGCCTATGCTCAAGTTCTACTTTCATGACGGAGTTAGGACAGCCGCTGCGCAGAGTATGCCTTGTTTGTTAGAGTGTGCGCAGATCAAAGGTATACATAATTATTTATTCAGTGTATGGCAAAAGTCACCACTTTTTACTGTAATTGAAACATAAATTGAAGCAATTGTGCATATAAACATCAAGAACGAATGAATCATGTTTTAAAACTAACACATACTTGAAATTGCAGTCAATTTGTGATGTTCACAAGAAAACATTCAAGGATATCAAATAAGCCATTGACTTCGGTGTAGTTTAAGGAAATCTGGACTACGCGCATACAAGAGTGCTCTAGGGCACTCTTTCACTATGTTTCGTAAAGGTGTAGGTGTGCATAAGTTTTATCCCCAATAAGAATTATGGGAAGTGATAGCCGCGAGCCATAGCAGGTATCTGTTCAATCAGATAGAGATAGTTTCAAGTTCTCGTAGGACCTGTTTGTAACGGTGACCGATTAGATTGGCCAGCAAAAAAGACACTGTTCTCTCTGTAAAAATCTTTGAGGTTGTTCTTCAGCGCTCGTCAAAATTTTTACCATTCTATTCCATAATTTAATAAAAGCAGGGTGTCCAGCAGTCGGGAATGTCGGGAAATTCGGAAATTAGCATAGAAATGAAATGTCTGGAAAAGACGGAAATTGCCCTAGAAATTTAAAGTCAAGTCGGGAAAAATAGCTGCTGAGAAAAGAAAAACCACCTTTGAAATGAAGGAGATAGAAAAAAGGAAAAAAACAAGAGATGAAAGAAAAGTTCGTTATGCTTGATGAAGAAATCAGCGAAAACAGTATTAAAGTAGAATGAAATCTATGTTGAAAAGTGTAAATAGTCCCTATAGTATATATATAGATTTTTTTATAGTCTGCAGAATTTATAGAGTAGATACTGTACCCTCATCTGCTCATCATGTGTATTGGTAAGCCATTCCTGCTTATTCTACTTTTTGGCATAATAAAGGGTGAGATGATGCAACAAGCTGTTTTTCTTCTCCTTTAGGGTGGTATTTTACTTTAAGTACAGTTATTGAACTTTAGTACAGTTTAGTAAGTAACTATTGAATGTACATAAAAAATCAATTTTAAGCATTGAAATTGAGCGTATGTTGAACGAATAATCAGACTTAAAAAATCATATAACGAGTTGCATCGTTTATAAACGCGTAAAGAAACTTTCACTTTGTCTTGAAAAAGTCTTGAATATAGTTCATGTAATTTGCTAGACACCCTGAAAAATTAATCAACTTGAGACAAAGGGTTCAATGAATTGATATAAAGTATTTGAATAAATGATACAGACAGTAAAACTTGTTGAATAAATTTTTGGTAAATTTTTAATGGTGGACCTAATAAAATGGTACATTTTCTGTTGGCTCTATTGGCTGCATCGTAATCAAGTTTTCATTATACTTGGCCTACAATTTAGGTGGGCTCCGGTGCCAAGTATGTGATTGGTTTTTTTTTTTTTATTGCTGATGATACCCAAGGTTAATAGATAAAAGGTTGAACGGTCGATAGTTGTTTTTAAATCCGACAGGGGATTTCTTCATGGATGACGTCACTTGAATCAGTTCTCCAGAATAAATTTCCCAGCTGGGAGAGATGCTTCGTAAATGGGCCTCTAGTCTCCCAGCTGGTAAAATCAAGAGGTCTTGTCTACCTCTGCCAATTTAGTGCATGAATTGGATTTATAATAAAAACTAGTGTATTATTCATATCCTTTCGAAAGAGAATTGCAATTTCTAGCTTCTTTCCAGAGGAAAAGTATTTTCTGTGTTTTTTTCATTAGTTATAAGAGATTGAATACATATCTCCCATAACAGAGCATGTTAAAAATCTGAAAAACTGATTCACGTGACGTCATCCATGAAGCAATCCCCTGCCGGATTTAGAAAGAACTAACGACCGTTCAACCTTTTATCTATTAACCTTGGATGATGCCCACATAAGTTCAAGACTTGTGTGTGGGTAATGAATGATTACATATAGATGCCAGACGGAGGAGCGGGAATTGAACCCACGACCGCTTAAACGACAGCATGCTGAAGTTGCGACGCCCAACCAACTGCGCTAAGCGGCCCGCCGCAGCTGTCAACAACAAGCTGATTACATTGAAACCGCACAAAAGTTCTATTGTACAGCATTTTTCCATTGCTCTCAGAATAAAAATATATTTCTTCTATTTTTATTGAATATTTAGTTTATATAATTTTGTTTGTTTTTTCAGGTCCTCAGTTCGTGCAAGGCATGTGGCAGTTTATCTGTCCGGAATTGATCAAGGCAATTGACACGGAACCCGAAGACGATGTTATAACAGAACTGATGTATTCCTTAGCTAAAGTAAGTGAAAGATGTTAATAGAATATAATTCATATTCATTCATTCATAATATATTTTTCGCCACACTAGGACGTAATGAGCTGTTTTTCGTGCGTCATATGGAGGCCGAAAGTGTTTGGTTTCCGTCGAGGTCTGTAAACGTTTACCGCCCTAGGGCGGAAAAGAAAATGACCTTGAATGACAGCTGATCGTGTCTGGATACAGCAGTCATGATTGTAAAAATGAATCCTTCCAACTTTTATGTAAAACAAAAATATTTAAACCATCAATAAATGTTTATTTTTTATAATTTAATATGTACGTAGTATTTAAAATGTCAAAAAATTTAAAATGATCACTTTTTATAACTTAATATGTATTATTTTGTAGTTTTGATATCAAACAATAGAACCTTTTTATCCAACCTACAGAGCTCTGGGTGGGAATTTTGTCAACTATTACAAATGTTGGTAACCTCTCACCAAAAGGTTGGTTGGTTAGGTTTTTTGTTTTTAGGAATTTTGACTACTACTGCAACTGTTGGTATAGAAAGGTTAGTTGGTTAGGTTTTTGGTTGTTTTATGCAGGTTTCGAATCAGGAACAGGAATAACAACAAAAAACCTAACCATCTAACCTTTTGGTGAACAGTTGTAGTAGTTGACAAAATGCCCACCCAGAGCGCTGTAGGTTGGATAAAAAGGTGATAGCCGTTCCTTGTATTCTTGCAAGTACCATAGCCTTAAAATTTCGCTTTCAAAATTTCCATCTTAACATTGTTGTTTTTTTTTTCGTAGTGTGGCGAAAAATAGCGTTCGCAACACGGGCAAAAATGTTTTGCCGGCTCTCAAACGCTTCAAGTTCTCGACTTCGTCTCGAACTTGAAAACCGCGATCTCGAGCCGGCAAACACACATTTTCGGCCCTAGGTGCGAAATGTACTATTATTGGCGAACAAATTAAATAGAATTATATGAACCTCGTAACACAATTATTGCAGAACACTCAGATAATACAAGAAATAGTTGACATTAAAATAATAAAAAGAATCGCAGACAGCTGCTATCAGCACAATAGGCAGATAATAATTTATGACTGGATAGCAGAGTCAAATTAGACAAAAATATGGCCATCGAGAGAAATCTATCAACACAATAAACAGATAATATTTTGTGACTAAATAGGCTATTATAAAATAGCATAGTCAAATTATACAAAAATATGGCCATCAAGAGAAACAATTGATTGAGAAATGGTTTTTTCGCCAATCGTTTCCTCTAACCTCTGGTAGAACATACTAAAAGTCTGTCATACAGCAAGCTTTCATCGTGGGTACCCTCCAACCCCACATCACCCTCCTTTCAATCATCATTAAGATTTCACCTTCAAAAAAAAAAACATGGTTTTTTTTTTTAGGATGAAGCCCACATGGGTCTGAGACCTGTGCGTGGGTAATGAGTTGGATGATGGTGATTGATGAGTTGGACCTACAGTTTTAGGGGGGTTCCGAACTGTTTTTTTCCTAAACTTTGGATCATACTATAATAAATAACATTAAAGGCGGAAAAGCTCTGAAATAACACGCTTTCTGTGCCATAATGTGATATATTGTGCAACCCTTTGATTTGGGAAGTCCGTTAAGGGGCCCACACACTAGCGAGTAAGACTCGGAAGAAAATCACCACTAACGTGTTGTGAACTTCCCGAGTCCAGCTCGGCTACTTTTCAAGGTCGGCTGGAGTGCGCCCATGTTAATTCTGATCCATATAGCTCATCTAATCTCAAAATCTTCAAATTACAATCAATATCTCACTTGGAAGGTCATTTTATGCTCTAGAGAGAGTATTGGTTTTGCTAAAATTTCATAATTCTTGAAATTTGATTATTATTATTATTAAAAAATGTTTTATTTCTTCTAATTTTTTTCTGACATAAGAGAAAAAGATGTCAGAGAGTTTATAGGCACGATTTATGTTTTTTATAACAATTATTTTCCCAACAAGTATCTTTCTTATAGATCTATAACATAATTATAGATATAGATATAGATCTATAATTAGGGAAGTGATAGCCGCGAGGCGTAGCAGGTATCTGTTCAATCAGATAGAGATAAGCTGCGTTCTCGTAGGTCCTGTTTGTAACGGTGACCGATTAGATTGACCAGCAAAAAAGAGACTGTTCTCTGCTGTAAAATCACTTCCCGGTGGTTCGGAACCCACCTAAAACTTTAGGTTCAACTCATCAATCACCATCATCCAACTCATTACCCACGCACAGGTCTCATACCTATGTGGGCTTCATCCTCAGAAGAAGAAGAACATCTACAATTAAATATGCAAAAGTGTAATAGGGGGCCTATTTCATAGAATTCAAAAGGTCATATGAAATATAGGATTAATTTCATCTACTTTTTACTCAATTTCTATTTTTTAATTACTTCAATTTTTTTTCATTTGTATCGAAGTAATTAATTGTTATATTGCAATTTATTAAATACTGTTATATTTATAATGATAATGTTATAATAATAAATATGAAATGGGCATTGGACTTACATGCAAAGGGATGTATTATTATTATTATCATTATTATTCAATAATTATTTATTTATTTTATACACAATTTATCTGTTAGCAGCTATTATTTTTTTTTATTTTTTTTTTATTTTTATGTTACTGTAGGTATTTTTTGTTGAAAAAACAACATTCGAATATTTATTTGTATTGTATTAAAAATAAGATCTGCACTGCAATATTATCATTTTTATTTTTTCTTGAATATTCAAATTTTAATATACGGTTTCTTTCTTATTTTTCTGTTTATACATTAGTTTAACTCGGTACCTATTTCAGTCATAGTAATAGTAAATATACAAACTTAAATAGATAACTCAATTAACTTTTTTTTACGTCTTATGAACAGTGCAAATACTTGCTTTCTGACCATCTGCTATGTTATAATGAGGTGCCGAGCCTGGCTCGGCTCGGAAAACGTCCACTAACTAGCGAGTCCCAGCCGAGCCCAGCCGCGCTTGTAGCCCTGCGCGAGTCTGGCTGAGCTCGGCTCGGCTCGGGAGAAAACAGCCCACTAACTAGTGATTTTCTCCCGAGTCCGGCTGGCCGAGTCTTACTCGCGAGCCAAACTCGCTAGTGTGTGGGCCCCTTAACGCGCTTGCGGTTGGTTCTACAAAAAATCGATTTGAGTTATCGTTGCTGACCTGTAAGCAAAAATACTGAAAAATTATACCTTTCCATCCACCTCTCTCATCGAGCTCAAAAAATACCCCCCACCCCACCCTTGGGGACTTTTAGTATGTTATAACTATAACCCAAGGTTAGAAGAAGCGATTGGTGAAAAAACCATTTCTCTATCAATTGTTTCTCTTGATTTGTCTAATGGGTTTAAATGTCTGTATTGAGGCTAGAATATATTTCAAACTTTGTTTATTCCTCTATATCTATACTATAGAAGGCTTTACTTTTAGGAATTCCTCCGTCACCTTCTTGAATTTATCTTGGGGAAGATTTTTTGCTTCCATGGATTATGATCATTATCCTTTACCATTATTTATTTCAAAACAACAATAGGTGTAGGCATACTCTTTCATGACAGTAAATGTTTTGAGCATATTGAAAGATTAACAGTGATTACTGTATTATAAAAATGTCATTGAACTGTTATAAACTATCTGAAAAAGTTGGAAACATGTCAGTAATGTCAATCAAACTATGCATTATATAGTATAGTATATTATAAGTAATCCATGCATTGAACAGAGAATCTTGACTCATTAAATTCTTCTGCTAACGTTCCGTACGTGATTTATAAAATATGCTTCTTTTATCAAAGTTTGAGATTTTAAAATAATTTGATAGATTGTTATTTGTTCCCAATTTTACTGCTAACGTTCCGTACGTGATTTGTAAAATATGCTTCTTTTATCAAAGTTTAAGATTTTAAAATAATTTGATAGATTGTTATTTGTTCCCAATTTTATTACTAATTATATTAGTTATCATAGTATTACCAGCAGCAGGTTGCCCGATTCAATTGAATCGGAATATCTTGAATGTGACATGACCTTGGGCGCATTCTGCTTCTCTTTTGTTCCTTCTCTTTTTCTTATCATCTTTCTCCTTTTTCTTCTCTTGCTCTTCTTCCTTCTACTCCTTTTTGTCTTTATTTTCTTACTTATCCTCTTTTCACTTCTTCGCTATCTTCTTCTCTTATTTTCTTCTTCCTTTATCCTATTTTTTCTTTTTTCTTCTGTTTCAGCTCTTTTTTCTTCATCATCTTTTTTTCTTCTCTACATCCTCATTTTTCTATTTCTCCTCCAGGAAAAAATCATTTTCGATGAATTTATTATTAATCATGTTCCATTGATGGATTAATGCACCTAGTTAATTTTTCTCTCACATGGGGCGCTAGAGTTTCGTCAACAGTAGACAGCATGTAGACGTGTATATATTGAGTATTCATTTATTGTACGATTCTCAAATTATATTTCTATAATAATGCTGTTTCCTGTTTGACAGTGTATAGAATTCCTGGGCAACGGATGTCTGTCGGAAGAAGCGATGCAGGAAGTGCTGAAAATTCTCGACAAACTGCTCAAAGAGCATTTCAATCGCGCCGTTGAACGACTGGAAAAGAGGAAAGACGAAGACTATGACGAGGTTAGATTTACTCTACTTTCTTTTTCTATTTTCCACCAGTGCTATAAAATATGATTCAAATTCAAATTGTTTATTCAAAATATAATAATAGAACAATACATTATATACAATACATTTTGAATATACTCCCCACTTGGATGACTTGTCCGTGTGTGTGGAGGAGTCGGATAAGCCATGGGTACATTTCAATTATAACAATATGGTATAAACATTATGAACAATATCAATAAAGAAACGATGGAAGTATATAACTATTAATCAAAATATTTTAAATAAATAATAAAATTAACAATGTTGTGATACTGATTATTATTCATTTGGAACATCTATATGTGAACTAATAGTGAACGAATAATTGATATGAAGTGGTATTTGAGAATTTATTTTAATTCAGCCCGTTATGTGTGTATATTAGTTGATAGCATCGATCAACTAATTTTGAAGTCGGGCTAATATTGATGTGGAGCAGATCTAAGCGAATGGTTTCAGTTATAAGCTATTCGTAAAAAATACTCCTACAATATTATTATAGATGTATTGGTATATCTTCCCATAACACTCGTTACTACTATTATTATCATCAATTGAGAATATCAATACCATAAATATTACTTTCAAATTGAAATTCAAATAATTTTTATTTTATCCAAAATACTTTACCAATTTAGCAAAAAGAAATCATAGAGATACATCACTATTAACTTAACAAAAATATCATCAAAATAATTAAAATTCAATAAGATAGATGTAACGATATATCCTTAGCCTACTGAAAAACAAAACTTACAAAATATTGATCATAATATACTTTTACGGGTTCTATCACTAAAATAATGCTGGCAACACTTGAAATTTATTTACACAAATTACTTACAACACGCACTAATCAGTTATATATCACACAAGAGAAACCAATCAGAAACAAATAGTTCAATAACGTTCAACTAATGATTTTTCAAGAACAATGATTTTTAATGAACAATTTTTAAAGAACAATGATTTTTAACTAATGATTTTTCAAGAACAATGATTTTTCAACTAATAATTTTCTTTATCACTGTACAAAAACGAATTACTAACTGTCAATAGGCTGATCAATAATTTAATAAATAATTATCCAATAGTGTTCAGTTTTGTAAAAAGAAATGTCCAAAAACGAGTTAAACACTTATGGAACACTTATGAAGCACAGACTGTCACTGTATTTGATATGAGTAATAGCCATTAATAGAAAAAGCACTACGTATGTGAACACTATAAAGGAAGTCTGCCAAAAGACTGTCAAGACTGTCACTTTATCACATTAAAACGTTCGAATCACACTGAACTGATGTTTACAAGAACATCCGCTTTTATAAGTTTTTGTAACGTTCCGGGAAACTCTCGGAATCTCCAAAGTTTTCTAGAGGTCTCTATTTACATTGATAATGTTGTCTGGAACATTCTAGATGACCATTTGATAGTAAGCAAGACGAAGGGAAGAGGAGGGGAATAAACAAAAAGTGATAAATTTATCAATTTAAACAAGTACTATTGGCACAATGGGTAGCACAGAAATATTATCGTTTCTCCCTTGCGTTTCATTACATAAACAGAGCGTGTTACTTCGATAGTTCTCAGATTATTTACAATACTATTTTAACAATAATTGATGTAATACATAATTTGCAAATAATGCAGGTTGTGCAGTTTCGCTTTAAAGACACAATGACAAAGTGCATGTAATATTATCTATGTGAAGAAACTCAATAAAACATTTGTTTGATGACAGTTGCTCTATGGGTCATGTACAGCATTTACAATACTTACAACCGGTTGCACGAAAGCCAATTCAAATCAAATCGTTTATTGCACAAAAACCGAACACAAATAATATACAATAATATTATTACAATTTCACACACAAAAAGAAATACAATATTATTATAAATAATATTATAATACAATATTATTATAAATAATATTATAATACAATATTATTATAAATAAGGAGTTTAATAACTAACCGTCGTAAGTGTAATGGGTTTATTTCTGTTGCACAAAGATCAATTAGTTAACTTTCGTTAACCGAACGGGCACAATAATTTGATCAACAGCTGAATCTGAAGTTGAGAAAAAAGATGAATTAGAATCATTTCAGAGAAATTTTTGAATTATAATCATTTCATTGTGAATTATTTGAATCATTATTCAACTATCTCAATATTGTTATTTTTCTTAAAGGATTTTATTCATTTTGAAAGGTTTTTAACACCTACGACCTTATTTGCAGTTCCATGTTCTGGTACAATAAAATGTAACTTAACGGGAATTAGTGAGATTTAATCATCGGTGATCGTGCGGTTGAATATATTTTACACCGGTTAACCTAATCGGCGTTATCGCTTGTAATTGTCCTTTGTGCAACTAAATTCTCTCCATTAAGTTTAATTTCCGTAGAATGGCGTCAATAATTAAATTTAATTGGCTTTCGTGCAACCGGCCGTTAATCAAATAATAATAAAAAGTTACAATACTCGATGA
Source organism: Conomelus anceps (assembly GCA_948455865.1). Classification (NCBI taxonomy): domain Eukaryota; kingdom Metazoa; phylum Arthropoda; class Insecta; order Hemiptera; family Delphacidae; genus Conomelus; species Conomelus anceps. The sequence continues at coordinate 12,937,614 of OX418216.1, forward strand.
TGATCAGCATCGCAAAATCAAACAAATGTTGTGAAATGGTGGTACAGTATTCACTCAGCTCCAATCTGTTATGCACCATTCCTCAGCATGTGTTTGATTTTGCGATGGTGATTATCCTTGAGCATTGGATGCTCCACTGTACAAGGTTTATTAATGAGAAAGTGACCAAAAGAGGATTTGATGTTTGATCTTATTTGTTTCCAGAGTTTTAGTTAACCAATAAATTTGTTATAAAATTGTTTTAATTGCTGATCATGATTTTTGTTAATAGATAATTAATTGTGTTTAGGTAGTAGAGGAGCAATTACTAGACGAAGACAGCGACGATGTTTATATACTGAGCAAAGTGGCAGACATAATCCATGCTCTATTTACCGCCTACAAAGCCGACTTTTTCCCCTACTTCGACCAGATAATCGAGCATTTTGTAAAGATGCTCAGTGCTGACAGGTAATATATATATATATATATTTTTTTTTTAGATTACGTCTTGGAGACTGCAGAAGTCAGATCAACAATTAAACAATCGTATGCACCAGTTACCATAAATAACTATATCACTTGTGAGGTGAGGCTTAATTTTGATGTGAAAGGAACTCTTGTAGACTATAAAAATCTTTATCAACTAAATAATTTTTCAATTGTTTTTTTGAATATTTCTATATTTTGAAGACTCTAAAAACTGCGGTAGCTTGTAGAGTTTCCCACCAATATAACTAGGTTTTTGTTTGAATAAGCTACTATTGTGACTCGCCAAGTAATATTCTCCTCTGCTTCTTTTATTATAATCGTGTACGTCAATATTTTGGTTAATATCACTCTACATATTTATAAAGTAGCTTCATACACATATAAACAGGGTACAGTTAGGAGACCAAGTCTATTGAAAACTGCCTACATGAATCTTTCCATGCACCGAACAGCTTTCTTTTGGATCTTAAACACCCTATCAAGGTTTTGTTTTGATGAATTACCCCATACTAAGATAGCATAGTGACAGTAAGAGCCCATGGTAGGCTGTAAAAAGTAACTGTTTTTCATTTAACCCTCAACTGCTATTGTCAATTTTTGCCACATAGCTGCTATCGTTGGGTCATTTTTGACCCATTTTTTTAAATTTTCTATGTTAAATGTTTTTGGATCTAATGATCACGTATCATAATACAGCTCTTAAGGATCCCAATAATTTTTTAAAATATGAAATAATTATTCATTCCTATGTTGGAAACGTATTGTTTCTGCCACAAACAACAAAAAAAGGTTATTGGAAAAAATTAACAAAATGAAGCGAAGTAATGAAAATTTTTTTTATAAATGTTATTCCAATAATTCAAATTATAAAAAAGTATAAAATTCTAAATTTTCCCCCAAAAAAAAATTATTTTTTTTCAATAAAATTGCAAGCATAATATTTGGCTTCTATTAGTGGAGTGAAATTTAGAAAAAGCAAGTTTTAGAATAATTTGAAGAAAGTTCTGTAATTTTTTCATTTGTCCTGTCAACAATGATATATAAAATGATGATGATATATGATAAAACAATGATATACATGTCTTTGTCAATAAGAACACTCCAGAAGTCAATGGCATATTAGTAGGAATATTGCGCGCATCGCCAGTCAAACCTGGCAAGTGATGGATCAAGTTGTGTCTTCTAGTTTGAGAGTCTGGAAATTGTTCCTTACAATTTCACTCTCACAGTCATGGTCAGAAGTAATTATTTTTCATGATTGTGCTCCAAATAATCAATAATCTCTTGTTCATTCATGGTATTATGGAGTAAAAATAAAAAGTGTCTTGGATGCAAAATAGCAACGTAAACAATATCGTCGGGTCAAAAGTGACCCGGAACAGAAATAGCACACGAGCTGTAAGTGTCACTGACTCTGTCTCAAGTCCAACTACTTCCGTACCGCCTCAATGAGGATTACATAGAGTTATAACGCAATAGCTGCAGGATTTATGCATCTACAACAAAAATAAATTACACCGGGTCAATATTGACCCGACGATAGCAGTTAAGGGTTAATCTAGCAAGCTGTCGCAGGATGAATTATATTATAGATAATAAACTTACAACATTCATTATTCAAATAAAGTTTTATTTTAAATATGTATCATTGAATTCAATTGATAAGATATCAATTTAATTAAGTAACTTCTAGATAACATTAGTTATGGATCATAATTTGATGAGAGGAAACCAACTTAGAAGTTTGTCGTGTTACTCGTGGGACACCCTTTATATAGTTACTTTTTAAATAGGTATTATTGAATTGAATAAATAAAATGTCAATATAGATGAATATATTTTATAAAAGTAATATACAGATATATGGATAATATACATTATGATGGAACCTCTAAGGAGGGTTTCCAAAAAATTTTAACCCAATGATTATAAATACCGTATGAGTTTAGTTGTTAATTTTATAACTATGAATTTGATTGCCAATTTTTAGTCAACAGGTAGTCAATTTTTGTCAATAATAGTTATCAGAATCATGTTCAAAATTCGATTTTTTAAATTTCCTATTTTTTTATTCAGCATTCACACATGAGCCATGTAGAGAATTATTAAAACAACAAAATTCCAAAAAAACTTGTTTTTCTCCTTACTTTTTTTCTTCACCCTTTCTTTTTTTCGAATTCTTTATTGTCTTTTTCTATGCTCTTCCTTCTTCACCTTCTTTTTCTCCTACTTCTTCATCATCTTGTTCTTCTACTTTTTTCCTGTTTATCTTCATCTTCTCGTACTCCTGTTTCCTCTTATAGAGAGGAGATGCCGAATTTTGCGAAATAAGAATGATGTGATAACTTGACAGAAAGAGAGAAATATAAGAGAAACTGAGCTTGCCATTGCCAAACTTGGAAGAGAAGGTTGAGACTAATTCAAATTGGCAAAATCCACTAGTCCTCAACCAATGTCACATTTTCTTCTTCATGATTCTACTCAATCTCCTCCTCCTTGTTATTATTCTCTCCTACTTCTCATCCTCGTACTCCTCATCCTTTTTCGTTTCCTTCTTCTTTTTTTCTTTTTCATTTTTTCTTCTTTTTCTTTTTCATTTTTTTCTTCTTATTCTTCTTCTATATTTTTTTTATTCTTGGTGTAGAGGAGATGAATAATTCATAATATAATAACTTTACATAAATAGAGAAATACTAGAGAGAAATTTTACATTTGTCCAGGTCGTGGTCGGATCACCAGTGGGCTCTGTGCGTGTTCGATGATGTCATTGAGTTCGGCGGTCCGGCGTGTGCCAAGTACCAGACGCTATTCTTGCAGCCCATGTTGGCCTACGTCACTGACAAATCGCCCGAGGTTAGGCAGGCCGCTGTCTACGGATGCGGGGTGCTCGGACAGTTTGGCGGACAGGGCTTTGCAGGTTCGTAAACACCATTGTTTATTTTTTGAAAATGTTTTAAATATTTTTTTAATATTATATTTAAGCATTACTAGCAGGTTACCCGATTCAGTTGAATCGTGATATCTAGAACGTGTCGTAATCTATTCTTTTTAATCTTATTGATAAAAATACAGTCAGATCTGTATTTTTATCTAATTCAGAAGGCTTTCTCCTTCTCTTTCACCTCCTCTCCTGTCCTCCTTTTTCTTTTCCTTATTTCTACTTCTTCTTTTTTGTTTCTTCTCATTCTTTTTTCTTTCATCTACTTTTTTGTCTTCCCTCTTCCCTTCTTTTTTCGTACTCCAATTTTTATCTTTCTACTCTTTTTCTCTTACTTCTATCTTATTCTCATCCATCTTCATTTTCTCTTTCTTCTTTTCTCTTCTTATCTTTCTTCTCCCTTTTCTGCTTCTTTTGAATTTCTCCTAATTTTTCCTCTCTTCTTATAGGCTTTTTTCTCCATTTTTATCTTCCTTCTTCTCCCACTCCTTCCTCTTTCCTTCTTCTTATCTTTCCTAGCATTTTTCTTGTTTTGTTCTTCTAGCATTTTGTCTTTCTTCTTTTTTCATATTTCTTTACCTCTTTCCTTCATCATATCTTTCAGCTCATTTTTCTTTTCCTGTTCCTTTTTTATACTTCTCGTTCTTTATTTTTCGTCTTTCTTTTATTTTTCCGAGTCATTGTTTGAAGCTTATGCTCAGGGATTACCTTAGATGGAGTCGGCGTAGCCGAGTTGGCTTATCGCTGGTCTGATAAGCCAAAGGTCCTGGGTTCGATCCCAGTTGAGTACAAGATATTTACTCGAGCCACTCCCGTGTTTCGGAGGACACGTTAAGCCGTCGGTCCCGGTTGCATATTAAAAAAAGCAGTCGTTAAAAAAACGGCGAGGTGGAACCCGTAAGGGTCTCCCCACCACGAAAAGCCATACGAATTTACTTTACCTTAGAAGCAGATTTATTGATGATTTGAATTTCATTTTCTTTGATTTGTGTTGCAGTTCACACTTATTTAAGTTTGCATACATAAGTTTCCTATATATTTTGCCCCCTTTATTGCTTGTTCCTTTACAATCCACCCCTTAATTTTTCAATCTATAATTTAAAATTCAAACTATTCTTTTCTTTGTTTTCTATCTGCATTTTTTCACTCCCTCCAGCGGTCTCCCTTGTGTGCTGGAATGTATGTTCTCAAAAATTCTTTCAGTAAATAATATAATTTTATTTAGTTTCCAAATAGCTTATATTGAACTTGTTTCTTTAGACTACTAATAGTTGTTGTTAAAAGACATTAAAATGTTCTTTTGTTGTAAATTTATTTGAGAATAAATAATTATCTACCTATCTTTCTTCTTCTCCTTCTCCTTTTTAGCTTTCTTCCTTGTTCTTTTACTCTTCTCCTTTTTTCTCTTCTCCTTCTCTTTCTTCTCCTATCCTTCTATTTCCTTCTTTACCTTTTTATCATCCATCGTCTCTTTCTTGTTCTTCTTCTTCTTCTTCGTCTTCCCCGTCTTCTACTGTTTCTTCTCCAGAGAAATTTCAAGTTTAAAAGTAATAATCTTTTTTTTTAAATCACGAGGGTGCTAATAGTTTTGCGACAGATGTACCCAGAACGAGACGCATTAATTTTATATAATTGTTACAGCGACGTGTGCCGAAGCCATTCCGAGATTAGTAGAAGTAATTAATGACGCAGAGGCGAGATCACCCGAGTACGTGCACCCGACCGAAAATGCTGTGTCAGCAGTCACCAAAATACTCAGGTTCAACCACACAGCCATCAATAGGGACGAAATACTTCCACACTGGTAAGCTACACTTTATGTCTGTCTCAATAAAACTAATTTAATGTTAATTGGGATTTTTCCGTGATGATAATCATTCCGTATAACCTTTGCTTTAACAAAATTAGGCTATTATGCCTTAATGCCTTATGCCTTAGCGAGAGTTCTAATAACCAGGTCTAAACAATTATTTTATACTCAACTAGCTGGTCCGACGCGCGTTGCTGCGTTCTCATAGAAAATTCTTGATTTTATTATTTGTCACCTTCCACTGAGGTTAAATTTCAACCTTCTAGGACTATTAGGGAAGAAGTTAGTCCTAGGGCTCTTCCAGCTTATCAGAGAGGCCTCCTTCGTTGTTTTCTTACACAGTAAGACCTTACTCACCACCTCTCAATGAGCATTTCAAATTTAAACCTTCCACGACTATTAGGGTAGAAGCTAGGTTTTTTTATTTTATTATTCGCCACCTCCTACTGAGAATACATTTCAAATTTCTAGCTGCATTGGTTAACAGATGTCATCAACCCGGCATGATTACATTTCATCATACCCAGCCATATGTTTCCTACATACTGCAAGGCTCCGACTGAACGGTATCCTACATGCAAAGTTTTTGCGTTCCAGACAGCGTAAATAACGCCGCTAAGGGGCCTGCCATATGATTAAAAACTGTTGACTTCTATCACCTGTTCCTTTAAGCTGTTTGGCCGGCAAGTTCAGTAGGTTAGGTGAATGATGATTTGCAAAACACACAAACAGCTTGTCCATTGAAACAGCGTGTACAGCAGATCAAAAATTTCAAATTATTTTCCATACTAGCTATTGTGCCCGTCCTTCGTACGGATTATGTTTAGAAATAATACTAAATATGTTTCGGCTTTTTTGATAGCAACGATCATGAAGTTGTTAGCAGCTTAGGGCCCCCCCCCCCCCCCCCCCCCGTTCATACGATACAGTTTTTTTGCGGTACGGTTTTTTTACTGTACGGCGTCAACTGTACTGTGATGTTCACACGGTCCGGCTTTGCTGCTTATTGCTGTGCTCTCCTCCTTCCATTGAGCTTCCAGTTCAGATTTATTTATTCCAGTCCAGGATTTTTTTTATTTGTGTAAGATTTTTTCAAATAAGTTTCTTACTGAAGGTTTCTCTTAAATTTTGATCAAAGTACGCAAATTCTGGTTTCAATATTCCACACATTTTTCTCTCTTTATTTTTATATTAATCTTAAGTCTTGTCCCACAAGGCGGGTCTCTCATATATTAGAGAAATTAAATTTTCACAATTAATATCTTCCACTTCTGGACACTGGAATTCACTAATAAGAAGATCAATGCTGAAGAATATCAATGAAGAAGATCATTGCTGACGATCTGAAGACTGCTTCCAGCATAATAAGCGTATCGTTTGAACATATCCATTACCGGTACAATACATGTGCCACCGGATACGGATAGTTATTTTGCGGTACAGCTGATTTTAGCGATACAGTTTTCGAAGACAAAACCGAATGTAGAAATCGGCTAGAACAGCTTTTTTACTGGATCCAGTCGAAACAGTATTGTGTGAACATACAATATGAAATGTACATGCAAACGAAAGCACTGCAAAATAACTGATACAGCAAATTTACTGTACCGCACAAAAACTGTATCGTGTGAACGGGCCGGGACATTAGTAAACAACTTAGAACGTAAACAATTCAGTGACAGGTATCGGAGAGAATATTTTTTGAGAACAGCTGATTGATATATCATGATAAATTACGTGATTTTTTCTTATGTGTAATAATAGTGCTACCTGGCGAATTCCCAAGAGCCTGGCACAAACCGCACCTTCCTAAAATGTTGATTTTTGTTTTGATAAATTGAAATTAGAAAATTTTTTTTTCAACAAAGAAATAATTGATGAAACATAACATGAGCTTTGATTCACCAGTCATATGTTTCCTAAAAGACTGCAATGCTCCGACTACGCAAGTCTGCAGACAGCGTAAATAACGCCGCGAAGGGCCCACCATTCAGATTATATTTGAGAACAGCTGATTGATAAATTACGTGATTTGTTCTTATGTGGTAATAAAACTTAGAAGAAATGTATCCAAAATCCCACAATACTTGGTTTTAAACGTTTATTATTCTGTTTAAAAAAAAGTTAATTTAGTTTTTTATAGCTAAAGACATTGTCAAAAAGGTTTTCAATACTGATAAATAACTTTAATCCCGATCGATGCTCTCGTTTTTCAGGAGAAGGCCGCGTAAAATGTATCCAAAATCGCACAATACTTGGTTTTTAAACGTTTATTACTCTGTTAAAAAAAAAGTTAATTTAGTTTTTTATAGCTAAAGACATTGCCAATTATGTTTTCAATACTGTTCAATAACTAAAATCCCGATCGATGCTCTCGTTTTTGAGAAGGCCGCGAAAAATGCCTTTGCGGCCGTGACAGACCGACAGAAAGTGAGATAAGACTATTTTCGGCTTATTTAATGTATAAAACGTAAAAATAACCAAAAAATATACAATTCTGATAAATGTACAGACAAAACTCTAATTTTATATATGTAGATGATTAAAAGATCCCAGTAAGCTAGCTAGCCATGTACCCATGCTTTGCATAGGCAAAACTTTAACCCCCTAAAAACACCCCTAAAATTGCGAATTTTGAAAAATCCTTTCTTATTGCACGGTGAAATCCTATAAGGATTGTTCATACGAAATTTCAAGTTCATAGGCCTAGTAGTTTTGGCTCTGCGTTGATGAGTGAGTCAGGGTATCATCCTTTTATAGATAGAGATAAACAGCTAATGGCTATTCAACATGTATATAAGAATTCCACGTGAGAACTAGCCTTGCCCACTCTTTACAACGTGCATTGAACCATTAGGCCTTTTTATTAAAAATAGCACTAATGTCATGCACATTCGCAGTGCTTGGAGCGTGATTGGCCGCTCGCTGAGCGTGATGTCAGAATGATCGTGACCACATTCCATTCAGAACTCACCTAAAACTAACTTTTAGTGAAAAAAATTCGACTAGATCCACTGGCAGGTTCATCAACGATCGCGGTTCCATTTGATTGTCTTTTCTCTTCTGAAAATCTCTTTTTATTTTTTTTTATGATGCCCACATGAGTCTGAGACTTATGCGTGGGTAATGAGGTGAATGATTACACATAGATGCCAGACGGAGGAGCGGGATTCGAACCCACGACCGCTTAAACGACAGCAAGCTGAAGTTGCGACGCCCCAATCAACTGCGCTAAGCGGCCCGCCACTTAGCTGTGTTTTTTGTGTATTGTCTGTCAATTTTTAATTCAAATCTCATTTTTGTGTCTTCTAGATTCTCAAAATTTCCTGTCTTGTTCATTTGATCATTCAGGGATATTTCTGGTTCTTTCACGTCTTCTCAAGCTTCCTCTGACCACCTTACTAATTGTTTCAAATTCCAAAGGTTCTTTTCAACTTTCTTCAAAATGTGCTTTGTGATGTCCTTATGAAATGGCCTCATTACCTTTACCTACTGTTTATTGATGATTATTCATAATCATTATTACTAAGGACCCGACTTGGCCTTGTTGAAATTGTGCCGTTATCCGTCCGTCTGTGCTCTAGCTCTTGAAAGGAAGATTCTAGACTTGAAACTTTATATACCTTCTTCATAGTCCAAGCCCTATTTTTTTAGAGTTGGAAGGTCAAATATAAATGTAATTATGAAAAAAAAGATCGACACTATAGCATATAGATTAGTTAGGCTAGTGCAATCATAACATTGCACAGCTGCTTCACCTCACATGCATAAAAGAAATTGAAGGTTGCTCACCTCAATGGTTTCCCTTATTTTTACAGTGCAAGTGTGACTTGATTTTTTTAAAAATCTTTTCTCAAATTTAAAATTGTCAGGTAGATAAAAGAAAATATTTGGGAATTCTATATGATTTGTGAATTTGACAAGCAAGATGAAACAAACTGTTATTGTAGAAACTGCCGATGTGCATTTTTTGTAAATTGAAAATCATAATGATGTTGAAGAAATATAAGTTTGATGGTTCATAGAATCAGATATTGTAAGAACTAATAATTATTATTTAATATTAATTAGTTGGGTCCTTAGTACTCCATTGTAACGGTTTATCCAATCATTACTTACAACCTTAGGTATAACAAGACTAGGCGTTTAGGGCATTATAATTTAAAAATTGATTTTTGTCGTGCTTATTCTCAGCAATTTGTAATTGTTAGGTTAAGCTGGCTTCCGGTGTGGGAGGACAGTGACGAGGCGCCGCACGTCTACGACTACCTGTGCGAGCTGATGGAGGCCAACCACCCAGCCGTGCTCGGTGCCAACAACTCCAACCTGCCTAAGCTGATCGCCATCCTGGCCGAGGCCTTCGCCAAGGAGGCCGTCGCACCCAACACGCCCGTCGCCAAGCGAATGCTCTCCATCGTCAGACAGATACAGGTAACGCACTTACCTAGAGGCATAAACAGCTAATCCACATCAATTTAAGCAAATTAGTTGATTACCTTTTTATTTTAGAGTAGAATAGAATGTTTTCTTGCCAATAACACAAATATGTACAAAAAGATATCACTATTATGCATTGTATACATGGCTATTCTAAGACATGCAAGACAAAGCAGACAATACACAACAATACAATATAAACAAAGGCAAAAATACTTAACGCAAGGAAATCAACGATTTCTGTCCGCGTTCAGGGGTCTATAAGCATATAACAAAAAAAAATTTATAGACTTTTTCAAAGAAATGAAAATTATGAAAAGCACAAAATACAATATTTAAGAGCAAATATTACTAACTTGTTCAGTGAATTCAACGACTTGCAGTCAAATTTTCATTAAGAATAAGTCTCACTTATTCTTAATGAAAAAAAAATTAAATGCAAGTCGTTGAATTCACCTAAAATGTTAATATTAACAACGCAGTTCGTCATGGAACAAGAAATCCAGGCAAATACTATGTCAATAGTAAGGAGTGTTCTGTAAATCACGATATTCAGCTGATGAAATTAAACCCAGATGAGATTAACGATGGCAGGAGGTGTTCAATTAACAAGTTTTTACTATATTTGTATGTATAGAAATTAATAGCTATAATATATTTTACTACATTTTCATGTAGTTTTTTACTTCAAAATTTACAAAGTATTGTTATTTTTTCAATGTCCTATTTATTTATTGTGACAAAATTACAATGAATGTGAAGGTGCAACAGACTTCCCAAAAACTGCTCTCTTTAAAAAAAATTCCTTGTGGTCATTTTGTCATTTCACACTATATTTGTCTTTAATCAGAAATTTATTAAATGTATTAAATATATTAAATGTATTAACCCACCTAAAACTGTACGTCCAACTCATCAATCACCATCATCCAACTCATTACCCACGCACAGGTCTCAGACCTATGTGGGCTTCATCCTAAAAAAAAAAATTACAATACATAAATAGCATAGCTTGGAAAACCTGTGCATGGTACAGTCAACATTCAATCAAAAGAAAAATTGATAACTTCATTGATACTAAAGAACAGTTCCAAAATGAATATATAAGTTTTAAATTACAATACATGATAAACTTTGTATATTACTGTTATGCTATTCTAATATAGATTATAAACAGAATACAAGAGTACAAAACCATTCAATCAATCAATCAATCAGTTTATTGTCAGTAAGTACAGCATAGGGTACAGTAGACATAGTCAGGTACAGGCACAAATTACACATTACACAAATTTTGACAAGAGTCAGTCACAAAAAGAAGAAACATTGCAAAAACTAAGCTAGCATTAAAAATTAAGCTATCAGATGAGACAGTCATCAATATCATTTAAATGCACTATTTAAAATCACATATTAGTCAAGTTCAAACTAAAATATTCTTCAACCGAGTACATTAATGCTGTAATGTTATCAGATATATTAAAGTATGTTGAAAATAAGAGGTAGAGTTGAAATACAGCACCAATGTATGATTTTAACCTTTTTATTGTCTTGAAATGTGATAATTATTTCTCTAATGGCATTTTTTGTGATGAATCTTTCTTTATTTCAACTTTTCAAGATTAAATACTTTTACAAAATTGCACTTTTTGAGTAATATATTTAAAATTTGCATGAACTTCATTCTGTTGTGAACAATTTTCCAACTGTATCCTCTATGAGTAGTAATCAGTTTTTTTGTTGTTTTTCTTGTTGTTATAGAATTGTTTTTTGCTTTTACATATTTTTTTTTTTTTAATTTGCAGGGGAGCGGCGAAATGTTTCAAGCTTGTGTAGCCCAGCTAACACCCGAACAGCAGGTTGGCCTTCACGATGCACTGAGTATTGCTACCAACTGAGAAAAACTGCTAGTCGCTTTTTTCACACCATTATCAACGCCACTATCACCAAATTCACCATCAGTTATACTCAATTATTGATTGCATTGACTCCGAAGACTTCCAAAAACAATGGCCTTCAAAAATCAAGTGATTGCTCTCCTTCCCCCTCCACTGTAAGCTTGCCAACATTTGTCGGTTATGTTAGGTTAATACTAGCTCACACAAAGCAACATTTGTGAGGTTAGGTTGGTGCTAGCTAACTTGACCTATTATATGCGAGGTTAGGTTGGTGCTTGCTAACTTTCACTTACATTTGTGAGGTCAGTATGGTACTAGTTAGCCTAACATTTGTAAGGTTAGGTTGGTACTAACTTAACCCAACATTTGTAACCTGACCTAAAATGTGTAAAGTTAGGTTGTTTCCAGATAACCTAGCCTACCCATTGTGAGATTGTCGATTTGTGATGTCTATGTATATGTCTAATATTCATTAGTCAGCGCTATTGTTTACTGTGATTTTCTATATGAATTAACTATTTTTAAAACTTGTTGGCCAGTGTCTGGGAGGATATGAGAAAGTGTGGATTTGTGAAGGAGAGAAAGAGACAAAATTCAAAAATTTTGACACAAAATCCGGGTGCGGACATGACCCACGCATTATATTGTTATATATAATAATATCGATATGCTTCTTATGTATTTTTGATGAAAGATAATAAAATAATTTTGTTATTAATTGATGCTTGTTGTAGTTGATTTTTAAATGAGTGTTTTTTATTTATAATTTTTGCCTTTCCTTATCCTAAACTATAGATTAGAACAAGGTAATTAGAAGACAAGGTAGTGATCAACAACATGATGCGAGCAAGCAGTGCAGTGATGTCATCTGGATCTCTTCGCGATTTCGCCTATCTTTTGCATGTTCAATTACATGACTTAATAAGTCTTTTTCTCAAAATATTTATGATTTTCAAGAAACTTTGATGTCTCCTATGGTTTATTTAACTTAATTTATGACATGTTTTATACGATCATACAATTATTTAATTCTGAGCACTCGATAATGTTATAGCATGTACATCACATCAAGGATAGTACGGTATTTCTGGGGTATTTAAAGGTTATTTTATTTGTCTTCCAACTCACTTCAATTAATTTTCAAGTACTGTGGAAGATTAAATATTCAATTTTTAAAGATAAATAGGTAAGCAATTCTAGTAAACACATAATAATTAGTTGTAGGTCAATTATTTAATTAAGGTTAACGGTTCCATAAAAAAATGAATATTTAATATTTCACAGTACTTAGAAATCAGATGGTGAGTTTATAGATGAATAAAAAATAAATTATCTCGGCTAATTAATCTCTAGAATTCGCATTAAACTATTCACTAGTAATGGAATAGCCTATGTATAATGTGTAAAAATAGAAAAATTATTTTATCTCAATAGAACTTGATTATTTACGACAAAAGAATGTGCAAGAACGATCAAAATTTTGAATTAATAGCACATCTAATTCTAAATTCCAACTTTTAGTAATTTTGTAATTAAGTATGGGTGGTGTTGGAACTCTACAAAATTGGGGGTCTGAGGGTTTTTCCCCCCCCCCCCCAAAGAAAAAACTGTTTTCTAGGTCTTGAAAGAGCAACTCAGATTTTAACCTCTCCTCTCCTAACATTATTTGTTGATTGATTAATGGCGTGACAAATTTGACGATCTGAATAAATTCTATATGGCGTGTTGGGGTGCCTTAATTATTTATAAACAAAAGATCAAATCTGAACAGAAACGAGCATTCAAAGCCCATCCGCAAAATTATGAAGAAAACTTTTCTCCTTTCAAGCCAACTGTGAACTTCAAGTGGCCTGGAGGCTCCAAAAATACCGGAACCCACCACCATCTTGGACATAAATATATTTCCAGAGAACGAACATTTAAATTTATAATATATTTACATATATGGCGCCAGAAGGCTTCCGGGGTATGTTAGGGTTTTAAGGGGCCCCAAACTGGGACAATAGGGACCCTTGGAAGCCCAAAGCTGATGCAATTAGAGGTCCTTGGTGTAGAACCGTTCAAAATTTGAATATTCTAGATGCAGTCTACCTAATCTGCACTTCACGTGGCAACAAAAACGGACCCACGGCGCCAGAGGGCCTCTAGAATCTGTTGGGTTTCTAAGGGTCCTATAGGTATAAAGTTTTTTTTTTTTGTAGATTACGTCTTGGAGACTCCAGTTAAGGAGTATAAGACAAGTCAGATCAACAATATTATACACTATATTACATAATTACTTCAATTAGTTGAGGTGAGGCTTAATTTTGATGTGAAAGGAACTCTTGTACACTATAAAAAGCTTTATCAACTAAATATTTCTTCAATTGTTTTTTAAATATTTCTATATTTTCAAGACTTCAAAAACTGCGGTAGCTTGTTGTAGAATTTCCTACCAATATAACTAGGTTTTTGTTTGAATAAGCTACTATTGTGACTCACCAAGTGATAATCTCCTCGGCGTCTTGTATTATAATCATGTACATCAAGATTTTGGTTAATATCATTCGTTTTTACATATAGAGTAGCTTCATACACATATAAGCAGGGTACAGTTAGGAGACCAAGTCTCTTGAACAACGGCCTACATGAATCTAATCTATTTACTCTTTCTACACACCTAACCGCTTTCTTTTGGATCTTGAACACCCTATCAAGATTTTGTTTTGATGAATTACCCCATACTAGGATAGCATACCTAATATGTGACAGTAAGAGCCCATGGTAAGCTGTAAAAAGTAACTTTTTGTCATTCAATCTAGCGAGCTGTCGCAGGACAAATACCCCAGATTAAATTTTACAACATATTTTCTCAATGTATGGAGTCAGGTCAATCGTCTATCCAACATAACTCCTAGAAATGCAATTTTTTCTTCCCGGTCTAATTGATTATCGTTTATAAACACGTTTATAGCCCTATCTTCATTTAAATTATGTTTGTTTTTGAATTGAAGGTATTGGCATTTTTTACTATTTATAGTTCATTTCAACTGATTTAAAAATTGGACAATGGACTGCACACCTATATGGGCACTTATTTCTAAATTATCTAGAATGGAATTGCTGAAAATGAGTGATGTATCATCAGCAAATAAGAGGGCTGTACCACTAATTAATTCTTTAGGTAAACGGTTGACATATAACAAAAAAAGCAATGGACCTAGTATTGACCCTGAGGCACTCCAGCTTGCACCTCTAATTTATTAGATTTATTCTTTACTATAATATTACCAACTACTGTAGTTAGCTCTACACATTGTTTTCTCCCAATAAGATATGATTCAAACCATTTCAGTTCAACCCCATTTACACCTACATTTTGCAGTAATTCCAATAAAGTTCTATGATTAACACAATCAAATGCCTTTGACAGATCTAAGAAGATTGCAGTAGCTTTATCACCTGAATCTATTATATCTATTAGTTTTTCAACTAGAGAAACTATGGCTGTCTTTGTTGATCTCCCTTTCTGATAGTTCATCACAGATAAAGTTAGCTTCTTGAAGGTGCAGAAGTAACCTATTTAGAACTACTCTTTCAAAAATTTTACTTATTACATTTAAAATACTAATGGGCCTATAGTTTTCTACCTTTTCTCTATCACCACTTTTGAAGATTGGCAAGATCTTCCCCTCTTTTAAATTATCTGGAAAAACACCTTGTTCTAATGAACGATTGATCAGATGGTAAGTGGAGCAATAAGGAGGCCTGGACCGATTCGGTGGCCCTTTTTTTATTTTCGTTTTGTCACTTACATTAATTGCCAAATGATGTGGCCCCTTGACGTTGAGGCCCGGGGAAACTTGCCCTTGAAACTTGCCATTCCCTCTCTGCAACTTCAACGACAGTATATTGGGTTTTTCTAGCTTTAAAATTATATACGCTTCAAGTATGAAAACATTTTACCTCTCCAGTTATCGTGCCTCCCTACTCGTTTTTGGGGCCTCTTTTACAGGCTCAAGGGGGAGGTTATACCCGGGAGACCCCCCGTGGCTACATCAATATGACCCTTGAATCTTGGAACATGTCTTAAAACCTTATGCCTTGATTACATGTTGCGAGCGAGTGGTCAATTTTTCTAAAAGCGCGGTTGGAAAAGTCATTTTATTCACAATAAAAAGCTAATCACCATTAATGTGTATAAGCGCTCCTCGTGAGGACTGGCTATCTTTGACAACTCGCTCGATTGAGGATTAATCTAATGGAGAAGATAGCCTAAATCTAATGCATTTAGAGAAATAATAATTATTAGCCTAAATCTAATGCATTTAGAGAAATAATAATTATTAATACAGTATGATCGTAAAGTCGCGCAACCCAAAATGATAAAGTCTTAGAAAGATGAAATATTTTTGTTTATTTTATTTCAAAGCTTATGATACAAGTTATAATTAGAACTTACATAATTACAAGTTCATAATTAGTGCTGGAAATGCATTATTTGCAATGCATGCTCGTATCAACGCATTTTCTTTCATTGCAAAGTAACCTTTTTCAATGTAGCAGTACCGGTAGTGATATAATTTGATATACAGTCTTCAATGTTTTTTCTGAGTCCATCAAGTGTATGCGGGTTGTTTGTGTACACATTACCTTTCAAATAGCCCCACAAATAAAAATCAGGAGGACTCAGACAGGTCTGATGAACGAGAAAAAGGCCACAAACCACAAGAAATGATTGAATGATACGCTGTTCATGCGTAAAAGACATTGTGATGTGACTCAAAATGAACAAATCAACTGCTGTCTGGCTCACTGTCACCCGGTGGCATGATCTAGCTGTGCTGCCACATACTGTACAAATAAACGAAAATTTCTAATACCGGTATTGAAATCATACTTTACAAATTTATTACCTTTAATTCCACCCGTAAGGGTCTCCCCACCACGAAAAGCCATACGAATTTACTTTACTTTACCTTTAATTCCTACACGGCTTCAAACATTGCTGGGTTGCGCAACTTTACGATCACTCTCTACTACTGTATGATAATCTGTACCAAGAAAATTCATTAGAAAAAAGTATCAGTTACAAATTATTATAAAGTTGAATGAGCTATTCCCAAGTAAATTAATTTGGTTTTGAAATAGTTTGTTCAACATATGAAAGAATAGAGTCGCATAATTGAATCGAGGAAAATAGTGTTTAGACATAAATTCAATAGGCTACCAATGTTTATCTGTAGTTATTACGTATAGCGATAAAAACTGCATTATTTTTCAAACTCTGGTCTGATTTATGAGAAATGTTACAAATGCTCAAAGGCTGCTGCGGGATGCTATTATAACGCCTGTATTCAAAGATGCTAATCATTAGTATCAGTGAGCTTCTTGAACTGTACTGTAGAGAAATTACAACGCCCACAATAGAAATAAAATAGAATTTTATGATCCATGATGTACTGAGAGGAGAATTATTTCTTTATTTCTTAATTGTAGTAAATGTCATTCTTAGTCCACAGCATGTTTTGTTTTTTTTTTTTTTTTTTAGGATGAAGCCCACATCGGTCTGAGGCCTGTGCGTGGGTAATGGTTGGATGATGGTGATTGATGTCATTAATTTATTAAACAATAAAAGTTAAATATTACGGATTGAGTAATAATTTGTTATCCAATCCATATTATCATAGCAGATAAAGGAGAGACTGCCATAAATTATTCTGATTTTTATGTAGTAGATTCATTAGAGTAAATATTCATTGAGTGAATATTTCCAGTAATCTTTTGAATCCCCCGCGTATTGTATTTAAGATGATCAACAGCTGATCGTGTAGTTCAGTTTAATTATTCCAATTTCCGAGAGAACTTCGAAAGATGGCTGTCCGTTGGAATTTGTGACGCTGCTTCACTTTTTGGTTAATGTTTTGTTTGGGCGTTGTCGTAGAAAGAAATGAAATGTTAATTTGATACTGTTTTATTATAAACAGTGAAATGGCGTGGGTGATCTATAATTTTATATTTCTGTCTTCACTATTTGTACTATGTAAGTAAAATCTCTTAATTTTACTTTTAACTGATGATTCATTCAAACTGCACACATTTTGTCCTCACACCTACTTGCTTTAAATTCTCCATTTTTCGGATTGATACATTATGAAAATTTCAGCATTTGCTCCTTTAAATCGAAAGTTATACCATATTATGTCAGATATATTCATTGTCAATTCTAAAATATAAACAGCATTAAGTTAGACTTTATAATTGTGTAAGGTTAGACAAAGAACTATAATAGCCTTGATGTTTTGTGTGATCTTGAATGAAATATTGTATTGGTTTTAAACTTCATTCACATTTTTTCATCTTATATATACATTAATAAACTCTGTAAAAACACTGTATTAATTCAAGATACTTCAATAAGACTATTCTAAAACCAATACCACTGTAAGAGTAAGCCAACCATGATACTCAATTCCAATTTATGGGTTTGAGTAATTTTGAGTTCAGTACATTTCTATTGATACTAGAAACTTATCTTGATTAATCTTTGCATTACACTTAGTACAAAAAATGTTACTTTCCATTGCCTGATTGTGTTACCGGTTCTTGATCATTTTTCGTCTACTCATAGATTAACCACCCCTTAAATACGGAATAGTTAATCTGTGATTCTATTGAAAACTATATTCTAAAAACTCTATTAAAATGTAATAGGTAATAGCCGAGTGCCGTAGCAAGTAGCCTACATCTGTTCAATCAGAGATAAGCTACGAAATTCCTGGTCCATCTTTGTAAGGGTGACCGATTATATTGGCCAGCAAAAAAGACTCTGTTCCCTGCTGCTAAATCACTTCCCGGTGGTGGTTCGAAACCCATCTAATACTGTAGGTCCAATTCATTACCCACGCACAGGTCTCAGACCTAAGTGGGCTTCATCCTAAAAAAATCATTATTTTTATCTGGTTGGTCCATACTTTAACCTTTCACTGTTCATTTCATACTAGTAATGAGAATTAAAAAAAATCATGCGAAATTTTCCATTAAGTAGGCTACAATTTTCTTGTGACCTACCATACAAATATTCGGATTCTGTAATGAAAATTTAGCGAAGATAGCAGTTTGGGCTTGAAGCCTGTTGTGTCTACACATTCCTCTGTAAATTAGTCTTAATTAATATATGAATAAACACTGGATGAACACGGTCAAGCTCGTGCAGACCTTTCCCCCTCTACTCCTGCAGTCATGGGTTTGATTCCCATTTTTACCTGGCATTTTTTATGTTCGTTCGTCTCATTATCCTCGCACAAGTCACAGACTCATGTGGGCATTATAAAACAACCTTTTTGCTAACTAAGTCGTTTTTTACTTTGCAACGTCGTTTTCCAGGCAAATCGGACTGTCACATTCCGAAAGTGATGCAGAACTCGTGGTTCTCATGGGAGAATGGCCGACAAACGATGACTGAGTTCAATGCCGATGTGATGCGGAGAACTGGCCTCAGTGAAATGCGCTGCGTCAACATCAAAGAGGAGACTGTCAACTTCACGCTGGTGCTGCACCACAAAAGCGAGAACTGCTACTACTGTTCGAAAATCATGGTGCGCACTGTCAACGTACTGGAAAAGATTGAGTGTGAGTTGAATAATTCTTTGGGGAATTCTTAAACAAATATAAGGCCTTATATATGTTTATCATAGAGTTTGATTGAAAAAATAGATGTCACAAGGCCCGCCCAGACATGTAAGGCTCTTATTATACAGAACCACTGCAGTCGCTGTCGCGCGCCACAATTTCTGACAAAATCACTCCAGCCGGGTAAATTTGATTTTATAAATCTGCTGATAGCTTTAAAAAAGTGTATGCCTTCGTGTACTTTGAAATTTATTGTTGAGCTTCGTCACACGGTCAGCTCAAGTAATTTAGCCTTGAAGTGTGACACGCGACGGTGACTCCAGTGGCTCTGTATAGTAAGGCTCTAACATTGCATCATAACGTATCTCCGTCTCGTAACATCACTCCATAACACATATCGTAACACCAGCCAGCAACAGCATTCCATAATCAGGGAAGGGATAGCCGAGTGCCGTAGCAGGTATCTGTTCAATCAGAAATAAGCTACGAAACTCCTGGGCCATCTTTGTAAGAGTGACCGATTGGATTGGTCAATAAAAATGACTCTGCTGTAAAATCACTGGTGGTTCGGAACCCACTTAAAACTAGATCCAACTCATCAATCACCATCATCCAATTCATTACCCACGCACAAGTATCAGACCTATTTGGGCTTCATTCTTCGAAAAAAAGAATGATAAGATGTTACCCGACGACGCGATAATAATAAGCGTATGTCTTTTATTGGTGGGGAGACCCTCGGGTAGTTCCACCTTGCCATTTGAGTCATGTTATGGAGAACGTGATGAACCTACTATTTTATGTGCGTTCCGAACTACTGGGTAAGTGATAATAAAGACGATGTTACAGCAAAATTCGTTACGGAGTAATTTTACGCCATGAAGTCACGTTACGCGTCGATGAAACATTTCTGGGCATGTCTAAAGATTACTACATAGAGCTTGAGTGAGATTGAGAGTGGCGTGATTGCTGAAACTATAGTAGCCTATCTCGTGTTGTTTATTCAATTTCTTTTATTCCATATTTACTAAACATTTCAAAATGCATCACAAAGTACAAAGACAGAACACAAATCTACAATATTATTGGTTCACTGTAAATATATAAATAAAATATATATAGTACCATAGATCCAGTATAAGCTCTTGCTCGTGCGCTAATGTTTTCAAACATAAAAACATGAAATAGATTATTTATTCTTCAAATGTAACGTAATTAGCACATTTCAAATCGTCATTCAATTTTGTAAAGAGTTCGCCTCATAAAAATGGCCAAGAGATAAATAAGTTGAACCGTTTGGCTCTAGGAATATAATTTGATAATGCAATAACATCGATTGTAAAGTGTTTATAAACACTTTATAAATATTATTGGGATATTGCTGAAGATGAAAAAAATGCGAGTGCAACCCGCCAGGCAAAAAATTAAGGTATATACACACACACCTAAAGAAGGTGAGATATAATATAATATATGAGTGGGAATATATCAAGTTAAAAAATTTATCTAATGATAATTCAAAAGATTTGACAGAAAGATATGTGAAAAGATTAGTACCGTATGGAGAAGAATGGCAATGAAAACGTGAAAGGAGATGAATGAATAGACAGATGAAACAGCAAAACGAAAGAAAGAACAGAACTAAAAAAGAAGTTAAAAATTGACAATTTGTGTAAATAAAAATTTTATCAATTTTTTGATAAAATCAAAATAAGTTTATTTTGAGTGTTAAGGCTGTATTACAGGCAATCAAATTAAATCAGGAAATTACTCTGTAAAAAGCTCGATGTCATGATTTAAGCTGCATAGCAACGCATAGTGCTGCAACGATAGAAAAATTAATATTCTAGCTAGTTATGTGCATTATAAAAACTAAGGAAAACACTTGAAATCAATAAACGTCAAAAGCTAGTTCTATATTCACCATAATAACTAAGGAAATCCCTAAACAAATAAAAGTCAAAAGTTACAGGATAAGAATAATTTGTAATTATCACTAATTCAATTCAATAAGTTCTATCAAATTTTGTTTTCAGGCAATCAAATTATCTGGCGTATTTGTATTGTTTACTTGAGAAACGTACAACAAAATATTGGAAATAATGCTGATAAATTTTAATGAAAAGAATCTGAGTTGTTTTCTGGTGACGGATAATTTGGTATTGTAACTCTAATTTAATTCTCTTAATTTGACATCGTATAACTACCGATTTCTCTAAAATTGTATTGCTGTGAAGGTTTCAAAAGTACTTTTGTAGTAGGTTTGGCAATAATGACTCTTCTCAATGAATCGTTCAATCGCGCTCACTCTTATAAGTGAGTCATTCATTCGAACTAGTTGAAAAATGAGTCATCAGCAATGCACGTGCTCATTCACTACCATAGCTTGCTCAGCGATCACTCTCTCACTGAGCGAGCTCTCAAACACACACAACAATAAATAGCCTTGTCTGGCGTCTCAATATAAACAATTCTCAGAATCTGAGTCATCAGTTTAATATTCCAGAGCACAGAGTCAATGAGCTTTCTGAGCCAGCAGTAGTTGGTTTAGTTGACAGTTCAAAAAGCTCATGGAGCAGAGAGAGGTGAGTGAGTGGGCCAGCTGTTATTGTAGTTCATTCACTTCACAGTTCAAAATGCTCGTGGAGTGGGGAGGTGACTGCTCTTAGCAGTTCCTATAGCTGACCGCTGCGCTGCTCTGCTAATTTAAAGAGCGCTCACTAGATGGTGTGTTGACTGTATTTCGTGAAAAACACAAACGCAGCTCATAAATGAACTAACTACTTTCTGAATTTGAACTACTAGTTTGTAGTTCATTTTAAAGAGTCAGTTACTTTGAACGACTCGCTCAATCTGGTCACATCTCTATTTTGTAGGCTATATAAAATTAATTATTCTAATATATAACTGTCTTATTAGTGGTATTTTTGGTTCTTGAATAAACTTCGCTGTAGAGTATCTTTTCGACTTCTTCAAACGTGTTTTTAGAATATATATTTTTTGTAATGAATACCTTTAATAAATGGGTGTCATTTTCTCAACCCCAAACTCATCCATGCTTAGTATGTTATTCAATTTGTAATATTTTTAAGCCATTTATTTCACTTATTGCATACCAAATCAATATGTTTTATCCCACCTCAAATTTTTATCGATGCATTTATCTAGGTAGCTTGACTTTGACTGATTTATGGATAATAATAATAATAATAATAATTATGGATATGATATATATACTGATTTATGGATAATTACATTCCTTAGAAGTTTCATAATATTTTGTTGCTACAACAAGTTATTCATTAAAGGTGTTTTAATGGTCATTTTTGCGTATTCTGTAGAATATCTCAATACCAACGATAGTAACAGGCTTGTTATTCCGATTTTTTAACTTATTTTACATAAAATCTATCCATTTATACTTCTCAAGAGTTTTTTGTATGAGTTAATTGATATGGATAGCTGCAATCTTGCACCATATATCAGGTGTTTCAAAAAAGACTTTACAACTTTGAAAACTCATATAAATGTATTTAGAAAAAGGTGCAGTGCTGGTTTTAGTGTTGTTTGAAAGGAAAACACATCATGAATAATAAAACGAAATTGTCACAACCACATTTATTAAAACTTCGAGAAACTAGTTTCGGTTGTTACACCATTATCAATCTCAATCAAACCAATCAATCAGTTTGATTGAGATTGATAATGGTGTAACAACCGAAACTAGTTTCTCGAAGTTTTAATAAATGTGGTTGTGACAATTTCGTTTTATTATTCATTATGGATACCTTCCACAATATCACCTTCGCCATTACTAAGAAAGGAAAACACATCAAGTTTTTTGTGTGTTAACCTTGCCACTCAAGTGAAAAGTCGACAAGATTATGTTGTCCAAGAAAATAATAGTCATCCTCATCCACTCAATTTAACATATCCACACAGAAATTCTTACGAGCAATGTTATCAGTGTCCTTAATTGCTTGTAAAATCGTAAATTTGCATGGTTTTAAATGCAAACGTTCCTTCAACACGCGCCAAACAGTCATGTGTGGGACTTACAGCTCGCGAGATGCACGCCAGGTCGATTTTGTAGGGCTGTTCACAAAACTTTGTCTCACTTGTTCAATGACTTCATCTGATGTGCTTGGACGACCTGACGTTTTCTTATGTCTTACCGAACTACGCTTCTATAAAACATTTATGCCACTCATAAATTGTAGGCCTACTAGGAGCATTTTTGGTATGGAAATTACACTGAACTTTTGTCAAACCAAAACCACAGCAAGCACGCTCGGGTCCAGTGGAGGCCATCTTTGACGCAACTGCCGCTAGCGCTCGTGACGGTGCGATTCTGCACTAGCTAACAACGCGAGTCAAAACTTGATGTGTTTCCCTTTCAAACAACTCTAAAACCAGCACTGTACCTTTATTGAATAAATTTATATGAATTTTCAAAGTTGTAAAGTCCTTTTTGAAACACACGGTATAAATTTGTAAAAAATCATTTCCGGACCTATGTTTACATGAACTTTTTCCTTTTATTATTATGGGAGGAATGAACTGACACAATGCCAAATTCCTCCTGAAACACTGCATATTGAAATTTTTCGGGGTGCCCTTACTAATTTTTATCTTATTTCAGTATAATAAATTCTATTTCATATTGCCTACTTTTTTATTGAAATTTTATAATAATTATCTGTGTTATGAGGAAAATAATAGGGCTTTCCAAGTGACATCACCAAACATTATTATTTAAATAAATAAATATTGATATCTGTCTATTTATTTAATTATACTATACTTCTGTTTCACTTCACTTACATTGTTATTAAAATTTTAATGCTTTTCATTGTATCATTTGTGTTACGAGGGCAATAATAGGCCTTTTTGGTATCCTCATCAAATTTAATAATTATTATAAATAAAATATTGATATTTTTGTTTTAATTTGTAGCTGTCTGTGTTACCCTGCAACCGAATGAGCTGCCGACTGTTGAAAATGTGTGCAGATCCCTGTACAAGCATCAGCATATAATTACCCTTTTCTCAGAAAACCCAGTGCCGGTCAATTGCAGGTCCAGTGTTGAAGGTGTCTTTCACTTCGCCTATCAGGTAATTCAATTTCAATTTTTTTATTTCCAAATATTTACAAAATTATGGTCATAATATAATTTAAATTAACACTTCGCATCTAGACCGTATGGTACGCATCTCCAAGCCATCACGCAACATCTTATCTGATAAAAATAATAATTATTATTTTTATCAGAAAACCCAGTGCCGGTCAATTGCAGGTCCAGTGTTGAGGGTGTCTTTCACTTCGCCTATCAGGTAATTCAATTTCATTTTTTTATTTCCAAATGTTTACAAAATTATGATCATAATATAATTTAAATTCACACTTAGCATCCAGACCGTATTGCACGTATCTCCACGCGTAACATCTTATCATTGTTGCAGGAAGTGCTGTTGCAGGAAGATGTTAAGATTAACTGATTCTGTGAATCACACTGATGTTTGCGCTGGAGCTACGTTGCCTTTAAATACCTAAATTCGCTAACAAGTTGTATACAGATAGGCCAATAAATGGTAAAATTAATTCACGTAGAATTTACGACTCGTTAATTTGACTTCTCGGTTATTCTGACGTTTTATAATATTGGACGAATTATGCCAACTAATTTAAATAACCTTTTAAAAAGATTTTATAGTTTCTATTTATTTTCATTTATATTTGACTCCCAGAGTCTAAATTCAATAGAGTTCTTACTTAGACTAACTGGAACTCATATACAGTACCAAGTGTCAAATCTACGATTTTCTGGTTGAGAGTTATATTGAGGTTATTTTTTTATAGTCTTGACTCCACCTAATGAAGATTTTTTTCCCCATTTTCATTTTGCTTACAGACGGACGGACTTAGTCAGGTCCTTAGTAATATTTCATTAAAGTTAGTGAAATGAATTATTATATAATATATATTTATGATTTTTTACAGAATCGTTTCCGTTTCACGGGAGAGTGCAACCATCCAGACGCTCATATACGTTCCTGCCAACAGGCTGGATCACAGTTCCTTATAACCAATCAAAAATTCAACATAACCTATAGAAAGTGCGAAGGCATGTCGGGAACTTTTGAAGCATGTAAGTATCAACTTTTAGAGTTACTATTGTAATTTTCCAGATTTGCAGCTCCATATCAGTCTACTAAAACAATCAAATTATAAAAATTGTTATCAAAATCGTTATCTGTATCGAAACCATAATGCGTCGATTACGCTGAGCGAGTTTACTAGCAAAAAAGCCAGCGAGTAGCAACACCACAGGCCGATCCAGCTCTTGTAGGGTCAAGTCTCAGGAGTAAGGCCTTTGGTAGAGGGAGCTCAGTCGGCTTGTAGTTACTCGCTGGCTTGTTAGCTAGTAAACTAGCTCAGTGCAATCGATGTTTATCGATCACATTGATTTTTGTAAAATCTCGATTACTTTCATTCGATAGTTTAGTTGAGGTGTTTTGGAACTGCAGCCTTTCACAGAATTGATTAACAGAACAAGAACAAAAAAATTGTGTGTGAATCTTCAACTAGCAAAAAGTAGCCTAATAGGTAAAACTTTTAGCGGTCGTGGGTTCGAATCCCGCTCCTCCGTCTGGCATTTATGTGTTATCATTCACCTCATTACCCACGCACAAGTCTCGGACTCATGTGGGCATCATCAGCAATAAAAAAAAATAGTGTAAACTGTACATTGCAAAAAACTTTTCTTATTTCAATGAAGTAAAACTTGACGTTTATGTGAATTCGTTTTAATCGATTTTCAGTTATTGGTTATTGAACATAGAATGCACCAAATTACCAGTAAAATGAAGACAGTGAAAATTTCTGAATGAGTAACTTAATGGTTGTAGCTCCTTCCGCCATCTTTAACTCTCTAGGCTGTAGCGAAGCATTTCCGGACGTTGTTTATGTATTAACTGTGTTCATTAATTTGATGAATACAACAAGCTCAAGTATTGGTAACTATGTGAAGCATCTTATACAGAAGTTTCTTAAATCATTGTTAACTGTACTCCCATCAAATTAGGCGGTTGGAACAAATTGCACTGTTGCAAAAACCATGTGATTGCGTGGACAAACCACCTGGCTACTTGGGTCAGACTTGAAGATCAGGCAACACGGCACGGTTAGTGTTGTCAATTCGTACGTTGATGTCATTTTTCTATTAACAGCTGAACAGCTGCTTGCATGGTCCCATATTCAAATTAAAATTTTATTTCCACTACACAACAATATAATAACACAATAAAATTTCAATAGCCCCAAAGGTGACAAACCCTGTTAAGTTGGGAAATGAATATGAAACAAAAAAAAACTTGATGAAAAAAGAAAGAAAGAAAATTAAATTGAAGCTACAGAAGCAAAGAAAAATTCTTCATCTGACACATTATCATATAAATTAAAATACTCAAAAAGAATTCCACGCTTACTGGCTTAGAACTTTTCTTATTTCAATGAAGTAAAACTTGACGTTTATGTGAATTCGTTTTAATCGATTTTCAGTTATTGAACATAGAATACACATAAAAAACAGAAAACATATTCTTGACGGATTAAAATAAATAAAGTTACTCAAATACTAAATACTTCATAATCCTATGTTAAGAAATGTTCCTATAGTGCCTTTCCACATCATGTTGACCATGTACTAAATTGAAAAATTGCGCCTTTTGCCCACATCTCTTAGTAGTATTATTTTTTTTCGGAGGATGAATCCCTCATAGGTCTGAGATCTGTGCGTGGGTAATGAATTGGATGAAGGTGATTGATGAGTTGGACCTACATTTTTAGGTGGGTTCCGAACCACGGGGAAGTGATTTTACAGCAGAGAACAGTCTTTTTTGCTGGCCAATCCAATTAGTCACCCTTACAAAGATGGCCCAGGAGATTCGTAGCTTATTTCTGATTGAACAGATACCTGCTACAGCCAATATCCTCCGGAAGCGGATTAAAAAACGTTGGTGCTAGGTATAAAATAATCTTTTCAATATGCTCAAATTAGGACTAGGTAGGGATAACCCACGGGTGCCCACCCCCCCTAAGTCTCATGACGCACCCCCCCCCCCTAAATTTAGCAACCCCCCCCCATAAATTAGGCCCCTCCCAAAAAATGCGAAAAAAGCCCCCCCTTTCTAAAACTAAAAGAAGATTTTTATAACTATTGAAAAAATTCAAACCCAGTCGATAATATACAAAATGTATGTATATTTCTTGAGATTCTTTACATAGGTAACATTTTGTTGTAAAGGTAAAAAAGAAATATCAATGAAATGAATATATGAACTTCTGCTCAATAAACTTAATTGCAAAATAGCTAAATAATAATTTGAACCTAAATGGTTTTTAAACAATAAAATATTATTACAAAGACACAATGTTCAATAAAAATGAAATACCTGTAAGTTTATGTTCGGTGTCCCAATTACATTAAGGTTAAATAATTCTACAAAGTTGTTCCTTCAAAGGAAGTGAAAACAATGAGTTAATAACTTAATTTCTAAAACACAAAAATTCAATACTAAGTCATTGGGCAGTAGTTGAACAACAGGTTATTTACTTAGTGTAGTATCTTGGGAGAATTTATGTATGGATGAAGTACATAAAAGGCACACATTTCATGTATAGTTATTCACAACACACAATCGAAAGAAGTGTCTTTCAAAAACAAAATAAAGACATAGTTATGAAAAATTACTGAATTTTTAGTATTTAGTAAGTTTTGCTATGGCAGTTATTCTTACTTATTAGTAAGTAGTTATCGTAAAATACATGAAAAACATCAACAGTTTGAAGTCAAACATTTTAAATTTGTAGGCTGTGACCATCTGCAAGTTAGCTAGACACCTTCTAAGCTTGTTAAATCTATCTCTCTAAACCCCACATAGAAGTTTTTGTCTTTGGGATGAGGAAACAGAAAACCTTTCAATTATTTCTTCGTTAGAAATAGACTCAACCACATCTTTTTCTGCAGCTAGAACCATTAGATTGGACAACCATGAGTCTCCCATAGCTGATCTGAGTCTGTTTTTTGATAATTTTAAATCGGCGTATTGCTCTTTCTGCTGATTAACTAGTAACTGTTAAGGAGAGTAAAGTTGTATCAACCACTTTCAGAGCACTGCTAAGCGAGTCTTGCTAAGTTTGAATAATAACTTCCTGCACAAATCCTAAACATAACTATTTTAGATAATTCATATTCAATTGTATAATAATAATTATAAATATATTCTCATTGAATGACATTCTATCTGGTGACTTCGTAGTATATTTTTGAATGTTGTCATGTTAAACACGGTTTCAATCAACTTTACGCCCCCCCAAAACGTTTTTTGGAACCCCCCCCCCCCCCCAAGAATTTCAATGACGCAATCTGCGTCATAGCCCCCCCCCTGTGGGCACCCCTGGATAACCATATCTGGCAACCCTGTAAGTAGGGTAGACTAGCGGTTCTGGCTCAGTTTTTCTTTAACCTTAAATTTAAGGTTAACCTAAGTCAACCCACCCAAACCTAACCTAACCTAAAATAGGTAAGTTCAAGTAGAATCAACGCAATCTATCCGATCTCGAAAATTCTCATTTTCACGTGGGTTCCGAACCACGAAAAAATTTGAACTTTTTAACCCGTGAAGGGAATTTAAATTTGAAAACGCCATCTTGTTCAGCCTTCCAAGGCATCCCAAATTCATGTATCAAATACAATTTTCCGATCACGATTAATTGGGGAAAAAAATAATAGAAATTTTGGGTGTGGTCGCCTCGCTAAAAGCACTAGCGGTTCTGGCTCAGTTTTTCTTTAACCTTAAATTTAAGGTTAACCTAAGTCAACCCACCCAAACCTAACCTAACCTAAAATAGGTAAGTTCAAGTAGAATCAACGCAGCCTATCCGATCTCGAAAATTCTCATTTTCACGTGGGTTCCGAACCACGAAAAAATTTGAACTTTTTAACCCGTGAAGGGAATTTAAATTTGAAAACGCCATCTTGTTCAGCCTTCCAAGGCATCCCAAATTCATGTATCAAACACCATTTTCCGATCACGATTAATTGGGGGAAAAAATAATAGAAATTTTGGGTGTGGTCGCCTCGCTAAAAGCACTAGCGGTTCTGGCTCAGTTTTTCTTTAACCTTAAATTTAAGGTTAACCTAAGTCAACAAAATTAAACCTAACCTAAATTATCATAGGTAAGTCAAAGTTGAATGAACGCAATCTATCCGATCTTGAAAATTCCCATTTTCACGGGAGTTAAAAATCACGAAAAAATTTGAACTTTTCAACCGCTTAAGATAAATTGAATTGGACGGTGCCATCTTGTTCAGCCTTCCAAGGCATCCCAAATTCATGTATCAAACACCATTTTCCGATCACGATTAATTGAGGAAAAAATAATAGAATTTTTGGGCGTGGTCGCCTCACTAAAAGTGGTGGTGGTTCTGGCTCAGTTTTTCTTGAACCTTAAATTTAAGGTTAACCTAAGTCAACCCATCCAAACCTAACCTAACCTGAAATAGGTAAGTCAAAGTCGAATCAACGCAATCTATCCGATCCCCAAAATTCCCATTTTCACGGGAGCTAAAATTCACGAAAAAATTTGAACTTTTTAACCCGTGAAGGGAATTTTAATTTGAAGACGCCATCTTGTTCAGCATTTCAAGGCATCCCAAATTCATGTATCAAATACAATTTTCCGATCACGATTAATTGAGGAAAAAATAATAGAATTTTTGGGCGTGGTCGCCTCGCTAAAAGTGGTGGTGGTTCTGGCTCAGTTTTTCTTTAACCTTTAATTTAAGGTTAACCTATACCAACTATCCAAACCTAATTTAACCTGAAATAGGTAAGTTCAAGTAGAATGAACGCAATCTATCCGATCTCGAAAATTCCCATTTTCACGGGAGTTAAAAATCACGAAAAAATTTGAACTTTTCAACCGCTCAAGATAAATTGAATTGGACGGTGCCATCTTGTTCGGCTTTTAAAGGCACTCCAAATTCATGTATCGAACACCATTTTCCGATGATAATTAATTGGAAAATAAAGATTTTCCCACGCTCACACATTTTTTCCCACGCTCTTTCCAACACAACTAGACCCGCCAGCTTAACCAAACCTACCATTAATAATTGGGGAGAATAATAGAATTTTAATAGTATAATTTATTGGAAAATAATAGAATTTTTGGGTGTGGTCATTTATACTAAAAGCACTGAGGATTATGGCTCAGTTTAACGGTGGTTATAACGAAAATTTTAACGCTGGTTTTAATGGTGGTTATAGCGGAGATCAGTCACCAACTGATTAGCCATCTCGTACTATCACTTACCCAGTGGTTCGGAACCCACCTAAAATAAAGTTTATTAGATGGTTCTTGTTCAAATTTCCAAGGCGATTCAATTTCATGTATCAATTGACATCCCATTTTTCCCTTTTTCTCTCATTTTTTCCCCCTCTCTCTCATTTTTTCCCTTTTCCACCCCAGTTTTTGGGTATAAATAGAGGTGCATAGGCAGAAAATTCTCACTCCTTTGGATCGAAGGAGTTATGTTAGTTCAGGCTGAAAATAGTCAACGAGCTATACTCCCACCAGAGATTTCTGGCTCATCCACGGAGACTAGTCGCTTCCTATTTTCAGATAGGGTCCCAAACACAACCAACTATCAAACAACAGAATCAAGCAATACCACAAAAAATTTTGTATATATAAAAATGGATAAAATAATTTCATCCACCTACTCATCACCAATCTGCCAACACAGCATCAACAAAAACTGCCTCTTTTTCATATGGAACTCATTTGAAACAATTGATGTAAAAATATTGTTTGAAAACCTTAAACCTCATATAATTGATATAATACTTGAAAATTCTGAAAAATTCCACCACAATATTAAGTGGTATGTGAGTTTAACAGTTAAATTGAAAAAGATTTCTGCTGATAAAGAGTTGTATGTTGAACCAACATTCCATGGACAATCGAGGTCTGTAATCTCAGTCCATGAGAATCTTGATAAATTCAACATACAATGGGAGGAGGCAGAGGGAAAAATTATGGAAGGTTTAGATAAATTCATAAAGTTGGGGAGTGGTTGGACTATAGACATATTCAAGCAGTTCAATTTCAACATTGTAAGATACAGACCAATAAGTGGTTCTGGCTCATACATTCCTACTCCAGTTAAAATTATAAATAGGAAAGCTGTTATAAATGTGAGAAATGAAGATGATCTCTGCTTTGTCTGGTCCATCCTCTCCTATTTCAACACCAATAAGGAATATCGAGTATCTGCACTTAGAAATCTACAACATATGATTAATATTGAAAATTTATGCTTCCCATTAAAACTGCAACACATACCTAAATTTGAGAACCAAAACACAACAATAGCTGTTAATGTTATTGCATATGAAGAAGAGAAAGATATGTTCTATCCAGTCTTTGCATCCCAACACAGAAAGAGAGAGCATACAATCACACTGTTGTTGTTATCTAACAAAGAAGAACAAAAACACTACACCCTTGTTAAAAATCTATCCAGACTACTATCACATCTAACAAAAAGTCATGGTAAAGAAGAAATTTGCCCCCATTGTTTTCAAAGATTTACTTATACAAATGCAAAACAAAATTTAGAAAAACATATTGAATTGTGCTCATCACACCAAACACAATGCATTAAAATTCCACAACAAAACACTGTTTTAAAGTTCACAAATTTCTCCTACACCCTACCCACCCCCTTCACCATATACGCCGACTTTGAATGTTTAATCAAAGATGAAAAACATATACCATGTGGTTATGGATATGTAATAGTAAATGAAAGTGGATCAATTCATTATGGGCCAAGGATAGTTAGAGCATCCAACCTGTCTGAATCATCAAATTTAATAGAAAAGTTTCTGGATGAATTAGATGAACATGGAAATGAATTGAAAAAGCGATTGAAAATACAAGTGCCAATGCATATAACAGTAGAAGAAGAAAACAAATTTGAAATGGTAGATGTGTGTTGCCTGTGTAATAAGAGCCTATTGTTTGATCGTGTGCGACACCACTCGCATTCAACTGGAAAGTTTATTGGAGCTGCTCATCAATCGTGTAATCTTAATGCAAAACAAGTAGAGTTCATTCCTGTAATATTCCACAATTTCACCGGTTACGATTCCCACTTCATTGTTCAATCACTCAATAAATATAAAAAGAGAATAAGTTGCTTAGCTAGAACAAGTGAAAAAATAATTTCAATAACACTAAATAACACTCTAAGATTTATCGATTCACTACAATTTCTGAATTCATCTCTTTCGAAATTGACAGAAAATATGTTATCAAATGCTTTCCAACTGATTTCAGCACATTTTCCAAATAATACAAATTTACTCTTGAAAAAACAAATCTACCCATATGAATATATGGATTGTTTTGAGAAATTCGAAGAAACACAATTACCTTCCCGGGAAAACTTCTACAACAAACTAACCGATTCAGATGTAAGTGAGACTGACTATCAAAATGCTATAACCGTTTGGAATGCATTCAACTTGAAAAATCTTGGTCAATTTCACGATCTCTATCTAACCACTGATATACTCTTACTCGCCGATATATTTCAATCTTTCAGATCAACATTCCAGAAAACCTACAGTCTTGATCCATCCCACTTTTATTCGCTACCACACTATTCATGGAATGCAATGTTGAAAATGACAGGTATTGAACTTGAACTTTTGAGTGATCCAGATATGCACCTGTTTGTAGAGTCTGGCATTCGCGGAGGTTTAAGTGTAATCCCCAAACGATATGCAAAAGCCAACAACCAATATTTATCTACATATGATGAAAATTCCAAAACCACATTTATAATATACTTAGATGCGAATAATTTATATGGTACAAGCATGAGTGAACCACTGCCACACTCTGGATTCAAGTGGCTATCTAATGAGCAAATTCAAAATTTCGATGTTACAAAAATTTCAGATGAATCACACGTTGGCTACTTTTTAGAAGTCGATCTTGAATATCCAGAAAGTCTGCATGATATGCACAATCATTACCCCCTTGCACCAGTAAAAGCCACACCCCCATCAGGGCGATATGAGAAATTGATTACAACTTTTAAAAATCGTAAAAATTACATTCTACACTATAAAAATTTGAAACTTTACATGAGATTAGGTTTGAAATTAACAAAAATACACAGAGTGATGCAATTCAATCAATCAGCCTGGTTAGAGCAATTTATATCATTAAATACCGAATTGAGAAAGAATTCAAATAATGATTTTGATAGAGATCTATACAAGCTATGTTCTAATGCAATTTATGGAAAAACGTTGGAAAATGTAAGGAATCACAATGATTTTAGGATTATAACTGATGAAAAACAACTTGATAAAGTGATTGCATATCCAAGAATGAAACACTGGTCCAGATTTAACGATGATGTTGCTGGTGTATGTCTAAATAAGCTTGAGGTTCATCTAAATCGTCCCATTTATGTGGGTATGGCAATACTTGAGTCAAGTAAAGCAATAATGTACAAATTCCATTATGATGAAATTCTAAAAATGTATCCCAATGTTGAACTGCTAATGTCCGATA
Organism: Conomelus anceps; assembly: GCA_948455865.1. Taxonomy (NCBI): domain Eukaryota; kingdom Metazoa; phylum Arthropoda; class Insecta; order Hemiptera; family Delphacidae; genus Conomelus; species Conomelus anceps. The sequence goes on from OX418216.1 coordinate 12,971,441, forward strand.
CAGATAGTTTTATGTATCTGATTCAAACAAACGATATTTATAAAGATATTGAAAGAAATTTGGATTTATTTGACACATCTAATTATCCAAAAGACCATCAATGTTACAGCACAAAACATAAAAAACAACTAGGTAAATTTAAGGATGAGTGTGGTGGAAAAATAATTTCTGGGTTTGTTGGACTACAAGCCAAAATGTATGCAATTCGCATAGGTGATTCAGAAAAGAAGGTTGCAAAGGGAATTCCCAAGAGTGCAAATAGAAATCAATTGAGATTTGAAGATTATAAAGAATGTCTGTTTGATGTAAAACACAAAAATGTAACATCATCAGCAATTGAAAGTAAACTGCATCATGTCTATACTGTTCAACGTGAAAAACTAGCTCTTCAACCTCATGATGATAAACGTTTCATACTACCAAACCGAATTGATACTCTAGCTTGGGGCCATAAAGATATTCCAATAAGAAAACGTAAAATTCGTGAGCAACCATCTCAAGGAAAAGTACAAAAACTTTAAAACCTGAAAAACTTTAAAATATAAAGAAACTTTTGAAAACTTTAAAATAAAATAAAAAATTTTTTTTTTTTGCTTAAATAGGTCTGAAATCTAGAGTTTTAGGTGGGTTCCGAACCATTTGAAGTATTAATTTTTTTTCATTGTTGTACTACTGTGTAAAAAAAAATATCATGTAACTATTATCGAATTAGTTTATATTGAAATGATAAATTGAAGAATTCATCTAAAAAAAAAAAAAAAAAAAAAAAAATACAATCTATGTAAACCTGGGTGCAGGTACCTGCGTAGGTGCGTAGGTGTGGGTACCTATACCTAGATTAATGTATGTGGGTGTGTAGGTGTAGGTACCTATACCTAGATTAATGTATGTAGGTAAAAAAAAAAATTTTTTTTTTTTATTTATACTTTTTTTTTAAATTACTCTAATTATACTTTATTTTTTTTTTTAAATTACTATACTACTTTATTGTTTTGTTTTGTTAATATTATTCGTTTACATTACTTTTCTAACAATTCCACTCAATGGTGTATATTCATAGATATTTTCGTATATAATGAGACAGTATGCAGATGTATTTTCTGGGATATTTGCTGTTGTGTCAAATGAAAGTTTCACATCTAATGCACCCGATTTCAAAAGTTCACTTTGACGAGAACAGTCTATCACAATTAGTGGTGTTTTTTCAAATTTATCAAATGCTATTGATGTTTCCGAATCACTTTGTTTGTAGTAGGCATGTTGAAAGGCGGCAAACATCTGATACAATGTATGTTTATTACCCATAATATTATCATAGGGAAAGTATTGTGCATTCAAATACAAGCGAACATTATTCAAATTACAAAAATCAAATTGAGATATATCGTTACGAAGGCTATTCTTTCTATTAGTTTGCAGTCCTAGTACAACAAATCTTGGTTTATCCATTTGTGATGCTGTCTTAACAGTCCACTGATGACTTGTGCTTTCTGGTAGGGTAGGATACTCATGTAATTGCCAAGATCTGAATGGAAGGCTAATTGGTTTATCATTGTGAGATAATTTCAGTAGATTAAGACGAATTGTGTCTGCTACATGTATGTAGGGTACTTTCCATTGTATTTTTGTTAGATTAATTTCGATTTTAGTACCAGCGGTGGTTTGAATTGCATTTAAATCAGATGAAGATCGAAGCAGAACCAATTCTTGTTTTACATTCAGAATAATTTTTCTATAGTCTTCCATGAAACCTAACCACATTTCCAGTGGTACACAAAAGCTGAATTTCTTTTTATTTGCCCATCCATCTCGATTCCATCCTGCATTCTCCCATATACATTTATTTTGTGGAGTTTCGCACAAGAGGTTTTTCATTGTTGTTGTCATGCCAACGTTACGTGTGCGGTCAACTTCGACTCCACCCACCTCATATCTAATCTCATCGAATAAATAGGCTATTCCATTGTTCACTAATACAAAGTCAACTTCAGTATTGTCTGCTTTTTGTACTTTAATATTACCCTCTATTAGAAGATAGCTTTTACATGGTAGGGTGTAGACATCCTGTTGATTTACATTGATACGAATTTCATCATTATTTTTGTATGTTTGTGATGCATATGGTGTGTGAGTGTGATACTCGAATTGGGTTATACTCTCATCGAATTGTACTTTCTCACCAACATTGAATATTGAATCAATTTGCATACCGTGAGGAATTTGGTGATTCATTGTTTATATTTTTATTATATACAAAAAAACCTAATCTTTGTAGTAGTTGTCTATTTTTAGGTGTAAGTAATTTCCTATCTGTTGCATCATGCTGTTGTGATTGATGATTTTTTGTAAATATTAGCATATTTTTTTATATATGTAATTATACATAATTTATAAACCAACTGGTTTTTTTCTTACATGTAAGCGTACTGTTATTGTTTCTCCACGAAAGTTTACCACATTCCCGTCCTGATCGATTATATTTATACAAATTTGATTTATTGTGTTTGTATTGATTGGCATGTACACCACAGTTGTGGGTGATTCAATTATTTTATAGCCAGGTGGTACAATTGTGTAAAACTCATGAATTGTGTGACCTTCACTGCCGTTATTGTACGAACCCTGTGCAATATTGCATTCTACACGTATACTATTCACACGCATTATATGAACGGGTTTTGTTGATATATGCCATTTATTTGCTAGTAATTTTTCATGTTGAAATCCAAGTATTGGACCAATGCTGTCCATCTTTTAAATGAAGAATTATAGATGGAGAGATCCTTTACAGCCTCTCTATAGTTGGTAAGTAATTGTGGATCTGTCATGTGTTTCCACTGTTGTCTAATATCAATGTTTGGTAAGTAGATATCTTTAACTGTATCTATTTGTTGTGCTAGAGTAATGGCGTTTTGAAACAAGTTTATCATCTCTTCTCTCTCCAAGTCCAGTGTCTCTTTTCTACTCAAATGTCGACCAAATTTATCAATAGTCATGCTTGTTTTTATTATAATTCATGTTTGTAGATAAATTTACTCTCAAACCATGCTCTAAAAAACCATGGATTTTCAGTTTCCTCTGAATATTTTCTATACTGATCAAATAGGTTTGGATCTGTCATTGCTCGCCACTGATCAATGTTGTTGAGATCAACTCTTGGAAGATGGTGTGCCGCAAGTGGTATCAATTGTAGGATATCAATTAAATTCTGCACCAACTGTTTCAATTCTTCATTGATATTTGCTCTTCTACTTGCATACAAATGTCGTCCAAATTTATCAATAGTCATTTTTATAATACTAGATTACCACCTATAATGATACCGATTTCACGTAATTCTTCAATTATTGATGCAATTTCTGAATCATGACCGGTGTGTCCGGCAAGTTTTGAATTAATCAGCAATTCCAATCTTTCACACAATTCATTTGGATTATCCCAATAGGTGTAGACGTTGCTGTTAGGTGAGGTTTCAATTTGCATATCATGTATTCCACTACCCAGTTTTTGTTCAACTCCTTTAACACGTTTAGGTGGAAATAAATCTTTAATTATGCGAGTGTATTTATAACTGGTATTTCTTTTCACACGTCCCAATGCATCAAGATGAACTCCAGTTAGTTCAAGTATACGTTTATAGTCGACAAGATCACCTTTCCTATAGATGAATGTATCTGGAATTGCTTTGAACAGCAGCTCTAGTAGACCGTGTGTAAGCGGGAATGATTTATTACCATCAATAATGATTTTTTTATCGTCAAACTTGATAACTTTGTTTCCAATTTGCCATTCATTGATTGTGGGATTAAAGTGAACTCCATACAGATTTTGACCTTTTGTTGTTCTCATAAAATTATCAATGTATTTACCTATACGATTTCTAGATGCAAATTTCCGACTAGACTCTCTACTGTCTCTTCTACTACTTTCATCTAAATTACTGGGAACACTGGAGGTGTCTAAATTAGAAGATTCTAAATTACTGGGAACATTGGAGGTGTCTAAATTGGAAGAGTCTAAAAAACTGGGAACATTGGAAGAATCGAAAATGTTTGTTGTGTCTAAATTAGTGGAGTCTAGAATGGGGTAGTCTTCCTCCTCCTCCTCCTCTACCTCCCCCTCCTCTACCTCTTCCTCATCCTCCTCCTCTTTCATTTCCTGTTTAACATCAAATTGTTGTTATTGTTTAAATTGATTCAATGATTTGGTAATGGGTTTATATTGTTTCTGTAAATTTTCTTCTTCACTAATTGCATCATACGATAATTCTCGATGTTTTCGACGTATAGAGTCACGCAGCTGTTTTATATTATTCTTGATAGCCGTCAATTCTTTTAGATCCTTTTTCAGTATCATTTTTATAATAGGATAAATTTATCAAATCCAACTCTGTATCTCCCATTATCTAGTGCACAATCTTTGTTTATGACAAGAAAATTATTATTATTCCATGCTTGAGCACACATTCTACTGAATTCATCCCTACTCAAATCCGGATATACATGATCATGATATATGTGCTGTAGATTACGATTATCCTGTTTGAATATAACAATGAAATTACTGTTGTCTCTAATCAGTTGTTTAGGAATACTAGAATACGTTTGACAAATGTAGAAACTATCAATGTTTTTGTGTCTACCCATACTGAAATAGTCTCGAATATTCTGTTGTTTTTCCATACAAATATCATCGAAAATCATAACTGAATTGGGGTGTGCATCGTTTGGGTGTGGTATTTCTTCATTATGCTGGTACAGATTGAATCCAACCTCGGCTACTTGACTCATAATTTCCTTGAGAAGTTGATACTTGTCTTGTTGGTGAGATTTGGTGAATACATATAAATGTGAAAACTTGACACCATTCTCGGCAAATAATAAATTAAAAACAGTATTTGTTTTTCCAACATTGGACGGTCCACACACAATACATCTTACACTATTTGGTAGAAGCACACTGTGTCTTATTTGTTGCTTTTTATTTAAATACTTGTCAAAGTTAATCAGTGGCAGTTTTGATTTGTGCTGTTTTAGCTTCATTTTTTTAATGTATTATTATCAATCCATGAATTGTATTTCGAATCAAAACCCAGCCATTTCACATACAATTTATTACCTTTCTTCTTTAGCACTCTTTCAATAAGATACACATCTGGGTACTTGGTTTTCTTCATTTCATACTCATAGAATGCACCCTTAATAATTTTATTGTTATCGTCTTTGAGGTGATAGGTGAGGGGAATGCTTGGTAGTACATTGTGTACAGTGAAAATCTCATTAGTATAGTTTGGTAGGTATCCTTTATCAAATATTTGCTTGTAACGAGTGATTCGAACCTTATCACCGATTTTAAACTTTTGCTTTTTAAGTTTGAAGGAACGCAGGGTAGCCTTATCAATATTCATTAGTACATACTTTTCATTTTCAGTATTCACCTCACTCGGTTTCATGCGAGTGGTTCGATGAACGGTGTTATTGTATTTGTCTAACAGTTTTGGGAGTAAATTCAACCATTTATAATTTCCCTGTACAGTGAATTCACGAAACATGTGCTCTTTCAGGGTCCTATTGAAACGTTCACAGATTGCCGCCTTCTTATTACTGAAAGTACTATAGTGATTGATATTGTGCATTTTAAAGAGTTTTTGAACAGTAGCATTGTAGAACTCTTTACCAGCATCAGTTTGAAAATTCTTTATCTTATTCTGTTCAAGTATTGGTTTGAGGGCGTTTGCCACATCATTACCCGATTTACTTTTCAATGGTATTGCAAATGCGAATTTACTAAAACAATTTATTACTGTCAGTATGAATTTGAAATTTCTACTGATGGTACTGTAGTTTGACATATCAACAAGATCGGCCTGGTACAGATCTGTTACGCCTTTGATTTCTGTACGACGTGTGGGAAAATTGTGTCTAACACTTGCATGTAATTCTTGAGCAAGTCCTTCTCTTGTATTCATTTTTTATACTAGAGTTAGATCTCCGTTATAACCACCGTTAAAACCACCATTAAAACTACTGTTGAAACCAGCGTTAAACTGAGTCAGAAGCGGTACTGCTTTTAGTACAGACGACCCAAAAATTCTATTATTTTCCAATAAATTATACTATTAAAATTCTATTATTCTCCCCAATTATTAATGGTAGGTTTGGTTAAGCTGGCGGGTCTAGTTGTGTTGGAAAGAGCGTGGGAAAAAATGTGTGAGCGTGGGAAAATCTTTATTTTCCAATTAATTATCATCGGAAAATGGTGTTCGATACATGAATTTGGAGTGCCTTTAAAAGCCGAACAAGATGGCACCGTCCAATTCAATTTATCTTGAGCGGTTGAAAAGTTCAAATTTTTTCGTGATTTTTAACTCCCGTGAAAATGGGAATTTTCGAGATCGGATAGATTGCGTTCATTCAACTTTGACTTACCTATGATAATTTAGGTTAGGTTTAATTGTGTTGACTTAGGTTAACCTTAAATTTAAGGTTAAAGAAAAACTGAGCCAGAACCGCTAGTGCTTTTAGCGAGGCGACCACACCCAAAAATTCTATTATTTTTTTCCCCAATTAATCGTGATCGGAAAATTGTATTTGATACATGAATTTGGGATGCCTTGGAAGGCTGAACAAGATGGCGTCTTCAAATTGAAATTCCCTTCAGGGGTTAAAAAGTTCAAATTTTTTCGTGAATTTTAGCTCCCGTGAAAATGAGAATTTTCGAGATCGGATAAATTGCGTTGATTCTACTTGAACTTACCTATTTTAGGTTAGGTTAGGTTTGGGTGGGTTGACTTAGGTTAACCTTAAATTTAAGGTTAAAGAAAAACTGAGCCAGAATCGGCAGTGCTTTTAGCAAGGCGACCACACCCAAAAATTCTATTATTTTTTCCCCCAATTAATCGTGATCGGAAAATGGTGTTTGATACATGAATTTGGGATGCCTTGGAAGGCTGAACAAGATGGCGTCTTCAAATTGAAATTCCCTTCAGGGGTTAAAAAGTTCAAATTTTTTCGTGAATTTTAGCTCCCGTGAAAATGAGAATTTTCGAGATCGGATAGATTGCGTTGATTCTACTTGAACTTACCTATTTTAGGTTAGGTTAGGTTTGGGTGGGTTGACTTAGGTTAACCTTAAATTTAAGGTTAAAGAAAAACTGAGCCAGAACCGCTAGTCTACCCTACTACATGATAATATTAATGATAATTAATTTTTTTTTATTTTTTTTTTATTTTTTTTTTTTTTTATTCTATTCATCGGAGTGATTGGAATGCAATTGGAATGTCTTGGTGAGCTGCATAAATTTATGCATTTAATTTCAAATGAAAATTTTCAGAGTCTGTTTATTTAACCGTTGTTAGTTAATCACCTTTAAAATTTAACCATCGTTAGTTAACCATCGTTAAAATTTAACCACCGTTAAAATTCAACCGATCCGTTAAATTAGGTTTTCCTATGTTAAATTAAGTTAGGTTAAATTTAACGGCCGTTAAAATTTAATCATGGTTAGTTAACCGCCGTTAAACTGCGCCAGAACTCCCAGTCTGCCCTACTCCTGTAATCTCTTACTGCCACCTAATTTGACGACATGATTTATAGTGAATGTTTGACTTGTTTCATTGTTTAATTAGTGAATGTTTTTGTTTTTTGTGTCCAGTTGTGGAGTACAGTTGTTTGGGCGACTGGTTTGTGGACAAGAACCACTTTTTCGCCGTGGCCAACACAAAGGAGTCGCGAAAAGAGGAGAAGTACCGCTGCTTTCTGAAGAACAGGGATGACGATCTGTTCCTCGGCGTGTCCATCACCCCGAATGCAACACGCTGAAAACTGTCGAAAGAGTCCCGAACGAATGCGAGTCACGCCAGGTCGGTAGTTTAGTTTAAATGCCTTTTGTCCAGTTGGCAGATTCATAATTTCACTAGAAAATTGCCCGATTCAATAGAATCGGCATGTCTTGAATGTTAACAATGTACCCTGAAAGGTATTGTT